>CM035407.1:110209989-110399989 GCA_020310875.1 Ceratopteris richardii | reverse complement strand
CAAGATATGCAGATCACAAAGAGGGATTTGATTGATGCCTTGCTTACTGTGAATGATGCTTTGTCACAAACATGGATTGTAGATTCAGGTGCATCGTTTCATGTAACTCCTATTAAGGAGTGTTTCACTACCTTTCATGCAGGCAGCCATGGATATGTATATCTTGGAAATAACCATGCTTGTTCAATTGAAGGTATTGGCACAGTGCATCTCACAGTGGATGGTACCAATGAGCTGGTTTTGCATGATGTAAGGTATGTACCAAGCATCAAGAAAAGCTTATTGTCTGTTGGGCAAATGGATATGCATGGATATAGTACCCTCTTTGAGAAGGGGTCATGGAAGCTTATCAAAGGCTCTAGGCTGATTGTTAAAGGTACAAAGAAAGGGACTCTTTATTGCTTGCATGGTAAAGCCTTGCTGGGCAAGTTTATTGCTTTGGCTGAAATCCATTCACATATGGAATTATGGCATAAAAGGCTTGGTCACATGAGTCGAAAAGGCCTTGATAAACTATGTAATTTGGACAAGTTTGATGCTAAAGGCTCAAAACTTGATTTTTGTAATGAATGCCAATATGGTAAGCAAGTAAAGAATTCTTACTACTCTGGTGTCTCTCGTAAGTCTAATGTGCTTGATCTTGTTCATTCTGATGTTTGTAGCATGCCCACAAAATCTATGGGGGGTGCTCTTTACTTTGTTTCTTTTGTAGATGATTACTCTAGGAAGCTTTGGGTATATTTGTTAAAATCTAAAGATGAAGCCTTTGCTGCATTTAAGAAATTTCATGCATTTGTGACCACTCAAACAGGTAGAAAGCTGAAATGCTTACGTACAGATAATGGGGGTGAGTTTACAAGTGCTGAATTCAATAGATTTTGTGAAAATCTTGGTATTAAGAGGGAGCTAACAGTCCCATACAGCCCCTCTTCCAACGGTGTGGCTGAAAGGTATAATAGGACTTTATGTGAGAGGGTGAGATGCATGCTGTCCACAGCTAATCTCCCTCATGGATTTTGGGGAGAGGCTTTGAAAACTGCAGTTCATGTTTGCAATCGATCCCCCCATATGTCCTTAAAAGGTGGCATTCCAGAAGAGGTTTGGTCTGGCAAACCAGCTTCATATGACCACCTACGCATCTTTGGTTGCGATGCTTTTGTGCATATAAGGCCTGAGTTGAGAAGCAAGTTAGATGCAAAGTCCATGAAAGGAATCTTCATGGGTTATGGAGATGAAGGTGAAATGGGCTACAGGATTTGGCTACCTCAACTCAAGAAGGTAATACGCAGCCGAGATGTTGTATTTAATGAGGCAAGGCTGCTCAAAAACAATTGTGCCTCTAAAGATGACCATAAAAGAGTCAAATTTCAGCATGTACAGCCACCAGTTAAATCTGATATGGACCCTCGGGATGCACCACATATGGCTGGAAATGACAATGAGCCCGTGGTTATTGAGCCAGATGATGCTGGACAGCAAAATGATGCTCCTGAAGGGCATATGCAGCCACCTATTCATGCTGAAAACAGGGCTGGAAATGATGTACAGCAGCCTGTTAACAATGAAGAAGTTAATGTACCTCCTGATGTAGATCCATTGCCTGGTAATGTTGATCATTGGGTAAGAAGATCTATACGTCCTAGGAGGCGAGTGAATAGATATGATCCCTCTATACATTATATTATGTTATCAGATGAGGGTGAGCCTCTTACTTATAAAGAGGCAAAGCTATGTGAGCACAAGAAGAAGTGGGAGTTAGCCATGCAGGAAGAGATGAAGGCCTTGCATGCAAATGATACTTGGGATTTGGTTGAGTTACCCAAAGGAAGGAAAGCCATTCCAAACAAGTGGGTGTACAAAATCAAAACTATTGATGGCAAACCCAAGTATAAGGCAAGGCTGGTTGCTAAGGGATATGCCCAAAAAGAGGGCATTGATTTCCAAGAAGTGTTCTCTCCAGTGGTGAAAATGACCACTTTACGTGTGTTGTTTGCTCTCACAGCTGCCTTGGATTTGGAATTATTCCAAATGGATGTTAAAACAGCCTTTTTGCATGGTGATTTAGATGAAGAGCTGTACATGAAACAGCCAGAAGGATATGCCATTCCTGGAAAAGAGCATCTGGTATGCAAACTAAAAAGGAGCTTGTATGGGCTGAAACAGGCCCCCAGACAATGGTATAAGAAGTTTGATGCATTTATGCTCAAACATGGGTTTAAAAGAAGCCATGCAGATCATTGTTTGTACACGAAAAAGGATGAAGATGGCAGCCCAATTATTCTTGTACTGTATGTAGATGATATGCTGCTGGCTGGGAAGAAAAAGAGCACTCTGAATGCTCTTAAACAGCAGCTGAACTCTGCATTCTCAATGAAAGACCTTGGGGAAGCTGAGCATATTCTTGGTATGCGTATAAAAAGGGATAGACAGCAGCATACTTTGCAGGTATCCCAAGAAAAGTACATTGAAAAAGTGCTGGACAGATTTAATGTGGCTGATGCTAAGCCTCTTGGAGTGCCATTGCAGCCACATGTTAAGCTTTCCAAGGATGACTGTCCCAAAAATGATGATGCAGCCAGTTACATGAAGAGTGTTCCATATGCATCAGCTTGTGGTTCACTTATGTATGCTATGGTTGCCACTCGGCCAGACATTGCTCATGCAGTGGGAGTTGTTAGCAGGTTCATGGCTAATCCTGGTAGAGCTCATTGGGAGGCAGTCAAATCTATCTTGAGATATTTGAAAGGGACCAAAAGTAAATGCTTATGTTATGGAAAGGGTCCATTGGAGTTAAAAGGATTTTGTGATTCAGACATGGCAGGTGATGTGGACACACGCAAGTCCACAAGTGGCTATGTATACATCCTTGCAGGTGGAGCTATTTCATGGTGCTCTAGACTTCAGAGGATAGTTGCACTATCTACTACAGAGGCTGAATATATTTCAGCCACAGAGGCTTCCAAAGAAGCCATTTGGTTAGCTCGGCTCTGCAGTGAGTTTGGGATGCTTGAAAAGGCACCTCTTCTTGGATGCGATAGCTAGAGTGCCATATGTTTGGCAAAGAATGCCATGTTTCATGCTCGCACAAAGCATATTGATGTGAGATATCACTTCATCAGAGAGGTGTTAGAGGATGGCCTGATCACTTTGATCAAGGTCAATACTTCACAGAATCCTGCAGATGCTCTCACGAAGTGTCTACCCAAGGCACAACATCAGCTATGTATACAGACGGTGGGAGTTACTTAGCTTAAAGGAGCCTCCTTGGTCCTTTAAGTGGGAGGTTGTTGGGGATAAAGGCCCCAAGGACTCTCCTTTTGTATATTTTGACCCTTCCATGTGAAAGCTCTCTTCGAGAGCTTTCCAGACATATTTTTGTTGTATTTTTTGGACCCCAAATTGGGGAGTTATAGGCATTTACATTATTTTTATGACTTTTGGTCATTGGCCATGTGTGAACATGCCCAAATGACCTAAAAGTCACTTATCAATAAGACTTGGTCCCAAATCTCTCATAACTTGATTGGGACTTCTTCAACTTCAGCTTCTCCATCTTCTTCTCCAAATGTTTGCGCAGGTTTCTCTCTCTACTTTCTCTCTCCTCACGCAGCAGCCCACTCCCTTGGTGTTTGGAGCAACCGAGCACACCACGACGTAGCTCTCCGCGGCCTCTTTCAATACATACATACATACATACATACATACATACATACATACATACATACATACATACATACATACATACATACATACATACATACATACATACATACATACATACATACATACATACATACATACATACATACATACATACATACATACATACATACATACATACATACATACATACATACATACATACATACATACATACATACATACATACATACATACATATATATATATATATATATATATATATATATATATATATATATATATATATATATATATATATATATACACACACACACACACACACAAACACACACACACACACACATGTATATGTATATATGCATATGTATGTATGTATGTATATGTATGTGTATATATATATATATATATATATATATATATATATATATATATATATATATATATATATATATATATATATATATATATACATATATATACATATATATATATATATATATATGTACATAGAGCCTAGCCTATAGATAATGTAGAATGCACATGGGTCCGACTACCTAGGACTAGGTTTAAGTTTCATCCTACAGATAATAGCCTATAGGGTGTAGGCTATAGCCCATATATAATTACTAATGCTTGTAATCTCTTTCTTTCTATTCATTGCTGTCATATTTTAGCATTTTGGTTTGACATGAAGTAGTTAATCGTAGTAAGTATCATGCATGTGCTATATTATTTATACATTATATAGTATAATAATGTATGATGTATATACTATCACATACATATGCTACCTATGCATCCTGCATATTCCTACACTACGAAGCACTTATCATATGCTTATTTTATATTTGAATGTACGTAACAAGATCATATGCCAGAAAATTTTCTACTCCATCTAAAACCGCACGTCATCATACGCGAACTAAAAGTACACCATCATACCAGAGCACTATGATCTTGAGTATCTGATAAAGTGGAAGCAACAACTTGAGTCCTCGGCAAGTTGCAACTAGCAAGTTACTTGTATCATTGAAGAGTTGTTTCCCTAGTTTCATTACTATGGAGATTGCAGAGGACAACAATTGAAAAATAAGGGGAGAAGCGTTCTGTCATCACCGTTACAGGACATTTGGATGGGCATTTGTAGCTTTTGTTCGGTGAGAGGCATCCAACAAATGTGTATTGGGTCCGATCAGTTTGTTGTGAACTTGGTCATTTCACTTGAGTCCTAGAAATAGGACTCAAGGCCTCTCATTTGTCATTCTTGGCATTTGGCAGGTCTTGACTCTTGGTCTTGCATGGCAGTGTCATCACCCGTCTTGGTGGGGGGATCGTGGTATGGGACACCAGTCCTTAGGAGGTGGCTGTCCATTGTGTGCTGTAGACTCCCAGTTTGGGGTTGAGCTCGTACTGGCTGTATGGATGGGAGAGTCTGATGTCTGCCCGTACCATGTTTGTGATTATGCTTTGTGTTCTGACTTGTTCAGCAGGGAGGATCTAACACATCCCATATAATGCAATTGAATATTTGTCATTGAATTTAGCATACCTTCCTGCTACCAAATATCTGGGGAATGCATAAATCCATAATGCATATTGTGTGAAGAACCCGAACTGGTAGATCAACCAGCCTTTATCTGAAAGTGATTTATTTTTACCAAGTTATTATTTTCGGCTTTTGTGTAGAAGGTAAAAAATTTTACAACGTCAGATATCTTGCTCATCACCCGTGGGTGAATTTTCGGTCTTTGAAAATGAACAGGTACATAACGAAAAAGAGTTCTTATACATGAAGGTTTCATAGTTGTTTACTGATTTATCACTTAGGATTCTAATCTTCTATTATGTTGCGAACTTCCTGTATCTTTTCTAATAATATTTACTGGAATGGCAGGACCACTTCATGGGTTTGCATTGTGGTTCGATGTTAAGTTTTCTGGTGCTACTCCCTCTTCCAGTGACACACAATCTGGGACATGGCTAGAAAGCAGTTTGTCCAATGGTTCTCATGTGAATGGCATGTTTCAAAAGGTCAAGCATGCAAGGATAGCAGATGAAATCATTCTGTCGACAGCTCCTGAAGAGGCGCCAACACACTGGCAGCAGGTGCTGTGATCTGTTTCTCAGTATGAATACACTATTATTCATGGAAATAAATATAACGTTTGTAAATGCATAGCCAGTGACCCAAAAGCTGGTCATTTTGGGTTTAGGGCACACAATAGTTTAGTACTACTCAGTAGAGGAAATGTGTTCCAAAGAGAACAACATTAGAGCTGTACTGCGAGCGACCCAAAAGATGGTCATGCTGAGTGTAGGAGACACAATCGATTAGTATCACTCAGTTCAGGAACCATGGTGCAAGGGAAACAGCATTAAAGATGCTCTTTCTCATGGATCATCAGACCTCAAACAGAGCATATCTAGACATATAAAGTATTCTGTCAGGCATAAACTATGGGTGAATGTGGAGTCTTGCATGAAACATCATCCCTTGCACTAGCATGTGATGACAGTTTCACCAGGAATGGAGTGCATTTGCATGTTGACTTTTTAGTTTTCATGATCATATTGCACTTCTTTTTGTCAGATCTCCATCAGATCATGGGTGCATGTACGATACGTGAGATTGATTAGGACTGATCAGTGATTATATTAATAGTTCATTTTGACTTTTTTTGGGTCATTGTCAGACAATTCTTTATATCTATGATCCACGGGATGTGAAACAAGACGAACAAATATCAGGCTCCATAACAATGTCACAAAGCAGAGAGAACCCTCGGTTCCTCAACATCCATCTTGAATATAAGTAAGAGTCCTTCAACATACTATTTTCCTATTAGTCACATACATGCTTATTTGTTGGGGACCCCTAGAAATAAGTTTGATGGTCTCTTCTAGAATAGACAGTTTTCATATGAAATATGGAGTGAGATATCTAATGCAGTATCATTGTTGAATATGTTACATGTAATGTGCTTCTAGACCAAGGTTTTCCACACTGATTACATTATGACTATGGTGTACATCTGTGTGCTCAAATTGTACAGCAGATAATGACATTTTTGGGATTGTCACAGGTGTGGTGGAAGATGTTACGTGAAAGAAACAGTGATGCGATGAGGAAAATGCATTTGAGATCCCCTTAAGAATACAAATATCATTAGGGTGCTTCATTGATGGAAAGCAGCAAAAGAATTTTCTCTGTTGAGAAAGAGGGTCAATGAATCATTCTTCCCTGAACACTTGTAAATTCTTGTGCATTTTTAAGGAAGAACTATTTGCCGAGGCTTATGCAGGCCCTTAGAAAGGTAGTTTGGACCAGTAACTTGAATGCAGAATCCCCCCTCCCCGACAGACACACACACACACACACACACACACACACACACACACACACACACACACACACACACACACACACACACACACACACCCCCCCCAATGAAAGGAAAAAGAAAGAAAAGAAGAAAAAAACTCCACTTTTGAAACACAGCTTCAATGAAAATTTACAGATGTAAACCGTTTTTTTTGTATCGCTTACAGATAGTGGAATGTAGAAATGCTCCATTGAAAGGAATGGATGGAAGATTTTTTGTTTCTCAAAGATGAATGAAAGAAAGGATGGAAGATTTTTTGTTTCTCAAAGATGAATGAAAGAAAGATCCTCTTTGAACAACGAACTTCCTAGTTTTTGTAATCCCAGAATGTAAACTGCAGGGGTGGAATCCATATCTCAGTCCTGAGTTATGTGTGTGTGTGTGTGTGTGTGTGTGTGTGTGTATATATATATATATATATATATATATATATATATATATATATATATATATATATATATATATATATATATATATATATATATATATATATATATATATATATATATATATATATATATATATATATTTTTTTTTTTTAAATTTTTAAAAAAAAAAAAAAATTTATTTTTTGCTGGTTTTGTTGTCCGTTGGTTACAGCTTAACATATTGATCTTTTAGCTAATGGAAAGTGCTTAATAATCGTTTGTCTTATTGATATTATCAATGAGCCCAAGGGATGCAAAGGCATCATGGTTACTTCATATGCTGATTTTGCTTCACATTTCTCTTAATTTTTCAATATTGGGTTTCTATGATTCTAGTATCTGCAGACTTCCAAAATAACTTTTGGGCATGCCTTTGTGTTTTTGAGTCGGGAAAAATTCTTTGAATCATCGATGATTGGTTGAAGTGGATGGAAATCAGTATTCAAGTATCCAGGATTGTGCTAAGAAGCAGACATTGAAGGGATCCTTGAAAGACCTTTTGGTGCTATACTGAAGTGTTAAAATTTCTCTTCATTCCCACATTGTATTTTTCACTTAAATGAGCTGTGAGCTTCAAACATCATTCAATGCTGTAGGAAGCTGTCAGTTCTTCTCAAATCTCCTGGATCACTTGTTATTGGAAATAGTCCCTGAATTTTTAAGGATCTATTGGTGAAATATGAAACGATCATACTCACATTATGACAAGTATACTAATATAAAATCATGCAGTGCATACATAAATCAAGCATCCCATAGCTTCTTTACAAATTAGAACATGAAATGCAGAGCCATGTCTTTCCTTTGTCCAAAGGTTTATAATGTAATAATGCAGGACTGCCAGTCTAATAATTGTCATTATCTTCAATTTTTTCATGATCAGCTTTGAAACTCCGTGGCAGTGATGAACTAACCTTTACATACTGATATAAGAGGCACTTCCTAGAGTAGACCTGTAAGAAAGTGATTCCGCAAAAGACATGATTTCAGTAGAAGAGAAGAGACATATAGACCAAAATTTGAAAAATTTCTTGCTAATATTAAACACAACAATGATAGTGTTGTCTACCAATCTGCTCTCAAGGTAGAGCTTTAATGGCTATCTAGACAATTCTAGATGGGAGATTACAAGGTAGTGGTGTGCTGGTTCAGCTCAATGTCTGGACTAGCGCAAAAGTCATCTATAAATAAGCTGATGGGGATGTGTGGTCTTCTCCAATCAGTTAGACATGGGTGGTATGTGGATGGTCATCGTGCACATAATGGTTTATCGTTCATACGTGGGTTATATATAAGGTCCACCCGTTTGTAGTGTGTCAAGTTAACAAACTGACTTCATGAGCAACAACATCCAACGAAATGATCCCTATAAAGCTTTCGATCTAAATTGAGTTCAGATTCGTGATTTGAAATCATTTCAACGTTAAAGTGGGCCTTCTCTAAGTTAAAGAATCTCTACTTTTAACCTGCACTACATAACATTCCACCCGAAATGTCACGTGGCAAAGAGCCAAGTCTTCGTAAGACATTTATGAGCCATAAATCGTTCAATATATTGATCATCCAGCATGTTTAGATTCCAAGTAGTGGGGTAATACACGGTTAACTTCTCATGATGGGGGCTTTACAAATGTGCAAGACAACATAAAATCATTGATAATCAAGCTCTAGGTAATTGAAGAATGAAGAACTAAGGTCACACTTGGCAACATGGTTTCACGTTCACTATGTTAATTATGCTCTTAATTACTTTCAAGGTTTTGATGTATTCTTTTTTTTCCGTTTTCAAAAATAATTGAATCCTTAAGGCTACATCTGGGAAGGAGGCCCAAAGAATTGGGTGTGATATAGTATTCTAAGTAGTTCTCTGAAGTCACAGAGGAGAGAAACCTAGAAAGGTGGGAGGGGTAAAAGCTACAGTTGATTAGCAACTCCTAGAAATAGTACCATCCATGATGTATTATTCTACAAGGCATTCGATATCCCTAAATGTTGTCAGTAGTGCTCAATGAAAGTGTCAATATGCTCATGCCTTTATTGCCTTGAGATAGCTAGGACAATGTGACTAGGCTATGCAGTCTTTCCAACAAGGTATGTGTAAGAAAGTATATGAAGTGATCGTCTTAAAAATGTAGGATCTTCTCATTGTGGGTCTCTTGGAGATAGGTAGAAGCTTTATATAGTGCAAGGACCTACATTCAACAGAGTAGTATACATGAGATGTGAACTTTGGCTTGTGCCCCATAAAAACTTGCATATGAAAGAGGCGTTTTATACATGGTGCCCATGCTTTGGGGCTGGAAAACACCTTCCTATTTTGCTTTTAAAGAAGTTTTGGTTACATTGTAATACAAGTTAACCGACTTAAAAGGAGATGGATACATGATGAAGGGGACTACAAGCTCATAAGCTCCCCTTGTAATTCTTAGTAACCTTCTTGTGATTGATGATTTGTTTTGTTTTGTTTTGACTTTTTTTTTTCAAGCTTAATATTATTAAAATTGTCTTGTAGAAAAAATGGAACTACATAGTGCCAAGCTGAAGTTGATAGGAATTGTTTTAGTTAGGTATCTCATGATGAAAAATCTAGAATATAATGGTACATTAGGGAAGTCTAGTACCATTCTTCGTTATCCAATTTTTTGAATTTTGTGCTTTATCAAAAGAAACATACTCATTCTCATTACAAAGACTAGAGGTTGCCATTGCATAGCAATCCGATGCAAAACAAGGACTATGACAGAGTGGCATATAATTTGCCATCTTGTAAAGTTTGCACGAGCTATTTGTGCATAGTTTTTGACTCCTCTATATAAGCCCTATCATCAACAAGTGCATCATGTAAACCTGCATAAGAATGGAATGATCTGCATGATCATGTAACATGTAAAGGCCAAGGAATTGCCTCATTTGTACTAACACTTGAGTGTCCACTTGTAAAAAGAGGCAGCAAAGTGTCATACACATCTTTGGAGCTAAGTGATGTCTCCTTAGTACATTAAAGTACTAGATGAATTGCATCTTTCACAAAAATGTCACTACTAACTAAAATGCATCTAGTTTGTGGATGATACAAACGATAGCTTTAACTTTTAGAACTATGCCCAACAAAAGTATATTTTACTGCTTTATCATCCAATTTTCTCCATTGTTGTTCAGGCACTAATGCATATGCTAGACAACCAAAGACACAGATAGCAATAGATAGCTTGCGAACATGCCAAGCCTCATATTGAGTAATAGATTAGTGCTTTCGTGGGACATATGTTAAGTACATATGTTGCACACATAATAATCTCAAGCCAAAAGCTATGTGGCAAAAGCTTGACTTTTGAACATATATCTCGCAATCTCCATGAGAGACTTGTTCTTTCTTTCAACAATTTCGTTGAGTTGTATACGACACTGTACACTAGTAATGCATCCCATGTTTAGCCAGAAATGCATTAAAATTTGAAGATATGTATTACCCCTCTCGATTAGAACGAAGGGTGCTCATTTTATGTGTTGACATATTTTCAACCAAAACCAAAAATTGTTTGAAGCGCATAAATACTTCAGGCTTTGCTTTCAATGGATACACCCTCTCATAGCAACGACAACTTTAAAGAGTTGGAAGATCCACCAACTAGATGACAAAAATGCTATTTTAAATGGTGACCAAGAAGAGATTGTTTTGATAGAGCAACCTAAAGGCTTTGAAGATCATAGGTATCCTCATCATCTGTAGGTTAAAGAAGACTCTTTATGATCTCAAGTAAGCCCCAAGAGCTTGGAACCAAAGGCTAGTGGAATACTTAGTGAAATGTGGTTTCAAATAAAGTGATGCAGACTCGTCATTGTACATGAAGAAGGAAGTTGATCTTGTTGTCTACACTTGCATTTATTCTTACGGGGAATGATGAAGCAAACATTAGAGAGATCAAGAAGAAGCTTGATGAAGAATTTGAGATCTGTGATTTTGGAGAATTAGAATACTTTTTATTCATATGTGTAATCTACAAGGAAGAAAGCATATACCTCATGCAATGAAAGTACAACTTTAATTTACTAGCAAAATATGACATGAAGAACTGCAAAACAAGTGCATATCCATTGCAGGTGAATGTAAAGCTGAGATCATATGCGAGAGAAGACATTGAAGATGTTACTTCCTACAGACCAATTGTAGGATCTTTGAACTATGCAACTCTTATTAGGTTAGACAGTAAGCATGTAGTACTTCTCTCACACATCATGCAAACTTCAAAATTAACAACACTTAATGGTAACGTAGAGGGTTTTTGGACATCTCAAGGGTGTTTGTAATGAAGGTTTTTTTTAATGCATATGATAAAGACGTGCAGGTGAAGGCTTACTGTGATACAAATTGGTGAGGCTTGAAGGATGTCAAGAGTATAAGTGACTATGTGGTCATGATTGGAAGTAAGACTATCAAGTGGAGCTTCAAAAAGCAATTATTAATAGCCCTATTTTCAACCAAAGTTCAATGTAGAGCCTTAGCCCTTGTCATTTGTGACTTATGTGGATGAAGAACCTCTTTATAGATTTGAACATGTCGATGAAACGGATTCTTATCATGTGGGACAACATGAGTAGTGTACAACTTGCCTAGAATTTGGTTTTCCATGATAGGTCCAAGCACATCAAATGATACTATCAATTCATTAGAGAAGAAGGTCATTGCAAATGAGGACAATGTGGAGCATGTGAGTATCAATGACTTGTAGACATGTTTACCAAAGGAGTCACTAAAAATTCAAGAGAAGCAATTATATGATCGATTTAAGTTCAAGGCTTAAGAGGGAGTATTGAAAGTCAAGCCTTAGACCATAGCTAAAAGCTTGGATGTGGATGACATTGGAATTTATATCACTAACTTCAGCTACCAAGAAGTTTCAACCACTTTCCTAATTCATAGCACACTAGAAATTCAAGTGGTGATTGACGAATTCCCCTTGAATTGGACTTTTTGATATTTATATGTATAAATCCAAGTAATGTGCGGAAGTCCACGACTTGTAGATTCTTCCTTAAGTTAGCTTAGAGTGTTAGAAGGCTGTTACACATAGTGCGCTTGCAAAGTTAGCCATTTTGTTAGATTATACTTCTCTATAGTTAGTCATTGTTCACTCCCTTTGTATGAGTGATTTAGTTGCTAACATGGTTTTGTTCTGTTTCTATTTTCTTCTTCCATTGCCAAATTGAGATGATTCCACTTGTGTTTGATTTCTCATAAAGTGTGTCAAGTGTGGTATAAATTTATATTATTCTTTGATTGAACCTTGATTACGCTTGCAAATAGTGAAGGTGTGTCTCTACACATAGGTAGAGAGTTGCAAAGGATAGATAGCCCACATTTCACATTCTAATTCTTAGTATAGGAGGTTTGAATTGAGTATTTTTTAGGTGCTATAGATCGTTGGAAATGTTTGGTAGCATTTTGGAAAGTTTCATAGCAATTCTACATATGAAGTTTGAGTTAGAGCCGAAACAATGGGTGTGGGTCATTGTGGAAGATAACCTATGAGGGGCTATAACCTTCCAAAGTTGCATATATGAGTTTGTTCATCCCCCAACAAATAGGTTGGAAGACACATGGAGTGGATGCTATATCGTTTGCATCTTGGAGAGTCTTGGATGTAGCATTTTTAGAAATGCTTGTAATAGTAGGTTGTGCCTGAATGTTGATGTTCACATTCAATTGTCTATTCTATAATTTTTCTAAGATATTATTGCTTCCTTTACTTTTTGCAAGGAAATATTCATAGAAATATCCTAAATAATGTTTTCTCAACATCTCTTGATAATTAAGTTTTGGAATCATTCATGAGCTTTTGTGCAATTTTTGCTAGAGATCTTTGATGTATTCAATTGGGCTCATGGATGTATTGATTGTTTTTGCTTTGTGTGCCACATTCTAGTGCATTCTATTTGTTTGTGTAGTTCGCTTTTGTTTGTGTATAGGATCCATTTCCATCTTTATTCTAAAATTTAGAAACCCTATAAGTATTTTTAGTTGTATTATCTTTTTCTACCTTTGGAATATCTATAAATTTTTGAGGTAATGTGAAATAGGTGGATAAGTGACAATAGGGATTAAAAATAATTTTTATTCATGCATCTATTAATGATGATGTGGATGATGATGAGAAGATGGAGGTTTAGTAATGTGTCTTAGATATTGGATATCTATCCAAAGTAGAGAAAACATTCCAAAATCTTGGTGAAACAGGTAGGAAACAACTAGCTTGAGAAAATATTTCACTTTTGTAGGGAAAATATTAGAAATAGGGGCTAGTATTAATTAGAACCAAGGATAACATCGAAAAATAGTTATGAGAGGTGAAAAAATTAAGATAGGGAAATCCAAAGATGATATAGAAATCTTAGCAAGGGTGACTTTGGAAATAATAAAAAAGATGATAATAATAATAATCTCAGCAAGAGTTCAAGTCTTGCCTAGATTTGGATGCCTCAAAGTTTCCTCAAGATGGGTGCCTCTGCCTTACGAGGTCGGGTGTGTGTGTCTTTCCAATTCATTGTACTCTCAACAAAAAAACATTATCTTATGTGAACATAAAAAAAAAACTCATTTCCTCGTTGGAGACTCTCTAACATAGGAAATAGTGTACATCAATGTGCGTAAGGGGGCACGGAGCATTGGGTTACTCACAATACTCAATGTGAATTGATTTTCAGCAAACATGTGGTAAAAGCATGATCGATTCGCCAATCTATCTTAATGCATTTGAGCCATACACAATCATACGTGTCAAAGCCCAACATTATGGGAGTGTCAAGCATTGGGTTCCTTACAATAGACAATGTGATTTGATTGTGAGAAAAGATGCAGTAAAAATATGACCAATTTCCAAACCAGCCTCAATACATATGAGCCATATACACTCGTACATGTGAAAGCGCTTCCCTATCCTTAGTCTCACAACTAGAAGTCGAAAACGTAGGCTGCTTTTTGCTGACCTAAAACATGCATGAGATAACGTAAACGAAGCAAAAATGGTTTCTAGGTACAAGTGTCATTACAACTAGCCCAATTGAAGTATGAAAAAATATATAAATTTGATCATCTTGATCTCCAATTTTGATATAACAAACCAAGTTGTGGGGTATCAAATAAGTTGTGAAAATATGTTTAAGTGCTTCCCAATGATTAACATGGGCTATGCCTAAATATGCTCATATGAGAGATCTAAAACTAAGTGTTAGGTTGAGTTATACATACATAAATAAGACATCCAATAGATTGGTGATGAAGGCCAACATCAGATTCATTTTTGGCATTATGAAAATGCCAAAATTGTCTCCATGGGAGGCATCAATGACTTACAATCCTCAATGCCAAAATGTCACATTAAAATGTTAGTGTGTCTTTTTTGACACAAATCAGTGTCTTCATCAGCTTGGATAGATTGAATGTCCATACAATGGTGCGAATGCTCCAAATTCTAATATTTCAAAAGAGAGATGCAAATCTATCTTATAGCTAGAAATATGCATCTTATTAAGATGAATGAGTAGTATGCCATTAACATAAATAACAATGATGAAAAGCACAATTTACACACTTCCGATACTAGGTGCTTTTAATTGGACTATTATGAGATCTATGTGCAAATAAATAGTAATAAGGTTTTTTATACCAAGCATGTGGTGCTTGCATCAATATGTAGAATGTCTTCTTTAACTTTCTCACTTTGTTGTCATATTCTTTCTTTTCACTGCACGCTTAACATATAAGGTGCTTTCAGTGGAAAAGTTTTGCTATTCCATTGCACGCTTAACATATAAGATGCTTTCAGTTGGAATGTTCTCAAAACCATGTGCAATTAGATAGGCATGTATCTTCTCATACCAAGCACGTGGTGCTTGCTTTAAACCATATAATGCCTTCTTTAACCTGCACACCTGGTTTTCATGCCCTTTCTACACAAACCCACAGGGCTGAAAAACATACACTTCTTCATGCAAGTCACCATTCACAAATGCTATTTTAATGTCAACTAATGTACATTCCAACCATGATGAGCTGCAAGTGCACAAATGCTCCGAATAGTATTCATACGGCATGCTCATCAAAATCAATGCCTCTTTCCTGTGCATAACCCTTTTCAACAAGCCTAGCGTTATACCTGTCAACTGTACCATCCGGTTTATGCTTCAGCTTGTATACCCACTTAGTGCCAATGGCCTTCTTGCATAGAGGCAAGCCACATAAAGACCAAGTACCATTCTTCATTATAACATCATATTCAGATTGCATAGCAGCCATCCAATTTTCTGAATTTTGTGCTTCATCAAACGAAACATGCTCATTCTCATCACAAAGACTAGATGCAGCCATAGCATAGCAATCTGATGCAAAAGAGGCACTTTGAGAGCCTGAACGAGTATGATATGACAGAGCTGCATCTAATTTGCTATCACGCAAAGTCTGCACCAGCCATTTTGGCATAGTTTTTTCCTGCTCAATATCAGCTCTCTCATCAACTAGTGCATCATGTAAATCTGCATCAGAAATGAAATGATATGAAACCTGCAAAGGCTGAAATCTACCACTAGAGTGTCCACCTGTAAAAGAGGCAACAAAGGATCATACATGTCTTTGGAGCTAACAGATGTCTCCTTACTACATGAAAGCAATGGCTGAATAGCATCTTCCACAAAAACATCACGGCTAACCAGAATGCGTTTACTGTGCGAATGATACAGACGATAGCCTTTACTTTTAGAAGTGTACCCAACAAAAATACATTTTACTGCTTTATCATCCAATTTTCTACGATGTTGTTCATGCACTAATGCATATGCCAAACAACCAAAAACACGTAGATGAGAAACAGATGGCTTGCGATCATGCCAAGCCTCATATGGAGTGATAGACTACAACGCTTTAGTGGGACACCTGTTCAGTACATATGCTGCACACATGATAGCCTCAAGCCAGAAACTATGTGGTAAAGCCTGACTCTTGACCATACACCTTGCCATCTCCATTAGTGACCTGTTCTTTTGTTCAACAACTCCATTCTGTTGAGGTGTATACGACACTGTACATTGGTGTTTTATCCCACGTTCAACCAGAAGGGCATTAAAAACAAAAGACATATATTCCCCCCCGTGATCTAAACGGAAGGTGCCCATTTTACATGCTGACAGCTTTTTAGCCAAAAACAAAAACCGTTTGAAGCACATGAACACTTCAGACTTTGCCCTTAATGGATATACCCATGCATGCCTGGAAAAATCATCAATGAAAGTCACGAAGTAAAGATAATTTCCAAAAGAATGTGTCTACATAGGACCACACACATCACTATGTACAAGCTGCAATTTCTGAGTAGCCTGAACTGAACCATCTTTTGGAAATGAGGAACGCTGCATTTTGCCCAAAATATAGCCTTCACAAACATGTTTTCCATGTGCCTCAAGTTTGGGCAAAGAGGACACTATTTCAAATTTCTGGAGGCATAGCAAACTAGCAAAATTCTGATGACCAAAGCGTGCATGCCAAAGCTTTGTATCTGAGATAGCCTGAGAATCATGTACTGCACATGCTGAATCATTCACAGAT
This sequence comes from Ceratopteris richardii, assembly GCA_020310875.1. Taxonomy (NCBI): domain Eukaryota; kingdom Viridiplantae; phylum Streptophyta; class Polypodiopsida; order Polypodiales; family Pteridaceae; genus Ceratopteris; species Ceratopteris richardii. The sequence goes on along the minus strand of CM035407.1, from coordinate 110,382,920 downwards.
CTTTCATAGTCTATGAGCTTATATAGCCCAGGACATAAAATGCCAGAAGCAATAATCACATCGCCATTTGATAGATCATGAACTGTACACCTGTCATCAACAAATTTCACAACCAAGCCAATCTTGGCTAATGCAAAAACTGATAACAGGTTCTTCTTGATCCCTGGCATAAATAAAGGATCTGACAAAGTAAAAGAACTACCATCAGCAGTAGTCAAAATGATCTTACCAACTCCCATAACAGGATAAGAGGAGTTGTTGGCACATGTAACAATATTCCCTATAGGGGCAGAATCGAGTGAAGAGAAGAAACTACGCTGCAAGGTAATATGTTTGGTCGCCCCAGTGTCAAAGTACGAAACATCTGAGTCCACTGCAGACATGCACCGCTCATGAGAAGATGGGTCGAAGCTGCAAACAGTAGTAAACGCCCATTCTTCTTCCTGCACAAGATTAGCAGACTCCGTTCTTGGTGTAGAGGCTTCTGCAACAACCATTCCAGCCTCTTTCTTCTTTGCCTCTTTTGCAGCCAGTTTTGGACAGTTCTTTATGATATGATCATTCCCTTTATAGTACTTACAAAACAACTTCTGCTTTTCTGACTTTTTTCTCATCTTTGTCTTGGTTCTTCGAATGTGCAACATTTGCAGATTTCTGCTTACTAGTAGAAGAGCTCCATTTTTCTTTGCCCTTCTGAGTAGCCAGGAAAGCTTGATCTGCACCACGCATAATGGACCTACTCTATCTGGACTGATCTTCCTACAACAGAATAGAGACTAACTCCTCAAATGACAAGGCATTTGGATTGCCTTTCATCATCAATCGAAGAGTAGAAGCAAAACTCTGATATGAATCAGGAAGACCATTCAGAACGGTCTGCACAAGTGAGTTATCTGGTATAACCTCATTAGCAGAAATCAACTGTTCTTTCAAGTCTTTGATCTTTGTTAGGAAATTTTCCATAGAATCACCTTCATTCATGTGCTCACTCTCCAATTGTTTTCGGAGGTAAGCAACGCGAGCCTCATTCCTAGCTTGGTACAATGTGGTAAATGTATCCCAGGCATCCTTAGTTGTTCTACAAGAGCGAATATGAGGAATAATGGCACGTTTGACAGAAAAAGCTATCAATGCATGTGCTTGGGCATCTCTGCCATCCCAACAAATCTACTCTACAGTAGGTGGAGCAGAAACTGCAGCACAAAGAGGAATATGTAGAATATCATCATCTTCGATGCCTTCTACATCAGCTTCAGTACTTGCAGTTGTAACAGTTGCAGGTGTCATAGGATGTTTTTCGACACCTTGCACAATGTTCCACTATCCTTTTGCAACCAACACATGTCACATCATATAAGCCCATAACGGGTAGTTGGTACCATCCAACTTATCTTCAACAACCAACATACGGAATACATCACTGCTTTCAGCCATGGCTGGTGACTAAAATACCTTGATGCAGAAAATTGATTGTATCTCAAAAAGTTGAACATAACTGCCCAGATATATTCTACTAGACCTGTAGCAGACTTCAAGACGCTTATACTGGCGAACAGAAACTGGTATATACCTTTGGCACAAAAAGATGAAATAGCTTGCACAAGTGCTGCGATAGTGCGTTTGGAGGCCGAAACGAGCTCAGATCGCGGTTTCAACACCATAGAGTGAAGTTGTTTTGATCTCTGAAACACTCTAAGTACGCTCACCAAATTTTGTGCGAATGTGAGACTGCAAATGGAGGAGTGTGGACGGCGCCCTAGATGAAGTGATGACCTACTCTAATACCAATTGTTGGAGTTGGATGTCTGCGAAAGCACGCGAATAACACAAGGAAGAAGAAGAAGCTTGGAGCACCACACAATACTGAATGTATTACTAGAGAATGTACGAATATAAGTAGCCCATTAGGGAAATAGGCGTATATACAAGCCGGGGAAAAAAAACCTCCTAAAGAGGGAAAAAAGTGCCCCGGCGGTCCTAGTGTGTTCACACACATCACTACCTAAATATATCAACAATGTTGGAGTTTGAGGTCTACAGAAGCACACAAATAACACAAGGAAGAAGAAGAAGATTGGAGCACAACACAACACTAATAAATTACCAAGTGAATGTACAAAGATAAGTAACCTTTTAGGGTTATAGGTGTATATACAAGCCAGGGGGAAAAAACCTCCTAAAGAGGGAAAAAACTACCCCCATGGTCCTAAGAGTGTTCACACATACCACTACCAAAGTATGAACAAATCTCCCCTCGAAGTGGTATGTTGAACAAGTAGCTCATACTCATGTATAAGGAAGTGTCAAGATATGTAGAAAGAAATCAATCCATAAAAGGAAGTAAGCCTAAAGCTTTGTGGAAAGCTTCAAACTTCTCCCTAGGTAGAGCCTCTGTGAAAGGGTCTACAACGCTCCCCTATGTGGGCACATATGCCAAACTGATCTTTTGAGCAAAGAAACTCTCCCTTACATAATGATAGTGCACCTCAATGTTCTTTGTGCAAGCATGGAATACAGGGTTTCTCACAACTGCCAATGCACTCTAACTGTCAATGAAGATGGTGGTGGGAGAAGATTGACCAACACCCAAATTAGCCAAAAGGTTTCTAAGCCACACACTCAACAATTGCTATGAAAGCTGCCCTATACTCAACCTCACAACTAGAAGTGGCCATAGTAGGCTGCTTCTTGATCAAGCAAGATATGCATTAGCTAGAAAGCATGAAGAAAAAACCACTAGTGGACACGCGAGTCTCATATCGACCAACCTAGTCTGAGTCATAAGAAGCATGTAGATTTGGCGGTAATGATCTGAGCTTGAGATAAAACAATCAAAATAGTTCGGTACCACTCAAGTAGCAAAAGATCTGCTTAATTTCCTTCCAATGATGAACACCTCAGATGCATCAACTTGCTCATCTAAGAGATTGTAAATTGAATATCAAGCCATGTTATGCATAAGTAAATCAAGAATCCAACAACCTGCTAATAGAGAACAACATCAAATTCATCTCTAGCATTAGGAAGTTCAACTATAAACGTGTTTCCATAGGACCGACAATAGGTTTGCAATCTTCAAGGCCAAAATGCTGCAATAATGTGTCAATATATTTTGTTCGACTCAAAGCTATTCCCCCATCAACTTGCATAAGCAGAATGCCCAAATAACAATGCAAATGCCCGAAACTTGACAACAATAATTAGAAGTACATCATCTACAAGATTAACGTACAAGGTGCTCTCAGCTGGGTTGTTATCAAAACCATGTGCAATTAGGTAGTCATATATCTTTTCATACCAAGCATGTGGTGCCTTTTTCAACCTGCACATTTTTTTTACATGCCATTTTTGCACAAAACCATTGGGCTAAAGTACATACACTTCTTCATGTAAGTCACCATTCATAAATGTAGTTCTAATGTCGAACTGATGTACATTCCGACGATGATGAGCTGCAAGTGCACAGATGCTATCAACAATGGTCATTCAGCATGTGGGTGCAAATGTGTCATTAAAATCAATTTCTCTTTCTTGAACCTAAACTTTTGCAATAAACCTAGAAATGTCTTATAATTCAAGACCTATATAACCATGTGGTTCAATGATGAAGGGTTTGAACCATATGATTGGATGCAAATCCTTTCTTTAGATGATTCAATAGATTTATCAAATGTTGTAATGGGGAAGGAGATGACCTAAAATAATTTTTCATGGATGTTCCCTTAAGGGGAAGTAAAAAGTGAAATCTAGATACATGGTGAAATGAAGAATCAATATCCATGGAAAAGTGTATATTCTGATATATATGTAGAGGATGCCTATGGCATAAAATAGAAAACTAATAAAATAGAGGTCATATGCATACAATGGTGCATATTAAGCCAAAATAATAGAGGAAATAAACAAATTATGTGCAATAAAATTCATTTTTGACTTTGAGAATATTGAATGGGCTTCTCCCATTGTGGAGTGCAAGGAAATAAAGGAAAAATGAAATTTCATATCAACTTGGAACAAGATTAATGTGATTTATGTACATGATAGTTAACCTTTCTTGATCAAAGATTAGTTATTTAAGAGAGTTACAAGTCTAATGCTTCCCTAATAACGTTTTGAGCCACAAAAAAGTGATAACTACACAAGAAGCCTAAACCAAGATGGAATTTGAAATACAATAGGGAATATATGAAATTTAAGCAATTAGCTATAGTGTGAAAAATACTCATATTTATGAGTGGTTGATTTTGGAGTGATTTCGGATATTTATGTTGATGGACTTTGTCCATATTTGATTTGAAGACTTAAGCATAACCAAACGTTGCAAAGGAATTCTGAAAAATGCACAAATTATTGAGTTTTGTGAATATTCAAAAGTGTATATAGTGAGAAGGTAAAGAAAATTGGACATATTGTTTCAAATAACAAGGTTTCAAAGATTTTAGTAATGCTAGATATGGTTAAGCCAATGACTATATAGGGACCTGAAGAATTTATAGGTTTTTTGTTGCAAATTAAGCTGCCAATGACTATAAAGGAATTTGAAGAATTTATAGGTTTTTGGTTGCAAATTAAGCTATGATGTTAGGAGAAATAAAGTTCTATGAAAAGAATAAATTTAATTGCTGAGAAGGGAACATAAATCTACAACTTCAACCTAAACTCATACCAAACCAACACATCTCAATTTATTTGGTTGACTAGAAATTACACCAATTTGATAAGTACCTAGATTTTAGATTTGGGGGCTTACTTCTTCCATATAAAATAAACGTGAAATTTAGTGTGTGTTGATATATTTAGGTAGTGATGTGTGTGAACACTCTAGGACCGCCGGGGCACTTTTTTCCCTCTTTAGGAGGTTTTTTTCCCCCGGCTTGTATATACGCCTATTGCCCTAATGGGCTACTTATCTTTGTACATTCTCTAGTAATACATTCAGTCTTGTGTGTTGTGCTCCAAGCTTCTTCTTCTTCCTTGTGCTGTTCGCGTGCTTCCGCAGACGTCTAACTCCAACAATTGGTATCAGAGCAGGTCGTTGCTTCTTCTAGGGCGCCGTCGACACTCCTCCGTTTGCAGTCTCAGATTCGCATGAAATTTGGTGAGCATACTCAGGGTGTTTCCTAGATCAAAACGGCTTCGCTTTGTGGTGCAAAAATCGCGATCTGAGCTCGTTTCGGCCTCCGAACGCACTATCGCAGCGCTTGTGCAGGCTATTTCGTCCTTTTGTGCCAAAGGTATATACCAGTTTCTGTTCGCCAGTTTAAGCGTCTCGAAGTCTGCTACAGGTCTAGCAGAACTCGTCTGGGCAGTTCCGTTCAACTTTTTGAGATACAGTCAATTTTCTGCATCAAGGTATTTTAGTCACCGGCCATGGCTGAAAGCAGTGATGTATTCCGTATGTTGGCTGTTGAGGATAAGTTGGATGGTACCAACTACCCATTATGGGCTTATATGATGCGACATGTACTGGTTGCAAAAGGATTGTGGAACATTGTGCAGGGTGTTGAAAGACGTACTGCTACACCTGTAACGACAGGTACTGCAAATACAGGTGTTGGAGCTGATGAAGATGGTGTCGAAGATGATATTCCGCAGATTCCTGTTCGTGCTGCTGTTTCTGTTGCACCTACTGCAGAGCAGACTCGTTGGGATGGCAGAGATTCCCAGGCACATGCATTGATAGCTTTGTCTGTCAAACGTGCCATTATCCCTCACATTCGCTCTTGCAGAACAGCAAAGGATGCTTGGGATACACTTACCACTTTGTACCAGGCTAGGAATGAGGCTCGTGTTGCTTACCTCCGAAAACAGTTGGAGAGTGAGCACATGAATGAAGGTGATTCTATGGACAGTTTTCTTACAAAGATCAAAGACCTGAAGGAACAATTGATTTCTGCTGATGAGGTTATACCAGATAGCTCACTTGTGCAGACCGTTCTGAATGGCCTTCCTGATTCATATCAGAGTTTTGCCTCTACTCTTCGATTGATGATGAAAGGCAATCCGAATGCCTTGTCATTTGAGGAATTAGTCTCTGTTCTGTTGCAGGAAGATCAGTCCAGGCAGAACAGGTCCATTATGCGTGTTGCAGATCAAGCTTTCCTGGCTAGTCAGAAGGGCAAAGGAAAATGGAGCTCTTCTACTAGTAAGCAGAAATCTGCAAATGCTGCACAATCGAAGAACCAGGATAAAGATGAGAAGAAATCAGAAAAGCAGAAATTGTTCTGCAAGTACTGTAAAGGAAATGATCATATTATAAAGAACTGTCCAAAACTGGTTGCTAAAGAGGCAAAGAAGAAAGAGGCTGGAATGGTTGTTGCAGAGGCCTCTACACCAAAAACAGAGTCTGCAAATCTTGTGCAGGAAGAAGAATGGGCGTTTACTACTGTCTGCAGTTTTGACCCATCTTCTCATGATCAGTGCATGTCTGCAGTAGACTCAGATGTTTGGTACTTTGACAGTGGGGCGACCAAACATATTACCTCGCAGCGCAGTTTCTTCTCTTCACTCGAGCCTGCCCCTACAGGGAATACTGTCACATGCGCCAATAACTCCTCTTATCCTGTTATGGGAGTTGGTAAGATCATTTTGACTACTGCTGATGGTAGTTCTTTCACTTTGTCAGATGCTTTATTTGTGCCAGGGATCAAAAAGAACCTGTTATCAGTTTCTGCATTAGCCAAGATTGGCTTGGTTGTGAAATTCGTTGATGACAGGTGTACAGTCCATGATCTCTCAAATGGCGATGTGATTATTGCTTCTGGCATTTTATGTCGTGGGCTGTATAAGCTCATAGACTATGAAAGATCTGTGAATGATTCGGCATGTGCAGTTCATGATTCTCAGGCTATGTCAGATGCAAAGCTTTGGCATGCACGCTTTGGTCATCTGAATTTTGCTAGTTTGTTACGCCTGCAGAAATCTGAAATGGTGTCTTCTTTGCCCAAACTTGAGGCACCTGGAAAACATGTTTGTGAAGGCTGTATTTTGGGCAAAATGCAGCGTTCTTCCTTTCCAAAAGATGGTTCAGTTCGGGCTATGCAGAAATTGCAGCTTGTACATAGTGATGTCTGTGGTCCTATGCAGACACCCTCTTTTGGAAATTACCTTTACTTCGTGACTTTCATTGATGATTTTTCTAGGCATGCATGGGTATACCCACTCAAAGCAAAGTCCGAAGTGTTCATGTGCTTCAAACAGTTTTTGGTTCTGGCTGAAAATCTATCAGCATGTAAAATGGGCACCCTCCGTTCTGATCGAGGGGGGGAATATATGTCTTCAGATTTTAATGCATTTCTGGCTGAACGTGGGATAAAACACCAGTGTACAGTGCCGTATACACCTCAACAGAATGGAGTTGCTGAACGAAAGAACAGGTCACTCATGGAGATGGCGAGGTGCATGGTCAAAAGTCAGGCTTTACCACATAGTTTCTGGCTTGAGGCTGTCATGTGTGCAGCATATGTACTGAACAGGTGTCCCACCAAAGCGTTGCAGTCTATCACTCCATATGAGGCTTGGCATGACCGCAAGCCATCTGTTGCTCATCTGCGTGTTTTTGGTTGTTTGGCATATGCATTAGTGCCTGAACAACATCGCAGAAAATTGGATGATAAGGCAGTAAAATGTATTTTTGTTGGGTACAGTTCTGAAAGTAAAGGCTATCGTCTGTATCATCCACAGACTAAACGCATTCTGGTTAGCCGTGATGTTGTCTTTGTGGAAGATGCTATTCAGCCATTGCTTTCATGTACTAAGGAGACATCTGTTAGCTCCAAAAACATGTATGATACTTTGATGCCTCTTTTTACAGGTGGACAGGCTAGTGCTGGTCCTAATGAGGCAACTTCTCAGCCTTTACAGGTTTCATATGATGATGCAGATCATTCCATTTCTGATGCAGATTTACATGATGCACTTGTTGATGAGAGAGCTGATATTGAACAGGCAAAAACTATGCCAAAATGGCTGGTGCAGACTTTGCGTGACAGCAAATTAGATGCACCTTTGTCATATCGTACTCGTTCAGGCTCTCATAGTACCTCCTTTGCATCAGATTGCTATGCTATGGCTGCACTAGTCTCTGTGATGAGAATGAGCCTGTTTCTTTTGATGAAGCACAAAATTCAGAAAATTGGATGGCTGCTATGCAATCTGAATATGATGCTATAATGAAGAATGGTACATGGTCTTTATGTGACTTGCCTCCTGGCAAGAAGGCCATTGGCACTAAGTGGGTATACAAGCTGAAGCGTAAACCTGATGGTACAGTTGATAGGTATAAGGCTAGGCTTGTTGCAAAGGGTTATGCGCAGGAAAGAGGCATTGATTTTGATGAGACCTTTGCACCTACATGCCGTATGACTACTGTTCGGAGCATTTGTGCACTTGCAGCCCATCATGGTTGGAATGTACATCAGTTGGACATTAAAACAGCATTTCTGAATGGTGACTTGCATGAAGAAGTGTATGTTTTTCAGCCCCGTGGCTTTGTGCAGAAAGGGCATGAAAACCAGGTGTGCAGGTTAAAGAAGGCGTTATATGGTTTAAAGCAAGCACCACGTGCTTGGTATGAGAAGATACATGCCTATCTGATTGCACATGGTTTTGAGAACAGTCCAACTGAAAGCACCTTATATGTTAAGCGTGCTAATGATGTGCTTCTGATCACTGTTGTCTATGTAGACGACATGCTGCTCACTGGTCCTCTTGAGAAGCATATTGCTGATTTCAAGGCTGATTTGCATGCCTCATTTGAGATGTCTGATTTGGGGCATTTGCATCACTATTTGGGCATTCAGTTTATGCAAGTTGATGGTGGAATGGCTTTGTGTCAAACGAAATATATTGACACATTATTGCAGCGTTTTGGCCTTGAAGACTGTAAGCCTATTGCCACTCCTATGGAGACAGGTTTACGATTGAGTCTTCATGATGCTGGAGATGCATTTGATGCTGTTCTCTATCAGCAGGCTGTTGGATGCTTGATTTACTTATGCATTACTCGGCCAGATATTCAGTTTGCTGTCTCACAGATGAGCAGGTTTATGCATTGCCCAGGAGTCACGCATTGGAAAGCGGTTAAGCGCATCTTTCGCTACTTGAGTGGTACTCGGCTACTTGGGTTGTTTTATCCCAAGGGGGGATCACCACCGCCAGATTTGCATGCTTTTTCTGACTCAGATTGGGCTGGTTGCTATGACACTCGTGTGTCCACCAGTGGTTTTTGCTTCATGCTTGGTAGCTCATGTATATCTTGGTTGAGCAAGAAGCAGCCTACTGTGGCCACTTCCAGTTGTGAGGCTGAGTATAGGGCAGCTTTCACAGCGACTGTTGAGTGTGTGTGGCTCAGACGCCTTATGGCTGATTTGGGTGTTGGCCAGTCTTCTGCCACCACCATCTTCACTGACAGTCAGAGCGCATTGGCAGTTGCGAGGAACCCTGTGTTCCATGCTCGCACTAAGCACATTGAGGTGCATTATCACTATGTCAGGGAGAGGTTCTCTGCTGGGGAGATCAGCTTGGCATATGTGCCCACGCAGGAGAACATTGCAGACCTTTTCACGAAGGCTCTGCCTAGGGAGAAGTTTGAAGCTTTCCGCAAAGCTTTGGGCTTACTTCCTTTTGTGGAGTGATTTCCACATAGCTCGGCACTTCCTTATACATGAGTGCCAGCTCCTTGTTCACCGCATCACTCCCAGGGGGGATTTGTTGATATATTTAGGTAGTGATGTGTGTGAACACTCTAGGACCGCCGGGGCACTTTTTTCCCTCTTTAGGAGGTTTTTTTCCCCCGGCTTGTATATACGCCTATTGCCCTAATGGGCTACTTATCTTTGTACATTCTCTAGTAATACATTCAGTCTTGTGTGTTGTGCTCCAAGCTTCTTCTTCTTCCTTGTGCTGTTCGCGTGCTTCCGCAGACGTCTAACTCCAACAGTGTGCATATCCACAATATCTCCCTGTTTTCTCAACTAGGAGTCTTATGTATGAGCTTTGAGGAACCAAACCCCTATATTAAGTAAGCCTCCTACTTGCTTGTTAGTGTATGCAAAGATCATCATAGCTCACCACATAATGATTGTATGTAGAACCTTACTAGCTTGGAGTTGAGTAGAGATCTATTCCTTACTACTATATTCATCCACTACTATATTCATCTAATTAATATAAGATTCATTTTTTTTCTCACCTAATATGTATTGAATGTGCAAAGTTTTTTGGTTACATCTCTGCATGAGCTAGAATCATTGTTTGAAACTTCTATATTTAATCACTATGTGTAGTTCGTAGAGGCTAATGAAGTAGCTTGTCTTGAAGCATCTAGTTTTTTGTACTTCAATGCAATTTATGCTATTGTAATCATATCAGAACAATATCTAAGTTTATTTAATAATTCCCAAAGATAAAGAAAACTTTGAGTGTGCTTGGAGAACTTTACATAACAATACACATGTCAATGAATGGTAACTTGCGTGGGCCTAGGACCTTCCAAGGTTTCTTTGGAATGTTGATTGTACCCCTATTAGTGATATCAAGGCGATTCAAAATCTTGGATAACATTAGTAAAATCCATAAGAAGTATTTGTGTTTACATTATGTGACAAAATCATAATTAAAGTTGCATGCCAAGTGCTCCATTCCAAGGAGATATAGGATGGATCCAACGGAAAACTAACATTAGAAAATTTGTGGAAAAGGATCTCATAAGGTAAAAGTCAATTAATACTTGGAATTTTAAATACATCTAATGGAAGTTTAAGAAGGAACGAATAAGTTAAATTATTGCAATCCAAAGATCCCATGTTGGAAGGCTTTATGAATTTCAAAAGGAAGAAGAAGAGAAGCCCAAAAAAGAATCTTGGAAAATGATCTTCAACAACACAATATAGAGGCTCAATTGGAGGATAAGGAAATTGGAGAAAAATTCAACTTGATGGATTACCTTGAGAGTCTCTATCAAGTCAAAGAAGGCAAAGAAGACAACACTAAAGGCTTACCAAAAGCAAAGAAGACAACACTAAAGGCTATGCCACTAACAAAGAAGACAAGCTAGACAACAAAAGATCAGCTATTGAATCCACTATTCTTGAGAATTTTGAAAAGAAAGGTGGAGGCTTGAAAGGTAAGGTTGTAGTGGAGTTGAATGGAAGATACCTATAAAAGGCAAACTTCCCTCACATAGCATCCTTGTCTCAAAGAATAAAGAAGAAAGCAAGTAAAAGAAAAATAGAGATAGAAATCCGATTCCAAAAGAACAACCCTCTTGAAAATGATTGTTCTATCATTTAATGTTTGGGGTTCAAAGACAAGGTGAGGGATTCAATAATAAGTCAATGGCTGAAATATATAAGCTTAAACCCTAATTTCATATGCCTTCAAGAGGTTATGGTTACTAAAATTGACCTCATGAAGAGACTTCAGAACATATCTACTAAACACTATTGGTTATCTATGTTGCATACTCATGGAAGTGGTGGTGCAATCATGGGATTTATGCATGATTGGTTCTTGTTTTTATTAATCTCTAACCATATTAGAATTAGGCTCAAACTCGGATATGAAGAGAAAGTCAAGAGAAGAAATGTGTAGCTTTACTTCAAGGAATGGTGGGTGAGTAATGTTGACAAATCAACTGAGGAAATGTGTAGTTTGTTGAGAAAAATGAAGCTAAAGGGTTTCTCCCTAGAATGATAAAGAAAAGTTGATTTGAATGTCCTTCAAAGAAGGAGAACCAATATTTCATAGTGGGCCCCTTCATGGAGTTGCGTTTTGGGTCTCTATTCCGTTGACTAGAGATGTGAGTGCATGGTGTTCATCTCTAAATTAAAAAAATAATATAATTCCTTAAGATCTTACTCACTAGTTGTATAGCCCTTTGACTAGCCCTAAGATGAAAAATGGTTATCAAAGCTCTCCCTAAAGGTGAAATTCTTAGTCTCTATAGAGAAGCATGAGCTTTGATGTCCTCTAAAGATGTTTGAACAAAGGGGTTAGCTTAAGAAAAACAAAAAGAGCCTCATGGATGATTGGAGAACTATCCCTGTGCTTTAGATTTGGTGCAAAATCATCACCAAAGCACGACACAATTGGACTGCTTTTCACTTTTGGAGTGGACTGACGAGGATAAAGAGGGATTTATCAATTGGAGGTCTATGCTTGAGTCGATTCTTGACATTTGGGAAGGTCTTGAGCATGCCACATAATCAAACCAAAACTTGCAATTTTTGAAGATTGCTTTTGACAAACCCCTATGATAAGTTGGAGTGGGACTTTATTTTGCAATCCTTTAAGGATTTGGGCTTTGGATCAAAGTTCATAAAGCTAATATCAACTCTCTTGGGGAATGCCTCTACATGGATTAATATGAACAATAATCTCTCATTGCCTATTGTGCTCAAGAGGTCCATAACACAGGCTTATCTCTAGCCCCCATGATGTTTGATATTGTGGTAGATGTTTCAACTTCTTGGCAGAGAAGTTTGTTATGATAGATCAATTAAGAGGAGTCTCCAATCTCCATGACAATGATTGGATGGTTCTCAAACTTTTTGTAGATAATATGAATTCTTTTCTATTGAATGAACCTAAATATATGTTCTAATGATGCCTAGATTGGTTTTGCATGACCTCAAAATCTATAATTTAAAAATCCAAAGATGTATTTTAAGGTTATTACACATCCCCCAACTCAGTTTCTTAAGGATCAAGGTTGCAAATAACCCAAAATTGGATGGACTTTCCATCTTGTGGGGATCCTACTAGGCTTTCGGATCTTGATGGGTTAAAAACGGCATTGGGTCCTCAATAAGATCAAAACCAAGCTTGAATACTAGAATGGTATGTAGTTAAACATGACATGTAAAGTGATGGCATTCAATATCTTCCTGATTTGTTCCATTATATACTTCTTTGCTTGTTGGAGATCAAATAACAATGAGTTGGAAAATCTTGAGAGCCTTTCAAAATTGTGGGACATATGCTAGCCTCAAGGATGTAGGTGTTCTGAGTATTCTCAATGTTGGGACTATGGTTAACAAGCTCACTCCAAAATGGATGATCAAAGTTTTGATGAATAAGAATGCTTGTTGTTCAAAGTTTCTTTTCACAAACAACCATAACCTGGTGCTCTCAAGTATCCCTAAGTGGAAAAATTGGGATTGCAACATGATTCTCTTTTCCCCTATCTTGGTGATCCCGAAAGGATCTCGCGTTGTCATGTCTATGAGGAAATTTTGGAACAAGGTGAAGCCTAATTGCACTATTAAGAATGACTAGAAGTGGGTGGTAGAGACTCGTTAGAATGATTCTATTTGCTTCCCCATCATTGGTATTGTGGAGATCAAGGGTGCTAATATCTAGAAAGCCAAGATGCTTTGGTTTAAATATTTTTGCTAGCGGAAGCATATTTGGAACCAAGAGAGTAGAGAGTGGATCATATTCATGGACATTGATCCCAAAGTGAGGTTGTTCTACAATGACAAGTGTCTACTTGAATGAAAATAAAGTTCTTGGGATAAGTCCAAGGTGCACATTCTCATTGCGCAAGAGGCTCCTTAGCTGAGTGGGATGAAGCAGATTTCTATCAATAAGATCAAAGATATCCTAAGAATCTAGAAGAATCTAGAAGAATCTTGAGGTGCACCACAATCTCAACATGAAATGGTGCATTTATTGGCCCTGGATTAAATGGGACTTCAAGCTCAAAGAGATTTGGCATTTTCTAATGGAAAACAAGAAAGATTTCTTCTTATGGAAAATTCTCCACCATGGGATATAGAATAATGCTAAGGCTACTAACAACATGTGGGGCTCCTCTCTGGTGTAAAAGATGTTATATGGGAAGAGATGACATTGGTAATCTCTTCTTCTCACGCTCGATGAATGTCATCCTATAGAAACAAGTTACTAGAGCCCTCCAACTAGATACTATGATAAGCTAGAAACAAGCCCTCTTGGGTGAGGCAATTGGGTTCTTAGTGGGTCACTAGAATGTGATTACAAGTAAATCCCTTTAGAAAATTTTGAAGGAAAGATATGCTATCAACTTCAAGGAGAATCCGAGAGGATGGAACATAGATAAATCCCTATTTTTCATAGGCACAAAGATAAAAAATTGTAATATAAATCCCCTTTAAACACCATAGGGTGTTTGTTATCAAGCCCAACAAGCTTAAAAACAAGTGGATCCTACATGAAGGGGATGATGAAATCATCCATCTATTTTGTATCTAGATTCATTTCTCTTGTATTTTTCACTCTTGTTTGATTTAAAGGTTTGTTATGAAAAAAAGGAAGAAGCTTGCCACCATGGTTGAGTTCAATACCCATATGAAAAAATAGGAGAATGGAAACTATGAACCTTGCAAGCTTGGGTTGATAAACTATGTCATGGGGAAGGGCCTTTGGGGAGCATTTTGGGTACATTGACAAATCTATATGTTGATGATAATGCAAATCCATAATCATCAAAAGGGCTCCAAACAAAGCTATGGGTTGAGGGGGAGAGGTAATACTTGTGGAAGAGATGAAGGGTTGTCAAATCCATAAAAGAAATTATATATTAATGCTGAAAATCACTATGGTAGTGAATATTTTTCCTCACAATGGTGCTTCATAGTGGCAATAATTACATGATAAATACAACATAGTTAGAAACCATATGAGTTGACACAAAGAAGTATTTTGTAATCTTCAATATCCAAGGACATACTAAGTAGGAGATTATATATAACACAAGATCACCCACATAGGAGAAGGGGAAATATTTAAGCGAAAGTATGAAATGAAGCTCAATGATAGGAGATGCTTCATGAAAGACTCAAATCAAGTCCATAAGCTAATAGAAAGAGGGAAGAAGTAAAGAAGTTTTTTCACAATGGAGGTGAGGTCTGTAGCTAATCAGATGAATTATTTATCCTTTGGTATAAAGTAGATTGTAGAGGTGGATTTGTGGCACAAAAAAATTGGCCATATCAATCTTCAAAAGATTAATGATATGCAAACAAAAGTGTCAATAAATAGGTATAATAATTTCATTGTTTATTCGAAATCTTTAATATTCACATCCACAAAATTTTCTCTCTTTAAGAATTTCCAAACTCAATTTAAAATCCGTTCACTTTTAAACATGCTCATACCAAGATCTTTGACTATTTTACATCAAGACAACATGTGAAATACTTATTAGTAAAAATTCCTTGATAACCCATCAAGACTTGAACCTCTTGCACTACAAAGAATATTTCATCTAGAGTGTACATTAATAGGGGCATATTACAAGAACTTGTATTTACCATGATACAGTGAGAAATTTTTACTTGCATCAGCAAGGAGGGAACACAATTCTAGTCTTTGGTTTTTTCTTCCTCTGTTTTCTCTTGAACTCCCATCAATACACATATCTATTTTTTTCATTGGGAATTTGAGAAAAAAGAAAACCTTCTCATATACATTGCATCTCGAATATAATCATATAAAAAAGTCTAAAATTGTGCACAACATCTTCCCTGCATAGGTTTCTATTGAGAATTTTGTTGTTATTGCTTCTAGGTTTATAACATTCCTTTGAGTTTGTTTCCAAAAATGATATGTCTACATTTATAATATCATCAAATGAAAACCACTTGAAACTCACTCCCTCCTAGGAGTGATGTGTTGAAAAAGGATCTAGCACTCATTTATAAAGAAGTGCCAAGCTATGTGTAAATGGATCAATCCACAAAAGGAAGTAACCCCAAAGCTTTACAAAGAGCTTCAAACTTCTCCCGAGGTAGAGCCTTTGTGAAAAGATCTGCAATGCTATAATGTGTGGGCACATATGCCAAACGGATCTCTCCAATAGAGTACATCTCCTTGACATTATGATAATGCAGCTCAATGTGCTTTGTGTGAGCATTGAATACAAGGTTCCTTGCAAGTGCAAATGTGGTCTGAGTGTCATTGAAGATGGTGGTGGCAGAAGACTGACCAATACCCAAATCAGCCAAAAAGCATATGAGCCAAACACACTCAACAATCTCTATGAAAGCTACACTATACTCAAATTCATCACTAGAGGTGGCCACAGTAGGCTTCTTCTTGTTCAACCAAGATATGCATGAGCTACCAAGCATGAAGCAAATATCACTAGTGGACGCATGGGCATCATAGCAACCAACCCAAATACATGAAGAAAAAACATGTAAATCTAGCAATAGTGATCCTCCCTTGGGATAAAACAATCCAAGTAATCAGGTACCACTCAAGTAGCAAATATGCACTTAACCACCTCCAAGTGCTTGACACCTAGGAAATGCATAAACTTACTCATCTGTGACACACCAAATTGAATATCAAACCCAGTTATGCATAAGTAAATCAAGCATCCAAGAGCTTGCTAATAAAGAAAAACATCAAATGCATCTCCAACATCATGAAGAATCAACCATTAACCTTTTTCCATAGAAGTGGCAATAGGTTTGCAATTTTCAAGGCCAAAATGCTGCAATAATGTGTCAATATATTTTCTTTGACACAGATCTATTCCACCATCAACTTGCATAAACTAAATGCCCAAATATGGATGCAATGCCCCGAATACAACATCTCAAATGAGGCATCCAAATTAGTCTTAAAATAAGCAATATGCTTCTCACTAGGACCAGTGAGCAGGATGTCATCAACATGGACAACAATGATCAGAAGCACATCATTTTCACACTTAACATATAAGGTGCTCTCAATTGTACTACTCTCAAAACCATGTGTAATCAACTGGGCATGTGTCTTTTCGTACCAAGCACATGGTTCTTGCTTCAAACTATATAATGCATTTTTCAACCTACAGACTTTGCTTTCATGCTCTTTCTACACAAAACCATAGGGTTGAAGAACATACACTTGTTCATGTAAGTCACCATTTAGAAATGTAGTTTTAATGTCTAACATATGTACATTCCAACCATGATGGGTTGCAAGTGCACAAATGCTATGAACATTAGTCATTCAACATGTGGGTGCAAAGGCCTCATCAAAATGAATGCCTCTTTCTTGAGCATAACCTTTTACAACAAGCATAGCTTTGTACCTATCAATTGTTCCATTAGTTTTATGTTTTAGCTTGTATACCTATTTAGTGCCAACTGCCTTTTTTCTAGGAGGAAAATCACATAAAGAATAGGTACATTCTTCATAATAACATCATATTCTTATTGCATAGTAGCCATCCAATTCTTTGAATTTTATGTTTCATTAAAAGAAACAGGCTCATTCTCATCATAGAGACTAGATGTAGACATAACATAGAAATCTGATGCAAAAGAAGCACTATGAGGGCTTGAATGAGTACAATATGACAAAGGTGCATCTAATTGCTATCTTGAAAATTTTGCACCAACCATTTAGGCATAGTTTTTGCCTCCTCTATATCATCTCTCTCATCATCATGTGAAACCTATAAAGGTTGAGAAATCGCCTCATTTGGACTATCACTTTACTATCCACTTGTAAAAAGAGGCAGCAAAGTGTCATACACATCTTTGGAGCTAACTGATGTCTCCTTAGTACCTGAAAGAGTTGGTACATTTGGCAAACCTAGATGCTTGACCAAAGAACAAGGACTTCTCACCTAGTCATTTTGATCACTTATGAAGTACATATGAACACCCCTTGTAAAAGTCTAGGACTTTATATCACTGGATAAAATTAAAAGAGAATGACTTGAACGAGTCTCATGATATGAGAAGCCACGTATCACGAATAATTAGTGGTTGGAATCAAATCAATCAACACCTAAAGTGTAGGAACACTTTTAGGTGGAAGAAATTCAAATTTCAAACTCACTTTATGAGTATAAATAGGCATGACTTTTAGTTGCGGGACAGAGAAGAGAGAGCCATTGAGCTTCATTTTTGAACATACACTAAGCTCACATATGTATGAGTAAGTCTATTATATCTCCTTTGTATCATACATTCATTAGCATATATAATTTGAGTCATTAGTTCATGCTATTTTTTATCTACTGTCCTTTGCTGCTATCTCACGATTTCAATGCCTTTGTTTATTCGACTTCTCTGCATATACTCTATCAATTGAAATGGTTTAACCTAGATAGGTAGCATGATCAGTCTAGTTTCTACTTATCAATTTTCATTACATTTAGTTCACTAGATCTACCTGTGTCTGCATACTATCATCCTCTTGAAAAGTCAAGATTACACCCCTAACTTCTTAAACTCATTCCTTAGTGTATACCCATCCTAAATTAGTGAGATAACTTGGAATAGTTAGCTAAGGTCTTCACTTAGATGTGCCTAAAAGCTCGTAGGTCAGTTGTTATTAGAGAGTGAAAATTGAACAATTTTTTAAGAGGTTCAAATCCGAAAATAGCAAGTTTTTCAAAGCTCTACTATTTGAAAGTCATCTATTTTGGCACAACTATTTGGCATTGATGCACCAAGGTACATAGTTGATTTGAATGCATATTTGGGAAGCTAAAGGTGTCTACTAAGATAATCTAAAGTCACATTGGCAGTTGTAGAGTAGGGTTATTGCAACATCACCTCATCTTTCGAGTGTACCCAACCATCTCTTCACAATGGTATTAGAGCTACATCAACTCAACATGAGAGATGGATTTCCTTCATCCATTGACAAATTGGATCAGGGCAGCTACTTAGCTCAGTCACTGAGAATGGAAGCATACCTTCAAGGAAGAAATCTCTATGGTTACATCTTTGGAGATGAGATGATGCCAATCCTCATAAGCAAAGGACAACTAACTGAAGAAGAACAAGAGAGGTTAACTACATGGTGCTCAAAGGATGCTCTAGCCAAGTCTTACATTCTCAACTCAGCCTCTGATTTTTTGCTTCCAGACATTAGAAGCTACAAGACTTCACAAGAGACATGGAATGCTCTTGAAGCATTCTTCTCATCAAACACTAAAGCTAGGAAGAACCAACTCTGGAGGGAAGTCACCACACCCAAGCTGATGCCTGTTGCTACGAGTTTGCTTGGTGCCCCATTCGTGTAGCACAACCAGTCAGCCCTGGATTGGGTGCTTTGGTCTTGATAAAGTGATGGCACAAAGAATGCAAGTTAGGGACTTTTAAAAGGACAGCCCGAGGTTGATGAATCTTGGATGGACTAGAAGTCAAAGCAGGTTTGGACACCCAATGAGAAATCGTGCATATGAATGTCATCGGGTTGGTCCAATCTCGAATTACATTCGGTGTTGGTGTTGCAAGAATATAAGGCACATCGCAAAATCTTGCCCTCCTGTGTCTAGTCCATTGGACTTTGTTCCCGCATGCATGGATTGTGGAAAGAAAAGGTTATCCGAGCACATGTGTTGTGCAAAGGTCGAGGAGGTCTTGGCAAAATAGGTTAGCATGTCACTTTCGTCCTTTTATGTGAAAGCCAAAAATGATGAGAGTTTGTTGGCAAGCATACAACATCAATGGGAGTGTATGCAAGAAGAGCGAGATAACGAGAGGATCAAAATAGAAAAAATTAGAGGAAAATCAAGTGAAAATGGCCGAGGTCCTAGGAACTTGGGAACAGCAACTACGAGCGTTGGAAAGCGAAGAAAAGGAGTTGAAAAGAGTAAACAAAAGCTTGAGGAAAGACCTTGTAAGGCCTGAGAGTGAAAACATGGTCTTGGACTTGAGATCTGGCTTCATGGTAGTGAACTGCTTTGGAGTTGCGATCGAAGAGGAGTCTAAGAGAGACGAGGAGAACCTGATAAAGAGACTTGAGCAAATAGAGCAAGAAATGGAAAGAGTTCAAAGTTTGATTGGTAAATATAGTGATCAAGCAGGTAGAGCCGATGAGGATGTCCACCTAGAGTTAGAAAGGATGTAGCATGCCCAAGCAGAAAGTGATGAGAAAGTGAGACGGGTGGAGAGAGAAAATGCAAGACTGAGTAGCAAGCTCGATAGATGCATGAATTGGAAAGACGATGAGACGCGAGGATAGGTGGAGGACTCCAGAGTGGGGAAAATGGAGGAAGAGCTGAAAGCCACCTTGGATAGGTTGGATGCATTCAGAACGGAGTTAGAAAGGACGAAGAATGAATTGTCGAAGAAGGTAAATGATCTGGATGTAGAAAATATGAGTAGGATTTGGGAAGAAAGATCAATTAGAGAGGAAGTCGAGAAGTTGATTGCTCGAGCCGAGAAGAGGGAGGATGTTCCCCAAGGATTCGGAAACAGGATGAAAGAGTTAGATGAGGAAATAGAGCAAATATGGAATCAGGTTCCGAAGTATCGGTTGTGACCTGTTCCAATACCAGAGCGACATTGAGTACAACAAGCAAGGATTAAGCGACATAGCGGTGAGGGTTGAGTCATTGAGGGGCACAATGGGTAATGGTAGTTTCCCAAGTCATTTATCAGGTCATGTGGAATCTCTACGAGGCAGAGGTTGGAGATGAAAAAGAAATAGATGAGGTGATGGATGTTGAGAGGGATGGCTTAGGTCTGATTAGGGTTTGCTTTGTCAGGATTGCAAGTTGGAGATGTGAGGATGGATGGATCAAGTGTGTTGTACACTTAGGAACTGAAGTGACACTTTTTCAGGTTTCAGGTCAATGAGGTGGTTAGTATGTGCGGGTTTTGAGAGGATGGGTTGACCATGGCATTAGTGGTTGGACTTTGGCTTGAGTAGCGACACAGAGGAGATGTGTCTCATCGAGATGTCCATGGGGGGATATATGTGTGTGTGTCATGATTGGTTGGGTTGGGAAAAGGGCCTTTTTTCTATCTCCTAATTCTCAAGACTTCAAAGTCACGAGTTGACGTCGGTTTCGCATAGGGCTAGCGTTGTGCATCACGCGAAAATAAATAAATAAAGAGAGAAAAAAAAGAGAAAAAGAAAGTTCCTCTCTCGAGGGGGGACAGAAGAGAGGTGAGAGAGCTTGATGCTCGGATGGGAATATGTGTGTATGTGTTGTGGGGATATGGGAAGATGTGGACTCCTGATGAGGCATGTCGAATCGAAGCTTAAGCTCAACTAGGGTTTTGGCTGCGACGTGTTTGTGGAAGACTTGGACTTGAGGGATCCAAGCATGCTAGTGGCTTTGTTCGTCTGTGAACTCTTGGGAGGTGCTCATTTTGGTTCTTAGGTTGTGCAATTACTTGCGATAACCTGAAGCATGTCGACGATGAGCGATCTTTTCTGAGTGAGCTCGTGTTAGGCTTGAGTGGTCTTTGTCGCGTGTCCATCAGGTTCAGAGAGGTGTGGTGGTGACCTAGCATGGAATTTAATTGAAAAGCAAAAAAAAAAAGAGTCGAGAAAAAGGAACACAGGTAGTGGAAACCCTAGTTAGAAGGGGAATGAAAAATCGGTGAGAGAACTCGGTTAGAGATGAGAAAAAGGAATCAAGAAAGCGATCGTGTGGTCGAGAAGAGTATAAAAAATAGAAGTGGGGAACGGTTTTTGATTATATATGGTGTGTGTGGAAAGTGTGTTGAGTATGCATGTGGAATAGAGATTCGTGATGTGTTGAACGAATAGTAGAGAGGAATGGTGAGAGAGGGAATGTAGATGGGCTTCTGCTTGTATGCATATGGGTTGTGACGAGCTTGCATGTGCAACAAGGATGTGTGATGTGATTTCCTAATGTGTGTTTGCTCTTTGCATTTTGGTTGTAGATGTTATTGTGATTTGATGAAGAAAGGCTCTAATGTTTAATGAAGCTTGTAGACAGGTGGACATGGCGGTGAAGATGCGAGAAAATGGACAAAGTTGGTAAGTGAATTTATTATATTTTGGTACTAATTAGATGATTGGATGGGTATGATTGCAGGTGCTACATTAAGGAAGAAGAGAATTGGTATGCAAGGTAAATATTTGTATTTGATTGAGTGATGAGCACATGTTGGATGATTTGAGTGCAGGAACATATTTGGCTTGTCGAGGGCGACTTCACAAGCAGAAGGGGGGAATATGTTGACCCGAAAATCATCCGATCTCGCTTGGATTTATGCGTGACATAACCTTGGTGGGGATTTGTTTTTTTCAAAGAAAAAATATGTGTTTCACCAAATATTCTTGGGGATTTTGTTTTATGAATGTGCAGGAGACTTAAAGGAGATGGAAGTGGAGTAAAAGGGGATTAATCCCTCTTGGCAGAGAGTAGTGGTCGCTACTTCCTTTTGTCAGGAGATGACAGGAGGGAAGGATCATTTCTTTCATCAATTCGCACATGGGGTTGTAGGAAAAAACTGGGGGGTTGCTTCTTAATGGGACTGCAGGATCTTTTTGACTCTCTAGTTTTCGGGGGGGGGGGGGGGGGGGGGAGGAGGAGGTGTCTCATTCTCTCTGGCTGTCGAACCTCAGTGGGGGGGTGCAAAGTTTTTTGGAAGACCTTCCTCTTCGTTTTTGTGCAGGAACAAGGGGTACACAGGGAGGCTCCCTCGTTTTCTAGTGGTTCTGCTCTCCTGTGCTGCGACAAGGAGAAGTCGGAAAGGGGGAAAGGGTTTTCCTAGTTGTTCTTTTGGGGGCAGAGTCCTTCAAGGATAGAGAGTGCTATGGTGAGTCTTCTTCGACATGGTTCCATTTTCTTGTTGGATCTCAGAAATGAAAAGAGAAATACCAATAATGAAAAGAAAGTGCAGGATACGACAACCCTAACTTAAGAGGAAAAGAGAAATTTTATTAAAGAAGGTAAGAAACCATTAAATGAGAATACCCAAGTACAAGAAAATCAAAATGCCCCAATTGAGGAAGAAAAGAAGAAAGCTATTAAAGAGGGAAAGAAACCTCTAGCTAAAAATAATCAAAATCAAAATAGTAAAAATGATAAAAAAGATGATCAGAAACAAGGAGAAGAAAAGCGAAAAAAGAAAGTTAAGAAGACTCCGAGAGTAATTATGATCTTAGAAATCGAGAAGAAAAATGATGCGAGAGCGATTCTGAATGACATATTATTGAAAAGCCAAGTTACTATGTCCCTTGAGCAAGTGTTTTTGATTGCGAAACCCGAGTTCAAAGATAGCTTTATAAGACTTATTAGAAGAAGACAAATTTCACTGCCTCAAGATGAGGACATGCAAGATGTTGCAGAGGAAACTTTTGCAATGAATGAAGCTATCACATTAAGTGATAGTGATAATGATGAGGAAGATGATAGTATGATAGGAAGTGTGAATAGAAATGTTTTGGATCCAATTCTTCCTGATGATGAAATGAACAAGGGTGAAAGCCAATTCAATACAACTTTCTAGGCACGAGGAACTCCAAAAGTCAAAATTTGGATTGGTGATGAAAAATATTCATGTTTAGCTCTAGCCCTAATTGATTCAGGCTAGAGATAAATGTAATATCAAAGAAATTCTTTGATAAATTTAGATGGTCCATTGACAAAGACCATGGATGGAGAATGAGAACAGTCGATAATGGATCAGGTATCTTCCTAGGTGTATGTGCACATGTACCTATTATGATAAGAGGTGTCAGAGAGAAATTTCATTTCTTTGTACAAGACAACTACTCGTATGAAGTAATTCTCGGACAACCATTTATAGCAGAAATGAGGATAAAAACAAAAGCCAAGAATGATGGGTCAGCACATGCAAGAATTCATTCTAAATGTGGAATGGATTCCTTGCAAGTAATGATGGTCTGCTCGAGTCATTCAAGAAATAGGGAAAATCTACAAAGAAATCCCATTGAGTCTTACAAATGTGTGTGAAGACTCGCCCCCAGTAAGAGAATTTGGAGCCCACTATGATCAAAATTTCTATTACATTCCACTATTGAGCAACATAGAAGGAGAATGGATTGATGTCTCACCTGATGATGTATATAGCTTTGAGAACTTTTTAGTTTGCACCCCTACAACAAGTTTACATTTTGTTAAGAATGCAAAAATTACAAACAAATTTGAAAAAAGAAATGAAAAATATTTCAAAAATATAGGATTAATTTCACTTAAAGAAAATATTGAATGTATGATTGAGCTTTTAAAAATTTCTACCTTGATTGGAAGAACTTGAGAATGCTCTTCAAGAAGAGTCAGAATCAAAGTTTATCATTCGAGACTCGATTGAGGAATACCAGCTGATTGCTAATTTCTTTCTAGAACATGAAGTCAAGATTGATATTAAATATAAAACAGTAGAAAAGAAGATTAAACTCATAGCTTACCTGTTGCCTAAAGAGAGTTATGACATATTAGAAGAATTTATGAGGATCCTGTTCTTAGAGATTGATCTAAGATAGGACATGAAGTTTGGAGAAGAATTTCTTTTAGAATGCAAAAAAGATCAATTGATGATCATGCATCATCAAAAAGCGTTTTCCTCATTTCCACATGAAATAGGATGCGCTGATCCAAAGTTTGTAGCTCCTATGATCATATTCACCATACTACATATTCCATGGAATCTTTGGCCGATACCAGTCCCAAAGGTTCATTTATCTGAGGTGATGAGATCATTAAAGGAGAAGATTGCCATGAGAATCCAAGAACCATCATCAGCACCATATTCTAACCGATGGTTCATGATACCTTAAAAAAATGGGAAGCTATGCTTCACACAGGATCTGCAACTTGTTAACAAAGTCATTATCAGAAATGTAGGAACAAGTCCCATTATAGATGAGTTTGTAGAGGCATTTGTTAGACACTCCATCTATTCAATGGGTGACCTGTACTCATGATATGACCACTTTCAATTAGCTATTGAAAGTAGAGATATAACCACGATGAAAACTCCTTTGGATCTAATACGTATGTGTACTTTACCACATGAAGTGACAAATTCCATGGCACACATGATGAATGCTATGAACTTGGTCTTACATGACTTCATTCCCAAAGTGACTATGCCTTTTATCAATGACATTCCAATAAAAGGGTGTGTGGAAGGGGAACAAGATGTGACTTTATATTCATCTAGATGTAGGAAGTTTGTCTCCAACCACATTTTTGACTGTGAAAGAATTTTTTAGAAATTTGATGAGGTTGGACTGACTTTCTCTTTAGAGAAATCCACTTTTGGTGTCTATGAAGTTTTGATTGTCGGACATCTATGTAAACATTATGGCCGTAGGCCACATCCATAGAAAGTTGATGTCATTAGTAGGATTTTAGAGGTGTGTTACAATGTTAGTGAAGTGAGGAGGTTCTTATGAGCTTGTGTATTCTATGTAATTTGGATCCCTCACTTTTTTCATGTTGCGAACCCATTGTATGATCTGTTATGAAAGAAAAAGAAATTCTTCTAGATAGAGGAAGCTATTAACACTATGAGAAGACTGAAGCAATTGCTCATCAATGCTCTAAACTTGGAAAGGATTGATTATTCAAAAAATAAACCTGTAATCCTAACTATTGACACTAGTCCTATCGACATAGGCTCAGTCATTGGTCACGATGATGAGAAGGGGCAAAGATATGTAGTTTGTTTAGGTGCAAAAATTTTGCTTGATACGCAGAGAAATTATCCTCATATTCAAAGAGAGTTATGGGGATTAGTCATTGCCTTGAAAATAGATAAAGAATATTTTATTGGAGCTAATGTGATTGTTGAAACTGATTGTCTTTCATTAATAGGAATGATTGCTAACTATTCATCTCTAGACATTGTGATATTAAGGTGGATTGCATTTATCAAGTTTATTAATCCAACCTTTGTTCATATTGTTGGAAAACATAATACTGTTGCTGATATGCCCTCACAAGCAAAATTTGATGATGATGAAGAAGCAACAGATCGAGGAACAAATTTGATTAGTTATGATCCATCTACTGTTAGGTATGAGCAATTTTGAGATGAAGAATATGAAGGAGAATGGAAAGATATAGGTTATTATCTAAGTACATTTCAACCTATCACAAGCTGGTCAGCAAATCGATTTGGAAATATCAGAAAAGAACTCTTTTGAATTCTTTCTAAAAGATGGATATCTTTGGTGACATGCTAAGCAAAGGTGAAAAACCTGCAAAGAGTATTAGGATTAAAAAGTTTACGAGTGCAAGTTATGAGAGATATGCATGAAAGCATATGGGCAGGTCATAAAGGTTTCGTAGCAACATATGAAAAGATTCAGGAAAGCTATTGGTGGCCAAGGATGTATGTAACTGTGAGAGATTTTGTGAGTACATGTGCCACATGTCAGTTATATTCCTCAGTCAAACATGGAGATCCCTTACACCCGACGTACCCACTCTATATTCATTACAAGTGGGTAGTCGACCTTGTGACTATGCCTAAAAGCAGTAGTGGCATGATATATATAGTACTTGCACAAGACTTGAAAAATCATGTAGAAGGTCAAGCACTTTGGTATAGCATTACTTATAATTTAGGCCTATTACGTTTAGAAGAAGTAATATCTAGATTTGGATATGTTGCAAAAGTAGTAGCAGATCGAGGTGAGCTACATGCTAGAGAGGAGAGAGATTTTTTTGATCACCATGGGATTCACCTGTCTCTCCCAATAGCCTATACCCCAAAAGCGAATGGGAAGATTGAGAAAGGTCATCCTTAGCATGCAATGGAGATATCGGCCAATGGCCAATATATCTACCATTTGCTTTATGGGATGATTGGATGACGCATATGATATCAACTGACTTTATGCCAGCTGAACTCATGTATTATCAAAAGTCGATTTTACCTATTCACACTCAGATAATAAAGTGGATGAGCTTAGATTGGGTAGACATATTGTCACAAGAATATTTAAGGACTTTAAGAATTAAACAATTAGAACAAGGGAACGAGAGTATAAAAAAAGGATACAAGTTTTACAATCCTTCCAACAAAAGATTTATGGTCAGTAGAGATGTTGTCTTTGATGAGAATGATTCTTGGTTTGAAAGTGAATGCAGGAAATTAAAGCTACCTTATGACTTGGAAGAGGAATTTCCAACCAAACTAGATTAATGACATCAACTCAGAGGATGAGGACATCATCAACCTAGAAGAATTCAAGGCATGGAAGTCCAAAGGTAAAGTCAAGATGAAGAAATTGGAGGATATACCTAAATTATCCAACCAAACAATCAGATGATCACAACACTTGAAGAGCCATCATCATATGAAGAGGCAAAGACCAAGGCAGAATGGAAAGAAGCTATGGATGAGGAGATTGAAGCACTCAAGGAAAATGATACATGGGAGCTAGTGCCAAAGAAGGAGTCTATGAAGGTGATTGGGTCTAGATGGATCTACAAGATCAAGAGAAATTCTGATGGATCAATAAGCATATACAAAGCTAGACTTGTGGCTAAGGATTTTGCACAAACCCAAGGAGTTGATTATGAAGAAACATTCTCACCTGTGGCCAAAATGCCAACATCTGGGTATTGGTAGGTGTGGCTACATCAAAGAAATGGAATATGTACCAATTGGATGTAAACTATGCATGTCAAATGGATGGATTTTAGAGGAGGTGTACATGTCTCAACCTCCTGGATATGAGGAACCAAGCAAGGTAAACCATGTGTGTAAACTCAACAAAGCTCTTTATGGATTGAAGCAGGCACCTACGGCATGGAACCATAGATTAACTACATACCTTCAGGATCAAGGATTCATCATGAATAAAACACATACTTCTTTGTTTATCAAGAGAAGTAATTTAGAGGTAATATACGTATGTGTATATGCTGATGATATCATACTTACAGGTAATGATGCTAATGGCATCAAGCAGATTAGAAATCAAATGATGCAGGAGTTCAAAATCAGTGATCTAGGATCACTAAAGTATTTTCTTGGACTTGAGTTAGTCTATACTAACTCTAGAATTTACATTACTCAAAGAAAGTATGTTCAGGACATGTTGAAGAAATTTCATTTGTAGGATGCAAAGGTAGCAAGTACTCCTATGGAGGTAAACCAAAAATTAAGTGCTAGAAGGTGATGTACTTGAAAATATTGCAGGATACCAAAGCATGGTGGGAAGCCTAAACTATGCTACATTGACAAGGATTGATATTGCTTATGGAGTAAGTGTCTTAAGTCAATTTATGCACAAACCTAAGGCACCTCACTTGGAAGCTGCCAAGAGGATTTTGAAGTACCTTGAGGGGACTCAAAATCAAGGATTATTTTTTCCCTTACATGGAAACTTCCAGAAAAGCACCTATTAGAAAGACTAAATTCAAGGTTTTCAATATATCCTTTTGTGTAGTCTATTCATCCATTGGCCATCTGTACAGGTCTGGTTATCTACATATCTAGGGCTATCCCTAGGTTCTGTACCAATTTGAAAGATAGAAAACAATGGGTACTACCTGAATCGATTAAAAATCTGATTTTATGGACATAAATCATACCGAGAATCGTGATTACAGAAGCCTTCATTAGGGGAAAAAGTGAGCCCTCTTTGGGCCTTGTAAGGAATGGGATTAAAATCCTTAATCCAAGAGATTAGAGGGCCACGTTGAAACCACTAATGGTTTTTTGAATTAAAATAATACATCTAAATCTTTGAGCATCCATGACCCTTGGATTTTCTACATCAATGGTTCATATTTGAATGCGTGGGAGTCTATAGAGAGACGACATTAAATGTCATGGGATTTTGGATACTCTCTGCAAAAATTTCATCCCTTGGATCATGTCAAAACTGGCCAAGCACAAATGGGGCTGATCTTCGAATTTCGGAGGCCTTAGAACCCTTGGATCTCATGAAGATCCAACAATAGGCATTGAAAGGGGCATTTTTGCCATGGGGGAGGCTTAGGACCATTGGATGAGCTAGGGGATCTTGTGGAGGAGATGAAAAGGCGCCAATCTTGCTTGGGGAGCGCTTCCAGTCGTTGGATTTGGACCTGATCTAATGGAGGAGATGCAAAGGCGCCTTTCTTTATGAAGGGCCATCAAGGTCATTGATTTCCAAGTGCATCCAAGGGCTAGGAATGAGGACGCCCCTTTTGAGATGAGGTTCATTGATATCCATTGGATTTTCATGAAATCCAAGGGCCAGAAAGTGAAGCCGCCTTGAGTTTTGCAATTTAAGCTTAGCCTTTGGATCTTCAGGCCCATCTAATGGTCACGGTTCATTCACGTGAGATCTCAAACAACTAAAGGCAAAGAAACCACCAAATGAAGGTAGTTTTTGTCCCTTCAACCAAGGAAAACAAAGGGAAGCCTATGCCTAGCCTAGTAGATTAAGAGACTAGACTATGGCCACTGCCCTCTTCCTATTGGTGGATGACTAATCACTCCTTGAGCTAAAAGGCCCAAGGAGGGCTCATTTTTTCCCCTAATGTTGGGAAAGAACTAACCACCATGCAACGTAAAGTAGAGTCAGGGAACTTACGTCCATCATCTAATTCCTTAATAATTGTACCCTCCTCGATAATGTTTATCGCTTTTGATTGTGCGGGTCGAAAGACTGCCTTATTCGGGCACTCATATGTCTAATGCCCTTGCTCCCCGCAATGAAAACACAGACCAAGTCTTTTTTCCCTCTCAATAAAATCTAGGTCTTGTTGCCATTGGATTGGTTGACGCCTCCTTTGATTTTCCACATGAGTAGGATTTTTGCCTTGGTTATTCAAAGATGGAGTCTTCTTTGAATTGTTAATGTTCATTGCAACAGGTCTTTGTGGCCTATGTCCCATGGCAATGAATCTCCTTCTATTTGCCTTCCGCAAATTGAACTTCTCCATCTTCTCAAAGTTCTCGGCCATCACAACAACATCAAGAAAATCAATGCATCTAGATCCCTTGACTTGATAGCGAAGTTCCTCAAGAAGCCCTTCACAAAATTTACTCTTTAGAGCGTTACCACTCACCTCTTAAGCATATTTATGAACAAGTATGAACTTCTCTTTGTACTCATCAACAGATAAGCTATGCTTATCACTTTCGTGTTGTCAAAAATTGTAGAACTCGATCTTCTTCTCTGTATGGAAGTGTGGAGAACAATAGCGTTTTTTAGCTTGTTCTCTAAATTCCTTCCATAGAGCTGGAGCAGAAAATGTTTGAGTCTACATATACGACTTCCAGCATAGCTTTACGATCCCACACAGGTGTAGGATCCCAACTTTTGCCTTGGACTCTTCACTAAATTGTCGAAGATCAAAGAAATCCTCCAGTTCTTCAATCAATGCCTCAAGATCTTCACCACTCTTCTTCTCACCATCAAAATCATTCAACTTTGCCTTCTTGAAGACTTGGTTAAGGGAAAACTCACCTGGTTCCATATCCTCATAATTGCGTTTTTGTTTTGCTCCAGGTACACTGGATGTTCCCGCACCTTAATCTACTTCATCATTTAGCTCCACAAAAAAATTTGTTGCTCCTTCTGGTTGCTTTCCGCCTCATTGTTTGCACAATTCTCTAAGAAGCTTCTGAATAAGATCCTCTTGTTCACGAATCTTTTGTGTTAGACCTTCCATCATTCCCGAGGACTGATTCTGCTCTGATACCACTTGTAGCCTATCCTCAATCATAATATATCCTCAATCACAATCTTTTGATCACTCAAAAATAACAGAGGAGAGAAGAACACAGAGATTGCACAAGGTAAGAGAAAATCTCATACTGAATAGTAGAAACAAATATAATGCAGAGAAGGAAGAATTGTGATATTATAGATGTGAATCAATTGTTACAATAGCTTTGGACAATAGCTTCTTGATGAAGCCTCTACCTCCCGACCACCCCAGAGCTATCACAATTGCATTCACACTCCCACTCTTAATCACACTCTCACTCTCACTCTCACTCTCAATTACAAGGTAATTCTCAGATTTCTGTGCGTCCCTTGTGTTGATGTGCAGGTCTCCCTATATCAGAGTTTCATCGCTACCCTCCCAAAGAAGTGTGCAATCCAC
The DNA here is from genome assembly GCA_020310875.1 of Ceratopteris richardii. Taxonomy (NCBI): domain Eukaryota; kingdom Viridiplantae; phylum Streptophyta; class Polypodiopsida; order Polypodiales; family Pteridaceae; genus Ceratopteris; species Ceratopteris richardii. The sequence goes on along the minus strand of CM035407.1, from coordinate 110,352,130 downwards.
CAAATTTAGAAAAAGTCGAGTTTCTCCAAAACTTCTGCAAAAAGCCATGTGATTGTAGTGTGCTTTCTTTCTTTAGTGTACCTGTCAAAAATAGGAGAAAAACACCAAAAGACTTATTAAAAAATATCCATAATTAGACATGGTGACATGTGAGCATCAGAATCACGGATTCAAATAGAAATAGATAAGCCGTCGGTTTTTTTTAATTTTTTAAAGTGTTGGAAAACGGCACTTTTGAAAGCTTTGTAACTCAAAAACCATGAGGAATTAGCTTAAGCTTGTGAGAGAAACTTTTATTCAATTTTGGGATTTGCACAATAATGTTAGAGACGTCCGAGGTCCAAATCCACCTCCAAATGCCACTTTTGAGCCTTGCAAGTTTCAAAATTCTAGAGAGAGAGTAAAATCAAGGCATTTTCTTACAATGAACTAAATGTAGGATCCAGAAGGAGATACTTAAAACATGATTCACAAAAATTTCACACAAGCACTTTTATTATCTTATACTTGCTCAGCCTTTCTCTCATATAGAGTTTTCCTTAATTCTTTCATCTTCACCTTCAAAGTTCCACTAGAAAACATGATGTAAATAAGGTCTTGAGAGAGAATATAAAACTCGTCAACCCAAAATAAAATGACCTAATTATTCATTTTAAGCATTATCCCCACGATGAACTTTAGAAAGTTCAAAATGAATTATTTCACTAGAAAAGAGGCCCTTCCCCCCTTTAAGAACTTTGTCCTCAGAGTTGAAAAGAAGGATAATGTTTTAGAAAATTTTCTAAGTTCACCCAACTCGAATCTTCTACTGGGTATGATTGCCATTTCACTAAAATTTCTACTATAGATCTATTTCTAAGAGATCTTTCCTTTCTATCTAATATTATTTCAGGTTGAAGCTCAAACGAGCCATCATCTTTCAGCTTATAATTGTCCTACAAAATATGAGCAACATTAGATACATATCTTTTAAGTAAGCTAACATGAAATACAAGATGCACGTTTAAATGTTTAGGTAATTCCAGCAAATAAGCAAGAGATCCAATCTTTTTCAAAACTTTAAAAGGACCTGCACATCGAGGATAAAGTCTATGATCCTTCCCTAGCAACAAGTTAGATGGGTGAGGATTAACTTTAAGAAATACCATATCATCAACTTGAAATTCAAGTGGCCTTCTATTTAAATCATAGAATTTCTTTTGTCTTTTCTAAGCTTCTTTTATGTGTTTCTTAATTTTCCCAAGTTCTTCATGCATTTTATCAAGCATTTCTTTGGACACTTCTACTTTATTTTGAAAACCCAAAAATGAAGGTGAAGTCAAACAATTATAACCATACATAGCTTGAAACGGAGTCATTTTTATAGATGCATGCCATGCACTATTGTAGGCAAACTCAACCAAGGGTAAGCTGATCGATTACAACAAATATGGTATCATGCTTACTTTTGGTCATATATAGCTTAGTGATAAAGTCCATAGAAATAGACTCCCACTTCTGATTTGGAAAATCCAAAGGTTGAAGCATTCGAGGCATCGTTCTAAACTCAGATTTTACCTGTTGGCACTTCAAACATTCACTTACATATTTTCTAATATCCCGATTCATATATGGCCAAAAGTAAGAATACTTTGTTTTAACATAGGTCCTTGAATAACGTGGATCTGTAGAAAAAGGTGCATCATGAAAATCATGCAATATTTTAACTTTTAATGGAGATTGAGAAGATATGCATAGGTGATTGTTACAATACAATGTTCCATTTTGCAAATGAAATTTTTCCTCATGTATGGATCCCCTATTTGCATTCAAACAATTGAAAATAGGTGCATAAGAAGGATCATGTTTTATCTCTTCTTGAATTTGATTGAGAAAATTAGAATTTATTACAGAAACAAGATTACACATCACAATCGCATTCACACTCGCACTCTCAATCACACTCTCACTCTCACTCTCACTCTCACTCTCAATCACAAGGCAATTCTCATATTTCTATGCGTCCTCTGTGTTGATGCATAGGTCTCCCTATATCAGAGTTTGATCGCTGCCCTCCCAAAGAAGTGTGCGATCCACCAAATTTAGAAAAAGTCGAGTTTCTCCAAAACTTTTGCAAAAATCTACGCGATTGTAGTGTGCTTTCTTTCTTTAGCATACCTCTCAAAAATAGGAGAAAAACACCAAAAGACATATTCGAAAATATCCATAATTATACATGGTGACACGTGAGCATGAGAATCAGGGATTCGAATAGAAATAGATTAGCCCTCGGTTTTTTTTATTTTTATTTTTTGTAAAGTGTTGGAAAACGGCAAAATGATGGGGAATTTGCTTAAGCTTGTGAGAGACACTTTTATTCATTTTTTGATTTCCACAATAATGTTAGAGACGTCCGAGGTCCAAATCCACCTCCAAATGCCACTTTTGAGCCCTGCAAGTTTCAAAATTCTAGAGAGAGAGTAAAATCAAGGCATTTTCTTACAATGAACTAAATGTAGGACCCTCAATGAGATAGTTAAAACATGATTCACAAAAATTTCACACAGGCACTTTTATTCTCTTATACTTGCTCTACCTTTCTCTTATACAGAGTTTTCCTTAATTCTTTCATCTTCACCTTTAAAATTCCACTAGAAAACATGATGTGAATAAGGTTTAGAGAGAGAATATGAAACTTGTCAACCCAAAATTTTCCCTACATGCATAAAATGACCAACCAAGGGTACATATTCACTCCAAATATCTAGCTTTTCATTCACATACATACGCAACATATCTTCAACTACCCTGTTAGCCCTCTCGGTTTCCCCATCAGTTTGTGGATGGAAAGCAGCACTCATACGAAGTTGAGTTCCAATCGATTCAATGTTGCTCTTTAGAATTTTGACGTAAATATAGAATCTCTATCAGGAATTATGCTTTTAGGCATTGCGTGCAATCAAAAAATTTCTTTTACAAAGATTCTTGCAACATTCAATGAAGTATCAGTCTTTTTCATAGGAAAGAAATGTGCCATCTTGGTAAGCCAATCGACTACAACAAATATGGTATCATGCTTACTTCTGGTCATAGGTAGCTTAGTGACAAAGTCCATAGAAATAGACTCCCACTTCTGATTCGGAACATCCAAAGGTTGAAGCATTCCATACATCCTCTTAAACTCAAATTTCACTTGTTGGCACTTCAAACATTCACTTACATATTTTCTAATATCCCGCTTCATATATGGCCAAAAGTAAGAATACTTTGTTTTAACATAGGTCCTTGAATAACTTGGATGTGCAGAAAAAGGTGCATCATGACAACCATGCAATATTTTAACTTTAAATGGAGATTCAAAAGATATGCGGATTGTTACAGTACAATGTTCTATTCTGCAAATGAAATTTTTCCTCATGTATCAATCCCCTGTTTGCATTCAAAGAATTCACAATAGGTGCATAAAAAGGATCCTGTTTTATCTCTTCTTGCATTTGGTTGACAAAATCAGAATTTATTACAGAAAGAAGATTACACAAAGGTCTCCGGCTCAATGCATTAGCAACCTTATTTTCCTTACCAGCCAGATACTTAATGTCAAAATCATACTCACTTAAAATTCAATCCAACGCTCCTGCTTGTTGTTAAGCAATGGTTGTGTGAAGATGTATTTTAGACTCTGATGATCTGTTTTCAATTCAAACTGAACCCCTAACAATAGATGTCTCCAATGCTTAAGTGTATGCACAACAGCAAGCATTTCTAAATCATGACTAGGATAATTAACTTCATGTTTTCTTAGTCTTTTGGACTCATATGCGACCACCCTACCATCCTAATAAGGATTCCTTCTTTTGATATTACTCTTCCTAGATACACAAGTTTATCCTTAGCAAAGAAACACTTACTTCTTTTTCCATACAATTTATGTTCCCTAAGAGTTTGCAAAGTCTTCTTGAGATGTACTGCATGCTCAGAATCATCTTTAGAGTATACAAATATATCATCAAGAAATACTAAGGTGAATTCATCTAGGTAATCGTGAAAAATATTATTCATCAAGCACATAAATGTGGCAGGAGCATTTGTAACTCCCCTTCTACAAATTGAACTTCTCCATCTTCTCAAAGTTCTCGGCCATCGCAACAACACCAAGAAAATCAATGCATCCAGATCCCTTGACTTGATAGCGAAGTTCCTCACGAAGCCCTTCAATAAATTTAGTCTTTAGAGCGTTACCACTAACCTCTAATGCATATTTATGAAGACGTAGGAACTTCTCTTCGTACTCGTCAACATATAAGCTATGCTTATCACTTTCATGTTGTTAGAAATTGTAGAACTCCATCTTCTTCTCCATATGGTAGTGTGGAGAACAATAGCATTTTTTAGCTTGCTCTCTAAATTCCTTCCATAGAACTGGACCAGAACACGTTTGAGTCTGCATATACAACTTCCACCATAGCTTCGGGATCCCACGCAGGCATATGATCCCAACTTTCGCCTTGGACTCTTCACTAAATTGTCGAAGATCAAAGAAATCCTCTAGTTCTTCAATCCATGCCTCAAGATCTTTGCCACTCTTCTTCTCACCATCAAAATCATTCAACTTTGCCTTCTTGAAGACTTGGTTAAGGGCAAACTCACCTTGTTCCATATCCTCATAATTGCATTTTTATTTTCCATGAGGTACACTAGATGTTCTCGCACCTTCATCTACTTCATCGTTCAGCTCCACAAACAAATTTGTTGCTCCTTCTGGTTCCTTTCCGCCTCTTTCTTTGCGCAATTCTCCAAGAACCTTCTGAATAAGCTCCTCTTGTTCACGAATCTTTTGTGTTAGACCTTCCATCATTCTCGAGGATTGATTTCGCTCTGGTACCACTTGTAGCATATCCTCAATCAAAATCTATCCCCAATCACAATCTTTAAATCACTCAGAAATAATAGAGGAGAGAAGAACGCAGAGATTGCACAAGGTAAGAGAAAATCTGATATGGAAGAGTAGAAACAAATATGATGCAACGAAGGAAGAATTCTGATGTTATAGATGTGAATCAATGGTTACAATAGCTTTGGACAATAGATTCTTGATGAAGCCCCTACCTCCCGACCACTCCCGAGCTATCACAATCGCATTCACACTCCCACTCTCAATCACACTCTCACTCTCACTCTCAATCACAACGTAATTCTCATATTTCTGTGCATCCCCTATGTTGATGCACAAGTCTCCCTATATCAGAGTTTGATCGATGCCCTCCCAAAGAAGTGTGCGATCCACCAAATTTAGAAAAAGTCCAGTTTCTCAAAAACTTTCACAAGAAACTATGCAATCGTAGTGTGCTTTCTTTCTTTAGCGTACCTGTCAAAAGTAGGAGAAAAACACCAAAAGACATATTTGAATATATCCATAATTAGACATGGTGACATGTGAGCATCAAAATCACGGATTCGAATAGAAATAGATAAGCCCTCGGTTTTTTTTTATTTTTTTAAAATGTTGGAAAATGGCACTTTTCAAAGACCTATAATGCCAAAATGGTGAGGAATTAGCTTAAGCTTGTGAGAGACACTTTTATTCAATTTTGCAATCTGCATAATAATGTTAGAGATGTCCGAGGTCCAAATCCACCTCCAAATGTCACTTTTGAGCCTTGCAAGTTTCAAAATTCTAGAGAGAGAGAGTAAAATCAAGGCATTTTCTTAGAATGAACTAAATGTAGGACCCTGAACAAGATACTTAAAACATGATTGATAAAAAATTCACACAGGTACTTTTATTCTCTTATACTTGCTCTACCTTTCTCTCGTACAAAGTTTTCCTTAATTCTTTCATCTTCACCTTAAAACTTCCACTAGAAAACAAGATGCGAATAAGGTCTAGAGAGAGAATATGAAACTTCTCAACCCAAAATTTTTCCTACATGCATAAAATGACCTAATTATTCATTCTAATCATTATCCCCACAATGAAATTCGAAAAGTTCAAAATGAATTATTTCACTAGAAAAGAGGCCTATTACAATTCTTCCCCCCTTCAAGAACTCTGTCCTCAGAGTTGAAAAGAAGAATAATGTTTTAGAAAATCATCTAAGTTCACCCAACTCAAATCGAGTGCCATTTCACTAGAATTTCTACTATAGATCTATTTCTAAGAAATCTTTCCTTTCTGTGTAATATTTGTTCAAAAAGAGTCATCATCTTTCACCTTATAATTATCCTGCAAAACATGAGCAACATTAGATACATATCTTTTAAGTAAGCTAACATGAAATACAGGATGCACATTTAAATGTTTAGGTAATTCCTTCAAATAAGCAAGAGATCCAATCTTTTTCAAAACTTTAAAAGGACCTTCATATCGAGGAGAAAGTCTATGATCCTTCCCTAGAAACAAGTTAGATCGGTGAGGATTAACTTTAAGAAATACCATATCATCCACTTGAAATTCAAGTGGTCTTCTCTTTAAATCATAGAATTTCTTTTGTCTTTTCTGAGCTTCTTTTATGTGTTTCTTAATTTCCTCAAGTTCTTCATCCATTTTATCAAGCATTTCTTTGGACACTTCTACTTTATTTGGAAAACCCAAAAACGAAGGTGGAGTCAAAAAATTATAACCATACATAGCTTCAAACGGAGTCATTTTTATAGATGCGTGCCATGCACTATTGTATGCAAACTCAACCAAGGGTAAATATTCACTCCAATTATCCTACTTTTCATTCACATACATATGCAACATATCTTCAACTACCCCAAGGTGATACACTCGATTATCAAGGCTTTCTTCAGAAGATCATCTAATTGACTCTTAAGCTCCTTTAATTCATCAATGTCAAATCTATAGGGTGCTCTAGAATATGGTTCACTCCCTGGATATAGGTCAATGGCATGGTCAATTTGCCTAGGTGAAGGTATACCAGGCAACTCTTTTGGAAATACATCTGTGTATTCTTTCAAAAGATCAATTGCATAATTTGGAACACTTTCCTCATTATCTTCTTCATGCTTGTTGTTTACATACACTATAAATTTTCTACAACCATCATGTATACCTTTATTTATTTGCATGCAAAAATAAAGATAGGTTTAGGATTATAGGCATCACCTAGAATATGAATAGACTGATCATCTAGCTTTAAAGTGATCGTTCTTTGTTCACAATTAATCATTGCAAAATTTTTAATTAACCAATCCATGCCTATGATTGCATCACTCTGTTTCATCTCAATTACATGGAAACTTGCAGAAAAGCACCTATCAGAAAGAGTAAATTCAAGGTTTTCAATATATCCTTTCATGTAGTGTAATCATCGATTGCCCGTCTATACAGGTTTGGTTATGTGCATATTTAGTGCTATCCCTAGCTTGTGTACCAATTTGAAAGATAGAAAACAATGGGTACTACTTGAATCAATCAAAAATCTGATTTTGTACACAAAAATCATACCGAGAATGATGATTACAGAAGCCTTTGGGAAAGAACTAACCACCATGCAATGTAAAGCAGAGTTAAGGCACTTATATCCATCATCTACTTCCTCAATAATTGTACCCTCCTCGATAGTGTTTATCACTTTTGATTGTGCGGGTCAAAAGACTGCCTTATTCCAGCACTCAGATGTTCGATGCCCTTGCTCCCCGCAATGAAGACACATACCAAGTCTTTTTGCCCTCTCAATAAAATCACGGTCTTGTTGCGATTGGATTGATTGATGCCTCCTTTGATTTTCCACCTGAGCTGGATTCTTGCCATGGTTATTTGAACATGAAGTCTTCTTTGAATTGTTCATGTTCATTGCAGCAGGTCTTTGTGGCCTATGTCCCATTGCAATGAATCTCCTTCTATTTGCCTTTTACAAATTGAACTTCTCCATCTTCTCAAAGTTCTTGGCCATCGCAACAGCATCAAGAAAATGAGTGCATCCAGATCCCTTGACTTGATAGCGAAGTTCCTCACGAAGCCCTTCAATAAATTTACTCTTTAGAGCGTTAGCACTTACCTCTAATGCATATATATGAAGACGTAGGAACTTCTCTTTGTACTCGTCAACAGATAAGCTATGCTTATAACTTTTGTGTTGTCGAAAATTGTAGAACTCCATCTTCTTCTCCATATGGTAGTGTGGAGAACAATAGCACTTTCAGCTTGTTCTCTACATTCCTTCCATAGAACTCGTCCAGAACATGTTCGAGTGTGCATATACGACTTCCACCATAGCCTTGCGATCCCACGCAGGTGTAGGATTCCTACTTTTGCCTTGGACTCTTCACTGAATTGTCGAAGCTCAAAAAAATCCTCCAGCTCTTCAATCCATGCCTCAAGATCTTTGCCACTCTTTTTCTCACCATAAAAATCATTCAAATTTTCCTTCTTGAAGACTTTGTTTAGGGCAAACTCACCTGGTTCCATATCCTCATAATTGCGTTTTTGTTTTCCGCGAGGTACACTAGATGTTCCCACACCTTCATCTACTTCATCGTTCAGCTCCACAAATTTTTTGCTCCTTTTGGTTGCTTTCCGCCTCGTTCTTTGTGCAATTCTCCAAGAAGCTTCTGAATAAGCTCCTCTTGTTCACGAATCTTTTGTGTTAGGCCTTCCATCATTCTGGAGGATTGATTCTGCTCTGATACCACTTGTAGCGTATCCTCAATCACAATCTATCCCCAATCACAATCTTTCGATCACTCAAAAATAACAGAGGATAGAAGAATGCAGAGATTGCACAAGGTAAGAGAAAATATGATACTGAAGAGTAGAAACAAATATGACGTAGAGAAGGAAGAATTATGATATTATAGATGTGAATCAATGCTTACAATAGCTTTGGACAATAGCTTCTTGATGAATCCTGTACCTCCCGACCACCCTCGAGCTATCACAATCGCATTCACACTCGCACTCTCAATCACACTCTCACTCTCACTCTCACTCTCAATCACAAGGTAATTCTCAAATTTTTCTGTGTCCCTGTGTTGATGCGCACGTCTCCCTATATCACGTTTGATCGCTGCCCTCCAAAAGATGTGCAATCCACCAAATTTAGAAAAATTCAAGTTTCTCCAAAACTTTCAAAAAAGCCATGGGATCGTAGTGTGCTTTCTTTCTTTAATCATACCTATCAAAAATAGGAGAAAAACACCAAAACACATATTCAAAAATATCCATAATTAGACATACTGACACGTGGGCATCAGAATCATGGATTCGAATAGAAATAGATAAAGCCTCGTTTTTGTTTTAATTCTTTTTGAAGTGTTGGAAAACGGCACTTTTCAAAGCCCTGTAACTCAAACACGGTGAGGAATTAGCTTAAGCTTGTGAGAGACACTTTTATTCAATTTTGCGATCTACACAATAATGTTAGAGACGTCCGAGGTCCAAATGCACCTCCAAATGCCACTTTTGAGCCCTACAAGTTTCAAAATCCTAGAGAGAGAGAGTAAAATCAAGGCATTTTCTTACAATGAACTAAATGTAGGACCCTAAATAAGATACTTAAAACATGACTCACAAAAATTTCAAACAGGCACTTTTATTCTCTTGTACTTGCTCTACCTTTCTCTCATACAAATTTTTCCTTAATTCTTTCATCTTCACCTTCAGAATTCCACTAGAAAAACATCATGCAAATAAGGTCTAGAGAGAGAATATGAAACTTGTCAATCCAAAATTTTTCCTACATGCATAAAATGGCCTAATTATTCATTCTAAGCATTATCATCACAATGAAATTCAGAAAGTTCAAAATGAATTATTTCACTAGAAAAGAGGCATGTTACAATTCTCCCCCCCTTTAAGACTCTGTCCTCAGAGTTGGAAAGAAGAATAGAGTTTTAGAAAATCATCTAAGTTCACCCAACTCGAATCTTCTACTGGGTATGAGTGCCATTTCACTAAAATTTCTACTATAGATCTATTTCTAAGAAATCTTTCCTTTTTGTCTAATATTATTTCAGGTTGAAGCTCAAAAGAGCCAGCATCTTTCAGCTTATAATTGTCCTGCAAAACAAGAGCAACATTGGATACATATCTTTTAAGTAAGCTAACATAAAATACAGGATGCACATTTAAATGTTTAGGTAATTCCAGCAAATAAGCAAGAGATCCAATCTTTTTCAAAACTTAAAAAGGACCTGCATATCGAGGAGAAAGTCTATGATCATTCCCTAGCAACAAGTTAGATCGGTGAGGATTAACTTTAAGAAACACCATATCATCAACTTGACATTCAAGTGGCCTTCTCTTTAAATCATAGAATTTCTTTTGTCTTTTCTAAGCTTCTTTTATGTGTTTCTTAATTTTCCCAAGTTCTTCATCCATTTTATCAAGCATTTCTTTGGACACCTACTTTATTTGGAAAACCCAAAAACGAAGGTGGAGTCAAACAATTATAACCGTACATAGCTTCAAATGGAGTCATTTTTATAGATGCATGCCATGCACTATTGTATGCAAACTCAACCACGGGTAAATATTGACTCCAATTATCCTGCTTTTCATTCACATACATCCGGAACATATCTTCAACGACCCTGTTAACCCTCTCGGTTTCCCCATCAGTTTGTGGAAGGAAAGCACTACTCATACAAAGTTGAGTTCCAATCGATTCAAATGTTCCTCTCCATAAGTTTGACGTAAATCTAGAATCTCTCTCAAAAATTACGCTTTTAGGCATTCCATGCAATCGAAAAATTTCTTTTACAGAGATTCTTTCAGCATTCAATGCAGTATCAAACTTTTTCATAGGAAAGAAATGTGCCATCTTGGTAAGCCGATCGACCACAATAGATATGGTATCATGCTTACTTCTAGTCATAGGTAGCTTAGTGATAAAGTCCATAGAAATAGACTCCCACTTCAGATTTGGAACATCCAAAGGTTGAAGCATTCCAAGCATCCTCTTAAACTCAGATTTCACCTGTTGGCACTCCACACATTCACTTACATATTTTCTAATATCCCGCTTCATATATGGCCAAAAGTAAGAATACTTTGTTTTGACATAGGTGCTTGAGTAACCTAGATGTGCAGAAAAAGGTGCATCATGATAATGATGCAATATTTTAACTTTTAATGGAGATTCAGAAGATATGCATAGCCAATTGTTACAATACAATGTTCCATTCTGCAAATGAAATTTTTCCTCATGTATCGATACCTTGTTTGCATTCAAAGAATTCAAAAATAGGTGCATAAAAAGGATCCGTTTTTATCTCTTCTTGAATTTAATTGAGAAAATCATAATTTATTACAAAAAGAAGATTACACAAAGATCTCGGACTCAATGCACAACAACCTTATTTTCCTTACCAGCCAGATACTTAATGTCAAAATCATACTCACTTAATAATTCAATCCAACGCTTCTGACTATTGTTAAGCAATGGTTGTGTGAAGATGTATTTTAGACTCTGATGATCTATTTTCATTTCAAAGTTAACCCCTAACAATAGATGTCTCCAATGCTTAAGTGTATGCACAACAACAAGCATTTCTAAATCATGAGTAGGATAGTTAAGTTCATGTTTTCTTAGTTTTTTTGACTCATATGCGACCACCCTACCATCCTGTGAAAGAACAACATCCTATCTGACTACCATTTGCATCACATGCAACCACAAAAGGCTTTCCCATTTCTGGTATTTTCAAAACACAATTTTCAACAACTTCTTTTTTCAACGTTTCAAATGATTTTTGGCAGGCATCACTCCATGCGAATCCTACATTCTTTTTAGTCAATTCTGTGAGGGGAGTAGCTATCTTAGAGAAATCCTTAATATGTGCTCTTTCATATTGTGCCAACGCAAGAAAACTTCTAAAATCCCTTATAGTCTTAGGAATCAGCCAACCAACTATTGTTTTTAGCTTATCTTCATCTATAAGGATTCCTTCTTTTGATATTACTCTTCCTAGATACACAGGTTTATCCTTAGCAAAGAAACACTTAGTCTTTTTTCCATACAATTTGTGTTCCCTAAGAGTTTGCAAAGTCTTCTTGAGATGTATGACATGCTGAGAATCATCTTTAGAGTATACAAACATATCATCAAGAAATACTAAGATGAATTCATCTAGGCAATCGTGAAAAATATTATTCATCAAGCACAAAAATGTGGTAGGATCATTTGTTAATCCAAAAGGTAGAACCGTGAACTCATAGTGACCATATCGTGTTTGAAAAGCTATCTTAGGAATATCCTCTGTTTTGATCCTAATTTGGTGATATCCAGATCTTAAGTCAATCTTAGTGAATATAGTCACTCCACTTAATTGACCTAATAAGTCACCTATGTGAGGGAGTGGATACTTATTCTTAATTGTTCTTTTATTCAACCCCTTGTAGTCAATGCATAATCTATAAGAGCCATCTTTCTTCTGCTTAAATAAAATAGGTGCACCCCAAGGTGATACACTCGGTCTTATCAAGCCTTTCTTCAGAAGATCATCTAATTGAATCTTAAGCTTAATTCATCAATGTTAAATCTATAGGGTGCTCTAGAATATCGCTCACTCCCTGGATATAGGTCAATGGCATGATCAATCTGCCTAGGTGGAGGTATACCAGGCAACTCTTCTGGAAATACATCTGTGTATTCTTTCAAAAGATGAATTACATAATTTGGAACACTTTCCTCATTATCTTCTTCATGCCTATTGTTTACATACACTATAAATGTTCTGCAACCATCATGTATACGTTTTATTATCTGCATAGCAGAAATAAGGATAGGTTTAGGATTATAGGCATCACCTAGAATATGAATAGACTCATCATCTAGCTTTAAAGTGATCATTCTTTGCTCACAATTAATCGTCACAGAATTTTTAACTAACCAATCCATGCCTATGATTGCATCACTCTGTTTCATCTCAATTACATGGAAACTTCCAGAAAAGCACCTAACAGAAAGAGTAAATTGAAGGTTTTCAATATATCCTTTCCTGTAGTGTAATCCTCCATTGGCCATTTGTACATGTCTCGTTTTGTGCATATTTAGGGATATCCCTAGGTTTTGTACCAATTTGAAAGATAGAAAACAATGGGTACTACCTCCATCGATCAAAAATCTGATTTTATGCACATAAATTATACTGGGAGTCGTGATTACAGAAGCCTTTGGGAAAGAATTAATCACCATGCAATGTAAAGTAGAGTCAGGGAACTTACCTCCATCATTTGTTTCCTCAATAATTGTACGCTCCTCGATAATGTTTATTGCTTTTGATTGTGCGGGTCGAAAGACTGCTTTATTCGGGCACTCATATGTCCGATGCGCTTGCTCCCCGCAACAAAAATACAGACCAAGTCTTTTTGCCCTCTCAGTAAAATCAGGGTCTTGTTGCAATTGGATTGGTTGACGCCTCCTTTGACTTTCCACCTGAGCAAGATTCTTGCCTTGGTTATTTGAAGATGGAGTCTTCTTTGAATTGTTCATGTTCATTGCAACAGTTCTTTGTGGCCTATGTCCTGTTGCAATGAATCTGCTTCTATTTGCCTTCTGCAAATTGAACTTCTCCATCTTCTCAAATTTCTCTGCCATCGAAATAGCATTAAGAAAATGAATGCATCCAGATCCCTTGACTTGATAGCAAAGTTCCTCACGAAGCCCTGTTGGAATTTGGGGCCCCACGATCGTTCCAAACTAACCTTTTGAGCATACACACTTAATTAATTAAGATGATAAGTGAGAGATAGAAAGCAAGAGATTTTGAGACAAGGATAGCGAACATAAGTTGGATGCTTACTCACTAAAAAATAGATGTCCAAATTACAACATGGGAGTACTACTCAACCATATAAAGTGGTGCACTCACTAATGGAAGAATATCCAAGAAGATGATGATACACAATTTATATTATGTTGAAATAATCTAAGTGTGTGTGAAGTGAATGAGCAACAAAGCTAACCTTATTCTCACAAAATAGTGTGACAAAATTGTAAATCAACCAACCCTAATTTTGAGATTAGGGTAGAAAAACCCCAAAAACAAAATATAAGGTTACTTCACAAAAAATAGTTACCACCATCTTGTAGAAGACTTCTTGTTCCAAGAGAGTAGCCTATCCTTCACCAAAACTCCACCTCCAAAGCTTCAGAACACCAAGAGCTGGCTTGAATTGTGTTAAGAGTGTGCCCATATGGTTCTTATATAGGTGAGCCTTCCATAATCTCTAAAACCAATCTCTAACGTTGTGCATCAATTTCCAAAAGCTAATCGCCATCGGCATTTTTCCGAAGAGAAGAAAAACACATCACAAAAAAACTTTCGCGCTTGATGTTGTAGCCCAAGGTAATTGTTTTAAAAGCAAAACTCCACGATAGATGCTTTTATCTCAGCGCTGTGCCCAATGAGATTTGAACCCCGATGGATTCCTTGATAGGATTTCATTTAGACCAAAGCACCCACGTGTACTACCTTGACTTTTACCATCATTTTCATGATTGCATTTGAATGAGTCTAATTCTTGAATTTGATTGGTAAAAAAATCACACTTGTTTTTCATCTCTACAACTTCAGATATCATTTCCTCTTTTACAGTTTTAAGGCTAATTCCCAGTACTTGTATAGTTGCCACCTTGAATTTATGGTTTGCTTCAAGGTCAAAAGGACTCTAAATTTTTGTTGTATAGATTCATTCATTTTGATCTCCATTGCTTTGAATCATTCTTCAATCATTTTGTTTACATCGGATACATTGACTTGTGGGCACATAAGTGTATGTTGACTATGGTCCTTCAAGTCATAAGTTGAACAAGTTTTTTGGCCTATGATTTGAACTATATCTTCCATTTTTTTTGTTGCATTATGAAGATAACTCCCTTAGGTAGGATTGATACCAGCGTCACATGCGCTCAAAATATGCGAATATGCAAGAAAAAGTCTTTTTTTTTTTTTGCTTTTTCAATGCAAGTATGCAAGTATACAAATGTTTAAAGGCAATAGTGTGCATGTGCTCTTTTTATGCTTTTTCAAGTGTATAGATGATTTTCTTATGATGTATGAAATGTAAGAAGTTTCAAGAAATTGACATGTGACTACTTGAATTGGCTTGAAGAAGAGGCTCCAACTATGTGCAATGTGAAAATAGATACATTTTAGTTTTGAAAAAATCCTAAATACAATGGGAATCTAACGAATGCTTTTTGCACACATAGGAGCTTTGATCTATTGATGGGAAGGGTGAAGCAAAGAGATTTAACAACTTGCAAGTCTTCATGGAGGCATTTAGATCACGTAGATCAGCCCTCAACAACAAAGAGAGCTTACACGGTTTTGATCAAGCAACGGCTCCCAAGGATGATGAGGCTACTACCTCAATTTTGCAAAGCATATGAATGAATGTGCAATTATACCACCTGAGTCACCACATGCGTATGTGTCGTCATTCTATCTCTCATCTCTCAGTGGCGTGCTTCCCATTGTTTTGAAGCTACGCAATCAATGAGAGAGTCTCCTCTTCTGATTTTCCTCCCCCCTCTTTTCTCAGCTTATAGCCTGCACTTTGAGTCAAATATATATAGTCCAATATGACTCCCAACGCAACCCTTTTTATAATGAGAAGTATTAATTTTATCGCATGAATATCTGAAGAGAAAATAACATCTCCCTCATAATCATACAAAAGTAAAACAGCTCAAAATGTTTCATTCAATGTGCATAGATGATTCAAGATCTTGAAAACGGATGCATATCGAAAGATAATACAAGCTCTATTATCAAAAGATTAGCTAACAATCATCATACTAGTTAGTAATCTAATGTGTACATGATTAATCTAACACTTTACAAAAGCACCATACCCCTCTCTCCTCCTCTGTCTCACTCGAAAATGATCCTCCACCTCCATTCTCATTTTTTTAATAGCCTTCTCATGCACCTATAGATGCTCGTTCCTTCTTTTTTCTCTTGCGAATGCCTCCAAGTTCTTTCTAAAATCGATACTCCAAATGTATATCTCTCCCTAGCAGCGGTTTTTTCTCTCCCTTTTATAGACTATTGAGTCCGTTAGAGTGGTTGAATATTTCTCGCTTTAGAGTGGTTGAATCCGTTGAGTGGTTAAGCTAGTAGAGAAGTGTTGTTGTGTCTCTCACGCAGGGCTTCCATAGTGAAGTCGATATTGTAATCATGTTTGCAGAAATGAACTCCCGATTGCTAATTGATGAGCCATTCAACAAACATTTTCATTGGAAAATACTGTTAGCAACATCCTTCAACCACAACATATATCTATCGCACATGAATATGAAGATTTGTCTTTTTTAACAACCTGTTCTACATTAGGGGAAAAAATGAACCCTACATGGGCCTTGTAAGGATCCCTAATTTTTAGGGATTAAGCTTAATTTTGTTCTTGTTTAAGGGGACAAAGTGCATTTAATAGGTCACTTTTTAGTAGGCTGGAGTAGGCTTTTTTTTAGGCTTCAGTAGGCCTCTCTCTTTCTTCTTCTAAAGAGAGAGAAAGAGAATCTACTTTCCACATCATCAAATTCGTACATGTATTTGAATAAAAAAATGAGTTTTTTAAAAAAGTTTCATTTTTAGTGTTTATTAACTCAAAAGGGCCTATTTTTTAATATATATGTCAGAAGTCACTTTTTTGGGCCCATTTTTTGAAGTTTCTTTTAGAAAAAGTATAATTTTCAAACTCCCTCCAAAAGTAAGTGCCACATCATCAAATCCGTGACTATGCTTCTCCCAAAAAATGACTTTTTTCAAATTTCATCATTTTCAGCCATACACAGTGGAAAAATACACTTTAACCCATACACATACAAGAAAACACATTTTTTGAGGAATACATATGCTTTAGAGTCCCTTGCAACCAGTTTTTCATCTTTGTTTTTGATATTGCTGGTCATTAGCAAAGATGGTGTTGACATGTATCACAAACTTCACAGTCGAACGTCCACATGCTCCTGCATATACAAGTATCCATGTTCGTGTGCCTAGAGAGTTTGCTCCAAATACACGATGCAACAATGATGCCAATTCTCAAAATGAACGTCGTGTAGCTGGAGAAAAAAGTATTGATCTTTGGGCTCATGGTTCACTATATCCTCTTGATCCAATATCTTCTTACCATCCAACATTCCATAACCTCTCAACTTTACTTCAGTTCATTGGTGCGGGTGAAGTTGGACTATTAGGTTACTACAAGCGATTATCTACACATTCACTTGCTACTGCTAAGTATTGGTTCCAACAATATCACATCCATCATATGAGGGTGGTCACTTTAGAAAGCACAATCATATCTTTACAAAACAACTTGCAGATTTGGAGCAGGATATTGAAGCAAAACAAAGCACAATTTCAAAGTTAACTGCCAATTTCCAGCAGTTGAAAGAGACTCCACTTGGTATGAGACATAGGAAAAGAGCATTGTCATCCTTTGAAGCACTTTCAAAAGGTAGTGGAGCACGCAAACGACGTATATATGCAACAAGGTGAGTATTTGTAATGAATATTTGTAATGGAATCTTTCATTGTGTAGGTCGTTTATTCAAGACATAACTGCTTCATCAACAACACAAGACCAATTCAAGTTGATGAATAGCTGTATAAACACCAAAGAAATCACTTTTGCTTTAGACTCACGCATAGGAAAGTGTATTAGAGTTGTTGTTGAAGATGAGTTTTCAAAGAAATTAAAGAACCTTATTACAGTGCAAGATGTGCAGGCATTATGTGACGAAGCGGGCATCAGTAGAAATGGGTATACTGCAATGTACAGCGTTCTCAGGCAAGCCTTACAATCACAAGGTATTTCTCAAAGTATATTTGCATGCCCATATAAAGTGTCTATCAATAAAAAAACTTCAAATGAGGATGTGGCTTGTACTATTGGACAATATTTATTCATAGAAGAAACTATGCCTACCTCTATTTATCATCCAAATATTCCCAAGAAGCAGTCAAAAATCCTATCTACACAAGGATTTACTTACACTAAATTCAACAATATATTTGTGGATCTTCAGAAGCTTCAACAAGCAATCGTTCACTTTTATAGTTCAACAATCAAAGGTTCCCCTACTACATTTTATTTGGTGTTGAAGTTTTATTGCATTCAAGTGTCATATTAAGATAATGTTTTCTCCTTTGTGCAGACTGTAATGTTAAGTTAAAGTTCATATTGAAGCTTGATGAGTGTCAAATCATAAAGGGTCGGCGACTAGAAAGGTTGAGTGTGACGCTAATGAATGAAATTATGGACCATGCAATGAGTGATGAAACTTTAGGAGGGAGGGATCATTTGACTTACAGTGTGCAATCAGAGAGAGATATCTGGTGGTTAGGTGCTATAGAAGTTCCCAAAGAAACAAACAATGTTATTTACTGGATTTTTAGTAGGACTCCATGGATTACGGAAGTAATCTCTTCTCAAATACATGGGCAAAAGATTTTTGTAGATGATATAGGTGAATTTGAGGTAGAATGGCATTTGGGTGGAGACCTTAAGAGTATAAAATGCATGTTAGGTTGTAAACAAGGAGCGTCTTCTCTCTATCCTTGCCCATATTGTACACAAGGTTACAAAGGATCTAAGAGACAGTCTAAACCTGCAAGGGCATTGATGAGAGTTGATGACTCTGAAGAAATTGATGAAACAGACTCATCAAATCACAGGGAATGGGAGATATCACTTTTGAGGTGTCCAATGTTACAGGAACCGACTCGTGATAAAATAAGCAATGATTGGAACCCCATATCCCATTTCCATTAGTCAATGTTCACTTTTGTACTTTGCATGCATTCATGAGGATATTTGATAGGCTTTTGAAGCTCCATGTTGAATATGCATTTGCAATGAAACCACTAGAGAGGTCTTCAATAGAAATCCAAAAAATAGAAGATCTTTTGAATTCTATAGGTTGTCATGGTGGCAATGTATCTTTAGTTGTTAAGAAGTATGGTGAGTCTCAAGAGATTTTACAACAAGTTTCAATGACTGGGAAGAAGGCAAGACGTTTCTTTAAAAAGAGATGTGAATAGTCAAGATGATGGGAAATGGGAGCTTTGGAAGGACCTCTGTTCAATTACAACAGACAATGATAGTCAGGTTGATCTCATTAACAAGCGAAAGAAGGTTTGGTCATCGTTTGATCAATTGTTACATTTGATGTGTTTGGTTTCCACTAATGCTTCACAACGAGAATTATTCCAAGTGACTTTGAAGGAGTTTACACAGTCATTCATCTTATCTTGGGGAGAAAGCAACATTACACATTACATAGTAAGTTTCGCTTACATTTTTTTATTTGGTTTTAAACACTATGTGTATATCTTATTGACCAGATCATAGCATATTCTTTTTGCACATGGAGCATATTTTATGAATCGATATGGGTCACTGGACATTTTTAGTACACAAGGAATGGAGAAGTCACATTATAGGGCTAGAGGTGTTTACTTTAAAAACACTCGTCATGGGGGTGGTCTACTCCAATCAAACTATTTAGAAGAAATGTTCAATTGGTTTTTTCGTGCGACATTCGCTAGAAAATATGTAATGGAACGAGCATGTGAGTCATGAATAGCAAAGATTACACGAAAGCTACAACATGGTATTGCAAGAGAGAAGTGGATGTCATCGTCAGGACTCGTACATCATGCCCAATGGCATGCACAAAAAGTCCGCGAGGGTTCTGCTTGGAAATAGTTTCCAAACTCTGAAAATGCATTATTCTTTTCAAGGTTTTTATAACCCCTTTCACTTCAAATAAAATTTTACTATTTTTGTGAAAATAATTTTAATGTCTTAAAACTAATTTTTATCCATTTTAATGTGAACAGGACAATTTTAAGTGAAAGCCTATAAATAGAGGTGTCCTTCCTCATTTTACCACTTTACAACCTAAGAGAATGGCACGCACAAAGCAGACTGCTAGGAAGGATCATGTCGTCTATCCTAGCCATGTATGTGCAAGGTACTCAGCGCCCAACATGCATGACACCCCACAAGAAGCGTCGAACCACAAGCCACTCTTCCAGATGAAGCTCGGGTGCATGTACACAATCCGGTAGCATTCCATCGCAGGGGGATGAAGCTTCACCAGAGAGAGATGTATCTCAAGAAATAAATTATTCCCCTCCCCCATCTGATGATGAGCCCCCAGTCAGGACACCAATCAAGTCAAGGCCCAAACAAAGAGGACATAGGAAAGTTGTGATTGAGACATCAAATTTATCAAGTTCCTCAGATGAAGAATGTATAAATGAGCCACCATGGAACAATGATGATATCCGCGTGAACCATCGAGTAACACAAGGAGGCAAGACACTCCCCCCAGGACAAGGACAAAGACCAACCGATGAAGAAAGAGAGCAAGGTCGGGCAGAGGAAGTAAATGATGAGGCAGGACCATCTAGGCATCCTCCAAGAAGAAAGAAGAACTACCAACCACGTCGTAGACCACAACGACCACAACCCAACATCCCACCAAATGCAAGAGCACCACAAAAGCGCAGAAAGCAAACTAGAGCCTTTGCAGAGATTCGACACTATCAAAAGTCTGTGGAGCTTCTTATTCCACGAAGGTCATTTGCAAGAGTTGTGAAGGAAGAGATCCTACGCTATTGCGCTGGACTTCGTATCCAAGGGATAGCCATTGAAGCTCTCCAAGAAGCTGCAGAGGCATATCTTATATCAATGTTGGAAGACTCTAACCTATGTGCCATCCATGCAAAGAGAGTGATAATACAACCTAAAGATTTGCAGCTAGCTAGGAGAATTAGAGGGAATAACCCTTAACAAAAATTTGTACTCCCTTGTTTGGAGAACCTTTTATATATCCCATATGATGAATATTTTGTAAATCCCAAATGATGAATATAATCTTTGTCTTCTCATATTTTCTCTTCCAAGTGTTTATCTCTTACTGTACATGTTTTGAAGTTTATTTCTCCTATGTTTCTAGGTGTCTTTTTCCAGTACCTCTTTGAAGTGTGTTTCATAGTTGTATCATTCTTTTTTCTGTACTTGTTGTAAGTGGTAATGCTATTTAATGCATTTCATGGCTTGGAAATGCCAAAAAAAAGCCTGCCACAGAAACGCGGGGATGTGCCCTGCAATTTTTTGGCATTTCCAAGCCATTGAAACACATGCCATGCACATTGGGGCATATGATTGGCACATGCCATTGCCATACTTATTTACTACTCCATGCTTATATGCACTCAAAGGAGTCTTAACTTTCTCTAATCATTGCACATAAGAAGAGTCTTCAACAATTCCCCAAGTGAAGGTGCTAATTGAGGGAGATAGACCATCAATATAGGTAACCTAGTGCATAGGATGGCCTAGGAATGCTAAAAAAAGGCCTGCCACAGAAACACGAGAATGGGCCCTACAAAAGTTTTGCAGGGCCCATCCCCGCGTTTCTGTGGCAGGCCTTTTTTTTGCATTCCTAGGCCATTGCAATCATTTTGGGCAACACAAATTACAAGAAATAATGGAAAAAGAATGATTAAACTGTGCAAAACTTATGAGATTGTCAAAAACCATAAAGATATAATAGATTGAATGCACATGGAAATCGGAAAAACAATAATTGGTATTATAAAGTTTTTACAATTGGCTCTTGGCCTTGAGCCTCTCCACTACATTCTTTCTTCTTTGAAAAGATAGTGGCAATTGGTAAGTCAAAACTGATTGGGATATTAACTAAGGGTCTGTCAGTCCAAGACCTAAAGCTATTCTTATTTGACCTAATAGTTTTCCTCTAAAGTTAACTCCTAGGGTAGTAAGGGCAAGGGACTTCCTAACTAGAAATATACAATTGGTCCCTTGCATTATTGTAGATAGGCACAAAACTTTGCTCAAGGCCTTCAGACACCAAGTCATGAAGTGTCCTTGAGGGGAAAAGTCCTTGTGGATTATGACAAAATCTTCCTTTGGCAATTTTCCGATGTATTGTGCCAAGGAAGAGCCACGGCCCCGGGAAACACGGTCACCACCACTCCTTGCTGCAAATTTATCCACTTCAATTGTTTCCTGCACATAGACAATCATAAAATTAAATAGATACATCTTGTATGAATATGAGACAACCATAAATGTCAGTAGAGACGTACATCTTGAAGCCTATCTTCATCCTCTCCTCTTCCCATTGCATCTAGTGGGATCGATGAATGGGCCATGCCACTTTGCTCCACAACAGGGGATGTTGGAATCTTCTTCTCCAAAATTCTTTCCCCTGCTGCGGCCAGATCTTCTTCAGTGGCATCTTGGTTGGCATTTCTCAAAATCTCTTCACACACAAACGCAATGTTGTCTGCAACTGAATCACCAAGTGGAATTGTTGCCTTTTCGATAATGTCAGAAGTGTTGTCCATGGGAACATCTGAGGTTGAGCAAAAAATACTAAGGCATTCGTCAAGGCGTAGACCGAATGCCTTCTCAATATCGTGCAAGAACAAAAATTCCTCTCCGTCGACAAGCACAACTGAAAACATTTCCATTTCTACCTCTGGTAGAGTGGGTTCCACGGGGTCTAAGTTGGAGGGTGGACTGTTTTGTGTATTGGCTTCCTTTAATTTGTCCACTACTCCTTGAGGAAATTCTTTGGAAATTTTTTGACTCTCTTCAATTAGGTTGAGAACTTCTGTCTGGGGTTCCTTCTTGTCATCTACAAAACCCCCAGTAACAAGATGGGGTAGGTCCATGGGTGAAGGTTCAAGCTCCTCATTCACAAAAAATATGGTTGTTGTTACATAGGAAAATATTTTCTTCCCATTTTCCTTTTCTTATTTAATTGTTTAATTAAGGGCACTGTGTCATCTAACAGGTGCCCTGAAGCCTCCGCAATAGCCATGAAACGCTTTAAGCATTTCGCAAACGCCTCATCTCCTTTATGAATGTAGAAAAGCAGGTCACAGGGGACCCATTTACACTCATATGCTGGAATATCAATGGCATATCTTAATATATAGAATTCCAGAAAATCTGTGATCTCATCGATCACATCGGAGTTCATGGCTGTTGTCCCTTCAAGATTGGGGACTCTACAGGCTAGGTCATACAAATCCATACAACCATTGTATTCTGTAGTATCCAAAAACTCCATGAATAGATCTCGAGGAGATTTCATGGGAGTGGAAGTGGTAGCAGCCATTGCTTGCGCGTGAGAATTCTAGAGGCTTGTAGTCTGTGCTTTCTAGCTCTTTAAGAGTGCAAATGTGAGAAATGAGCACATAGAACCATTTTTATAGCAGTTTCAAGTTTTTAAACTGACTAGGCCCACTTTTAAAAGTATAGAATAAAGAAGTGCAAATCCAAAAGTGTTTTTGATGACAAAATAATGCACATAAAAAAACATGAGCAACCACATTTCAAAGTATTGAACAGACTTTTTGACATTCCAAAAGTTTTGAAATTAGCATTTCAGAGAAGAAGGTATACACATATCTAACATGAATCAATTGTCCTACTTTTTACATGGTTCTTGAAAGTGCAAAAACCATGAGATACAATGACTAGGGCCCAAGAAGTGACATTATCAGGTTGCAAAAGAACTATGACAATGAGAGTTCTGTTCCATCTTTGCTCCAATCTATAGGGACTTTCATTTTGTATTCCATTCTTCTGCCCACCTATAATCAATTTGCAAGAAATTGAAGTCATTAGAGTAAAATAAACAATAATGAAAAGATTACTTTAACAAAAGCATGAAACATTTCTCACCTTATGTCCTTGAATTTTGAGTTTGGATTGAGTTAGTCCTTCAAACCCCATAATCATCAAGTGTTCTCTCTGATTAGCCAAGGTCCAATGATTATTCACTAAAATAGTTTTTGTTTCATTGTTGGGCAATCTAAGCTTTATTTAAAATGAATGCAAAGATCCCTCTGAACTTTGAAATGGTATCCATTTGCCAAGTTTGCGCATCCAACGATCATAGTAGAATCTAATGTATAATGAAGAACGTTGTTTCAAATATCGAAATCCTATACCTGTTCCACCTATTTTACAAAGATATTTATCACCTTTTGCAATTCCTTCCATCAAACCCCAATTTTCACCAAGAAGACTTTCGACTTGCTCATATGTGATATCTTTACACATGAACATGGTGGAAGTCTCTTGGAATGAGAATCCTTGGAATAAATATACAAAACAATGAATGGGAAAAGACCAGTGCAAACCTACAGACCTAGACACCTTTGTGAATTTCAAAGAGTTATGTATATCCATTACCATCTTTTGCTTCAAAGATGATACGGACCATATATAACAGCGAGTCGTAACAAACGAGAACTATGTCGTAAAAAGAGAACACTCTCGTCAAAAATTACATGTTTTCACCTCATTTTTGGAATTCCTTTACACCAGTATACATATATTACAAAAATGAGGTGAAAACAAGTAATTTTTGACATTTTTTGTCATTTTCTCAAAAAAAAAAGAGCTCAAAATGTAGTCAAAATTTCACTATATTAGGCATTGACGTGTCCCAAAATGTATATGATAAGACATTGACATGTCCAAAATCTATATGATAAGACATTGACATGTCTAAAATATATATAAGAATGTAGAAATCAATAGTTTTTACACAAAAATAACATTTTAGACATATCTTTAATGGGTGGATATCTGATTGTTATTCAAAATTGCTACAAAACATGGTTTCATTAACCAAACTACTTTGAGGCATTTACATAAGCACTAAAAATGTCTGAGAGCTTCAATGCAACTCACAACTTTGTCGATCTATGTCTACACCCTCATCATCTGATGCACTTGATTCAGTCTCATACTGTTGAGAGCTCTCTTCTTCTTCTTCTATATCCACAAGAGCTCTATCTTCATCCACGTACATACCAAATTCTGCAGGATCATGCACAACTCTTCTTGTTTTCCTATGATTTCCTGTACCACATACATCTGGAAGCTTTTGTTTTATCATGTTGATGGTTGCTTTCCTCAAGTGACCAGTTTTTGTCAAGGAAAAATCATAAACAAGAATATCTACATCATCCATTTTAAGAGTGGATGTGCTTCGAATATTCTTTTTCCTTTTTGAACCTGTTCGTTTAGTATCACACACCATTTCTAAGTTATATTTACCTGTGAATGCATTACTACTTTTAGTGTAATACCAATGCACCACCAAAGCCTCTATTCTTCTCTGATCAATATCTTTAGTTATCTCTAAAACCTTTGCAATCCAAAATGCTCTTGTAGCCTCATCACCATCAGCAAGTACTGCAATAAGCGTTCCAACATTTATCTCTATTAAATTTCCTTGCCATCTTGCTTCTGCCTGTTTTGTCATCCTTGGGCCTACATAAATATTTCTTTCTGGTGGATGTATAAAACTTTGAAGTGCATCTGCATTACATGCTTGGGCCACATTCACAGATCTTTGTGTACAAAAATCCCATGTGAATGGAACATCAACTGGCCAGTGACCTGCAATTGTATACTGTATAATCTCTTCTTGATGATTGAAAAAGTCCTCCCACCAAGATACATCTTGATCTCCAGCATATTTTTTTGCACGCTCAATATGTCTCTTCTTTTCAATGAGTGCATGCATCCAGCTTTTACTTTGATCAACCACACTTCCACATCTTTCTGTATTGTTTTTATCTTCATATGGTGATTGTTCTGCACCATACACTGTTACAGTAGACAAATTAGGCACCTGCAATAAGAAACTGCATCCCTCTTTAGGCTCCCACCCAAGAGAAGATGAATACTGCTTTGCAAATAAAAGGGTTATTTCATCAACCCTCCTCATCAAGAATACATGGTTGAAACTAATATTGTGCAATGGAGCCAAAACCTTAGCACTGTTATCAAGGCCCATTGAGCAAAAGTGCTTAAAGTCATAAATCTGTGTGAGGTGTTGAACTTCTGGTTTTGGAGTATATGCTTCTGAAATCAGCTCAGATAAAATCGGAAGAGTAAAAGCATTGTTACGTGCCAACTTCTTAGAGAAAGTATTGAACATTTGATCAATGTGATCATGAGTGTGGCCAACCAGAAGAAAATTTACCTTAACCTTTTGAAATACCTGTTTTTCAACAAGCATGCTTAAATATCCAAAGATTGTAGAATTTTTATTCTCTCTTGCAGTATTATCTAGTTGCAAATATAGAGTTGGTGGCAAAAGACCCTTCCATGATTGCAAAACACGATGAATGACAGTAACTGTAAGGTTTGGATCATTATGCACATTCGGATATGTGAAGAAAACCTTGGACATTACAGTTCCATTGTATACCAAAGCGCCAACCAAATGCATTTGCACAAGGACTTCATCTCCAATGTCCTTAGGGATGCGATAAAAATGTGGCAAACAAGTTGTTTTTTGATCCATACCATCGATCAACAAACACATATAACGCTCCGGATTTCTGAGTGCCTTACTTCGATGATGAATTGCTTTCTTTCTCTCTAATGCTTGACTGTCACGATGGTTGTTAAGAAGGTTTTTAAAATTATGCTTTTCCTGTGGTGTTGTAGCCCCTTTTGCCATGTTTTTCAAAGTGGCGCAAACTGAACATTCACCCATTCTAACTTTACGAGGAATAGAAACATTGTTAAACTCTTCCTTCCATAATCGAGTAAAGTGACGATACAACACATACTTCTCATTTCTATTTTCCATGTCTTCTCTATATATTTGAAATACCTCTCGACGAGTAAAGTTATCTGACAAGTGCAACCTTCCAGTTGTAGGCATAACTTCACAATGCAAGCTAAAATAGTTCATCGTCCAATTCATTGCATGACGTCCAACAGATCCTTTGGTCCCAACATGGAACGTATCCAAAATGAGATCCCCATTCAAAAACCCTTGTTGAACCCTATGTATTCTAAAATTTCCTACACCCATTGCAATTTTAAATGCAGCCCTACAACATGGCATCCCTTGAGTAAAGAAATATTCAAAACCAACACGCATTACTGACATGTTATCCTCAATCATTTGCATGCAAGAAACAAGGTATATATCTTGCCTTTCACTATCTAAATGGAGGAATTTTTCTCTTATGTGCTTTAGTTTCTTCATTCCTAAATTATACAAACATTTCAAACCACAACAATGCTTCACAATATCCAATGCAATCTGTCTATCTGAAGTAAGAAATTTAAATCTTTTTCGACTTACTTCACGAGACCTTCTTTTAAATCGTAGATTGAGCTTGCTTTGCTTTTTCGTTGCTCCACATGCACTTGAGTCAGAAGGGAGATCAATGGTTGGATCAGATGGGAGATCAAGAGGTGCATTTGGTTGAGCAGAATTGCACTGTGAATTGGATAACTTAAATGACTCAACAGAAAACATGGAATCATCAGCACGTTCTAAATCATAGGGATCATCACTTCTTTGGAAAGGTTCAACTGAGAACAATGAATCAATATGAGTAGAGGAAGCTGATGCCCAAGCATCCACTGAAAAGATTGAGCTCATCTTCACTGAGTGCACAAAAGACTGAAGATGAATGACCTTTTTAAATAAGTAGAAATCCGAGATCAAGTGAAGATGTCACATCAAATGTCACATCAAGAAGATATGAAATCAAAAGCTTATTAAAGTACATTAAATAACATTAAACATCAAATTACATCAAATCACTTAATTACTCAAATATACACTAATAAGGGAACCAAAGATTTGATTCACTTTTGATTCAAATGAGAAACACAGTTGATTTCTAACTACATATGAGTCATTGAGTCTAAGCATTGTGAATGAATCAAAATATATCCAAGTTGAGTTCCAACAGGAATATATAATAAAATTGTTTGGAGAAATTTTACAAGAAGAAATTTTACAACTGGAATATATCCAAGTTGAGTTCCAACTGGAATATGCTATGCCATTGAACACTATACAAGAAGAAATTTTACATTTGGTTAAGATTTCAAGGATTAGGTTTTATTGTGGTCTTGGCTAGTAATCAAAGAGGTAGATGAAAGTATATTAAAAAAGAATTATGTGTAAAAGAGGCACACAGAAAGTTTATTCATACATTGCTTTTCCATTTCAACAATGTGTTACAAGATAAATGTGAATATGAACTAAAGTGTGGAGGATAACACTATAAAGATGTCATTAATCTCACAACTTAGACCTAATTTTCTCCCAAGCAACAGACTCTAAGAAAAAACTTCTACATGAGATTAGAAATCCTCATGTACATTCCATACTGTTGCCATTGAAGTTTAATTTCCATGCAAATGTATATAAATAGTTGCAAGGTTCTGTACTTGAATGTTTATTCATACATTGATTTTCCATTTCAACAGTGAGTTACAAGATAAATGTGAATATGAACTAAAGTGAGGAGGGTAATACTATAAAGATGTCATTAGTCTCCCACATTTAACACAACTTTGACTTGATTTTCTCCCAAGAAAGAGATTCTACGAAAAAAATCTCTACATGAGTTTAGACATCCTCATGGACATACCATACTCTTGCCATTGAAATGTAAGTTCTATGCAAATGTATATAAATAGTTGCAAGGGTCTATGAATATTTCATTAAAGTGGCTCTGAAACAGCCTATTTGTGTGGGTGCTATTCCCTGGTTAGATAAGTTGACAGATTTAGTTAGCAACTGGACTCATTCAGTTAGATCCAGTTAGTCTCTGGTTCAAGTTACCCAATTGCCTATAAATACCAAAGGAGGAGATCATTCGCATTTTCAAAATCCACGAGCAAGAGAGAGCAGCAGAGCACATACAGCCATGGAGCACAGAGGTCAGCATACCAGCAAGCCAAGTCTGATGGAGAAGAAGAATGTTGGCAAACGTACCAAGAGGTAGACAAAATCATAACATAAATAAAGATTCCAAAAAGATTCCCTCTGTATGTTTTTGTAAAAAGTCTGATTTCTAGGTATTTATTTTTCTTACCTCTAGAAATATGGATCCAAAGCATGTACAGCTCGATGCCTGGCATCGACTTTAAGGTGTAAGTCGATGCCAGGCATCGACTTAGGATTGCAAGTCGATGCCAGGCATCGACTTGGGCCCAAAAGTCGATGCCAAGCATCGACTTGCCGGCATCAACATGCACTGAAAAGTCGATGCCAGGCATCGACTTTAGGGTGCAAAGTCGATGCTTGGCATCGGCTTTTGGGCCCAAGTTGATGCTTGGCATCGACTTTTGGGCCCAAGTCGATGCCATGCATCGACTTTGTGTGCAACTCGATGCCAGGCATCGACTTGAGGGTAAAAGTCGATGCCAGGCATCGACTTGGCCCAAAAGTCGATGCCAAGCATCGACTTGGGCCCAAAAGTCGATGCCAAGCATCGAATCTTGCACCCCCAAGTCAATGCCTGGCATCGACTTTCACCCTCAAGTCGATGCCGGGCATCGACTTGCACACAAAGTCGATGCCTGGCATCGACATGCACTTAAACATCGATGCCTGGCATCGACCTGAAGCTCAAAATCGATGCCTTGCATGGACTTGGGCCTTTGAAACCACATTTACGTTTGATCTGATATTTCCAAGTGCCTTCAGGGATGCGGAGTACAAGGATGAAAGGCCCATCAAGAAGCTCAGAGTCACCATGGGCTCTGGTGACAAGCAACGTGACAAAGGCAGTGGTCACCAAGCAAAGCCAAAGAAAATTATTGCACCATTATCCTCTGAGAAGGCCAGCAACCCACTAGGAATATCCTCAGGTGGACAGAGTAGCATAAAAATTCCTGTGGAGGATCCAAATATGGTCTAGGGAGACGGAGGTCATGAGGACAGATCCTCCACTTCGGGACATGACAAATCTCGAGTGGTGCCTTCAGTACGTTGAAGAGAAGAATGCAGTCCTCCTTGTGTTCGCAGGGGCCTATGGCAGAGGAAAGATCACGACAACACAAGGTTTTCAGTATGGACTTGTTTACAAACTGGATTATGAAGATGAAGATTCTGACAACCTGCTTTTCTTGGTGGAGACATCGAAAGGATTAAGAAATGTCATATGCAAGATGGATTTCTTGTGCCCAGAGTGCTGTGTTCCAGAAGGGCTAGCTCAGATATGCAGAGACTCAGTGAATTTCATCAAGATATGAGATCAAGCTTCTAGTGACAATATTTACAAGCAAGACTCGTGATGCTTTCTAGATATTGTAAAATGCCCACTTTTTTGCTTCATATAATGGTATTTAGGTAAAAAGAAAAAGAGAACATGTCTTTGTTCTCCTTTGTTGTGACTCAGTGTTATATCAGGTTTTGGCCACTCCAAGCGAAGAAGAGAATGTACTTCAATTCTCTCTAACCTTCCAAAACCATTCATTGTAGAGGGTACAACATATCTATGTGTGTAAAAGAAAACTCTATCATGGTAAAGCTGAGCAGGAGATATATTTGGAAAGACTAGTGCACCAACATCTGCATGCAATGCCTAGAAAGTACCTGTAAGACTATGAAGTTGTTGCTCTGCCACCAAAGTAGAAGGAAATATATCTGAAACAAACAAAAACATATCTAAATAGTTCATAAATATATCCGACACAAGAAAACATAAAATATTGTAGAGTAATACTTACAATTCACAGGATATCTCATACTAGAGTTTTGAAGTTTCATAGTTGCCATTGTAAAAACATGTTGTACAATACCAACCATCCCATTGTCTCTGTGCTTCTTGAAGCCAAGTAACTTTCCCTTCGAATGAAGATCTAAGTTTCCACGATCTCTAACTTGATGAGGCCCAACTCTAGAGGGCTGCATGTAGACCCATGCACCTTTGGAGTAATCATGTGATAGCCACTATCCATTTGTGGCTTTGATATTGTGACATCTTAATGTGAGGATTTCATCTTTTGGTCACCTAGAAGCTTTAGATGTTGCCATTGAAGCTAAAGGTCTTCAAGCTACAATAGTAATTTGAGATAGGAGATGCAGGTAGATTGGAGTGTAGAAACAGGAGCTTCAATGGTGTGCTACAGAGTGAAAGTAGTGGGAAAAGATGACTTTTTGGGACCTGGGTATGAAAATGTGAGGTTTAGGAGGGAAATAACTCTTTTTTGAGTATTTTTGAAAAAATCCATTTTTTTCAGCTCAAAACATGCACGGATTTTGAATTTGGGGTCAAAAAGAGGACTTTTGACCCTAAAAAGTAATGGGGGGGTCCATTTTGAGGTGTTATGATGAGTTTTTTAACTTTTTAGAAATTTTGAATTTTTGAGCCCAACTGAATTACGAGTTTCCTTCTCTCTCTAGAGGCATCTCATTAAATAAGGGAGAAATATGTCCCCTCTCCCCCCTTCAGCTTAGTATTTTATAGGGCATAGACTATGGCCACCACCCTCTTCTGATTGGTCCATCACTAATCACTCCTTAATCTAAAAGGCCCATTCAGGGTTCATTTTTTCCCCTAATGACCCTGTATAAATTGCACCATATCTGGTAATGCATAATTCCAAGCTCTCCAAAACCATAGTCTTCTATTTGCAATGTGTGCTACTATCAAAATCAACACTTCATCAATCACATCTTCATAAAGTTGTTGCTTTATTTTGCCAATAATTTTTGTCATTCAAGAATGATGAAATGTGTGGAGAACCAAAGGTATGTAAATTCTCGTGGGTCAATACTTCCTAGAAAAAATTGATATCTCCGTCGTCCATAATCATAGGACATCTCTCTTTCTTACTATTACAGATCCACATCTCTCTTTTCTTTGTATCTTTGAGTCCCCAAGGAAGTGATAGAGAATCTCTGCAACAACGTTGTGGTGGCTTGGTGGGGTGTCTAAGAGTTGTGTTGATTTGCATATGGAGAACTTTTTTGTGAGTTTGGCATGTGCTTCTAGTAACATCCTTTAGTCCTCTAGGAATAATTTTGATGCTCCCTAATGGGGTAAATTGGAAACATGAAGGAATAATGGGGGAGAGGGTAAGGTCCATTGCAACTTCTAGATTGTTTGCATTTTGTGTTGGGAGAAATGGTTGGATACACTTAGAAGATTGAGTTGGTACTGCTAGACCTGCTTTGTACCAGCCCTCCTTGCTTCAGAGTTGATTAGTACACTTGCTTAGCTTCCAAATGACACCAAGAGATCATATATGTACTTTGCAAATGATGTGTGTAATGACCAAATCAAAACAGACTACTTGATACTTCACAAATCCAAGAAAACTTGCTATTTTAGTACTGACACCTGCTCAGAGTTTTGCTCAGTGTAACCAGCACACTTACAATTGGAACAATTCCTCCTAGAGTTATTCAATTAGCTTACCAAGCTACAATTTGCAAGTGGAATCACTCAAATTGATAATCTATGCACTGAGAAATAAGTTTAGCAAAAATTAGAGTCACCCCCGACTTTTTAGGAGATGTGTAGAGAAATACCAGAGACCACTTCAAGCAAGATTTCTCCAAGATGGCTGATGCAATGACCTTCAAATTTTGTAGGCATGTAGTATGCTTGGAGCTGGTTCCAACAAGCTTTGAATCAATTGATTTGGTTCAGTAGGCACTGAGATATGCCTCTTGGAAGTTGACAGACTTGGAGAAGATAACTCAGAAAAAACACAGAGTTGAAAAGTATGAATGTATCTATTGATTGATGTAATTGTACAATCTCATTAGCATGATAAGCATAGCTAAATGAGGTATTGTGGTGTAGGCTAAGATGTAGCACTCACACACACAGAGATACAATGGTAAAATGCCGCGGGAAATGAGCTGAAGTGAGGATCACACTCGTGACTTTTTTTCCTTCATCTTTTATAGAGGTTGAGTGATCATTTGAGTTTTGAAATTCAAATCCAAGACTCCCTAGAATATCTCCTCTAAAAGTAGGGAGATATTCTCTCCATTAAGTCCTCTAAATTTCCACGACTAATCAAGTAGGTGTACTCATACATATGCCAAGTCATTTTAGACTTTTACAAAGGGTAAAGAAGTAGGAACTTATAAGCATAAGTTCACATGGTCCTTTCTTCAAATGAATTAAGCTTTCAAGGTTTCAAAACAAGTTTCCAAAGTTCCAAGCAAAGTGTGATGGCTTGAATTGCACCAACAGCTCCCCCTCAAGCCAAACACTTTGGCTTAAGTCTTCATCTTCAATCTTCAATCACATCCTATAATCCAATCATGGATTTGAATCTGCATAACTTACTTCCATCCAAAGCTTTAGTAAGTAAATCTGCACATTGCATATTAGTGGACACATAAGTCAATTGAATGTCTTTGCTTAGCAACTTTTCTCTCACATAGTGGTAATGAACTTCTATGTGTTTTGTCCTAGCATGATATATTGGATTAGCTGCAAGGTGAAGAGAGCTTGTGTTATCTCCAAAGATGATTGGAGGCCTAGTATATAGACCTAAATCTGTATACAAAAACTTTAACCAAATAGCTTCTTGAGTGGCATTGGCTAGCCCTCTATACTCTGCTTCAGTGGATGATAATGCCACTGTTGGTTGCTTCTTGGCTGACCAAGAAATAGGTTTGTCACCTGCAAAACATATGTATCCTGATGTGCTCCTCCTATCATCCTTGCATCCTGTCCAATCTGCATCTGAATATACTTTAATGTCAATATCTGATGTATAAGGAAAGTACAAACCATGGTTTAGAGTTCCCTTTAGATACTTCAAGATCTTCTTTGCTGCCTCTAGGTGAGGTACTCTTGGTTTGTGCATGAATTGACTTAGCACACTAACTCCATATGCTATGTCAATTCTTGTCAAGGTAGCATAATTCAAACTACCTACCATACTTTGATATCCTGTAATGTCTTGGACTTCATCCCCTTCATGAGCACTTAGCTTTAGGTTGACCTCCATTGGAGTGCTTGAGACTTTAGCTTCCTGCAAATTAAACTTCTTGACCATATCCTGTACATACTTCTTTTGAGTAATATATATACCTGAATTAGTATACACTAATTCAAGACCTAAGAAATACTTCAATAATCCAAGATCATTGATCTTGAACTCCTTCATCATCTGACTCTTTATGCTTCT
The DNA here is from genome assembly GCA_020310875.1 of Ceratopteris richardii. Taxonomy (NCBI): domain Eukaryota; kingdom Viridiplantae; phylum Streptophyta; class Polypodiopsida; order Polypodiales; family Pteridaceae; genus Ceratopteris; species Ceratopteris richardii. The sequence continues at coordinate 110,318,196 of CM035407.1, read as the reverse complement.
GATTCCATTGACATCATTTCCTGTAATGATGATGTCATCAACATAAACACACAAGTATATTACCTGTGTACTACTCCTTTTTATGAAGAGAGAAGTGTCTGCTTTACTCATCACAAATCCTTGGTCTTGGAGGTATGTTGTCAACCTGTAATTCCATGCTCTAGGTGTCTGCTTCAATCCATATAGAGCCTTCTTCAATTTACAAACATAATTTACCTTCTTGTGATCTTCATAGCCAGGTGGTTGTGACATGTAGACTTCTTCAAATATCCATCCATTTAAGAAAGCATTCTTGACATCTAGTTGGTACATGTTCCAATTCTTGGATGCAGCTACACTCACTAGTACTCTGATTGTTGGCATCTTAGCCACAAGTGAAAATGTCTCCTCATAATAAATGCCTTGGGTTTGTGCAAAACCCTTGGCTACCAACCTAGCTTTGTACCTGTTAATTGTTCCATCAGAGTTCCTCTTTAGCTTGTAGATCCATCTGGATCCTATCACCTTCATAGAGTCCTTCTTGGGTACTAAGTCCCATGTGTCACTCTCCTTGAGAGCTTCCATTTCTTCATCCATAGCTCCTTTCCATTCTGGTTTGGTGATTGCCTCTTCATATGTACCTGGTTCTTCATTCAACACATCCTTTGCAAGGTATACATAATGCTTAGTTATAAGAGATGTATCATACCCAAATCTGATTGGTTTTTTGCTTTCTCTCTTAGATCTCCTGATTGACTGATTTGAGGATTTTGGAATATTCTCTAGTTGCTTCATCTTCATCTTTCCTTTGGACTTCCATGCTTTGAATTCTTCAAGGTTGATTATGTCATCATCCTCTGAACTTGAGTCTTCTTCTTTGTTTGGTTCTACTTTGATTAGCTTTGGAAACTCCTCTTCCAAATCATAAGGTAGACTAACCTTCCTGCATTCATTCTCATACCATGAGTCATTCTCATCAAAGATGACATCTCTGCTTACCTTGAAGCCTTTGTTTGTTGGGTTGTAGAATCTGTACCCTTTTTTATTCAAATCATAACCAATGAAGATACATTTTTCAGCTTTAGGGTCTAGCTTTCCCCTTACCTGTGAGGGAATATGCACATATGCTACACAACCAAAGATTTTGCAATGATCCAAAGATGGTCTCTTACCATGCCAAGCTTCATATGGTGTCATGCCATCAAGAGACTTTGATGGCAACCTGTTTATGAGATAGGTGGCAGTAGATACACTCTCTGCCCAAAGATAATTTGGTAACTTCTTTTCATTAAGCATAGACCTAGTTGTTTCAACAATAAGCCTATTCCTTCTTTCAGCTGCTCCATTTTGTTCAGGTGAGTACCTTGTGGTTATCTCCCTTTTGATGCCTCTTTCCTGCAAGAAATCTTCAAACTCATTTGAGAAGTATTCACCTCCTCCATCTGACCTTAGCCTCTTCAAGTTTCTTCCTGTTTGGTTTTCAACAAGTGCAAGATATCTCTTGAAACAGTTAAACACTTCATCCTTATGCTTCATAAAGTATAAGACAGTCCATCTGCTATAATCATCAATAAAAGACACATAGTACCTTGAACCTGAAATGGAGGGATCCTTGCTAGGTCCCCAAACATCTGTGTGTACCAAGTCTAGGTAGTCTTCATGCATAAAGCCTTTCCTTGAATAGGGCAACCTGTGAGACTTACCAAACTGACAAGCACCACACTTGTAAATCATGTGTTGCTTGGACACATTAGGTATCCCAAGCACACATTGATCCCTGCACATTTGCTTCAAAGTCCTTTCACCTATGTGGCCTAGCCTCTTGTGCCATATTTCTAACTCTGAAAGTGTTTGATCCTTGTAATTGTATAAAGCAATGTTTTTGGTGTCTTCTAGCTCAAAAATAAATAATCTACCTGATTTCTCTCCCTTGGCTATCCTTTTGAATCCATGTTTTGGGTCCTCCACATATGCTCCATGTTGATTGAACCTGACCTGCAAACCTTTCTCCACAATCTGACCAACACTCATTAGGTTTTTTGTAATGGTTGGTACATAAAGTACCCTGCTCAATAGGTTTTGGTTACCATCACAAGTTTTCACATTTCCAATCTTTATAACAGAATGTTTAGTATCATCACCTGTCTGTACCTGATGTTTGCCCTTGGGTTCTTCCAAATCAGAGAGTAGTGCCACATTACCAGCTACATGGTTAGAGCACCCTGAATCAATATAAAATAAATGATCATCATTTGTTCCTGTCTTGGAGGTCATATTCATGATCAATAGGGAGTCATCTTGCTCCTCTGTGTAGTTGTTGTAATCCCTTCTATTTCTGAATCCACCTTGGTAGTTATTATTATGGTTGTGGTTGTAATTGTTGTTGTACTGATTGTTGTATCCATTGTAGCCTTGGTGTTGGTTGAACCTGCCTCTACCTTGAGAGTATCCACCTCTTTGATAGCCTCTTCCTCCCTGATTCTTATAGTTTCTGTAGCACTCATCTGTGGTATGGTTAGATAATCCACAAATTTTGCATGGTGATGAGTTGTAGGGTCTCCCCCTACCTGACTTACCTCCTCTGCCTCTACCTCTTGAACATCTACCTCTCCCTGCATAGTTAGCTTGGGAGGTAGAGCCTTCTTCTTCTTGCTTCTTCCCTTTACCTTTATCCTTAATCTTCTTATCAGTATATAGAGAAGAGGGGTTGTTACCTTTTGATTGATCTCCAGCCTTTGTAAACTTTGCTTCATGTGTGAATAGTTGGCCCATGAGAGTTGTGAGATCTGGGGTATGCATGTCCATGTAGAGATCCATTGCAGTGGTGAAGCTTTCCCACTTATCATCTGCCTTGAGTCCATTTGTTATTTGCCTTACTATTTGTTCCTCTTCAATCTCCTCTCCAATACTTGCTAATCGGTCTGCCACATCTTTAATCTTGGTCACATACTCTGAGACTGATTGCTTGGGCTGCTTCCTAAGGGTTGTGAATTCAATCCACAGTTGATTCTTCCTGGCCCTTGTGTTGGAAGAGAAGTATGATGACAGGGTTTCCCAAGTCTCTTGGGAAGTCTTACAGTTCCTAATATGAGGTAAAAGGAAATCATATATAGAGTTAAGAAGATAAGACCTTGCCAATGCATCTTTTGCACACCATGTGTTGAGCCTCTCTTGTTCATCCTTGGTGGGTAGTCCTCTTGCTTTGAATGAGGGCAATTCCTCATCTCCTGAGATGAATCCAAATAAGCTTCTTCCTTGTAGATAGGTCTTCATCCTTAGAGACCAAGCTTGGTAATTGTTCCTGTCCAATTTGTCAATGAATGAAGGAAAACCATCTCCCATGTTACCTTATTTGCTCTGATACCACCGTTGGGAGAAATGGTTGGATACACTTAGAAGATTGAGTTGGTACTGCTAGACCTGCTTTGTACCAGCCCTCCTTGCTTCAGAGTTGATTAGTACACTTGCTTAGCTTCCAAATGACACCAAGAGATCATATATGTACTTTGCAAATGATGTGTGTAATGACCAAATCAAAACAGACTACTTGATACTTCACAAACCCAAGAAAACTTGCTATTTTAGTACTGACACCTGCTCAGAGTTTTGCTCAGTGTAACCAGCACACTTACAATTGGAACAATTCCTCCTAGAGTTATTCAATTAGCTTACCAAGCTACAATTTGCAAGTGGAATCACTCAAATTGATAATCTATGCACTGAGAAATAAGTTTAGCAAAAATTAGAGTCACCCCCGACTTTTTAGGAGATGTGCAGAGAAATACCAGAGACCACTTCGAGCAAGATTTCTCCGAGATGGCTGATCCAAGGACCTTCAAATTTTGTAGGCATGTAGTATGCTTGGAGCTGGTTCAAACAAGCTTTGAATAAAATGATTTGGTTCAGTAGGCATTGAGATATGCCTCTTGGAAGTTGACAGACTTGGAGAAGATAACTCAGAATGTATCTATTGATTGATGTATCTATTGATTGATGTATCTATTGATTGATGTAATTGTACAATCTCATTAGCATGATAAGCATAGCTAAATGAGGTATTGTGGTGTAGGCTAAGATGTAGCAGTCACACACACAGAGATACAATGGTAAAATGCCTCGGGAAATGAGCTGAAGTGAGGATCACACTCGCGACTTTTTTTCCTTCATCTTTTATAGAGGTTGAGTGATCATTTGAATTTTGAAATTAAAATCCAAGGCTCCCTAGAATATCTCCTCTAAAAGTAGGGAGATATTCTCTCCATTAAGTCCTCTAAATTTCCACGACTAATCAAGTAGGTGTACTCATACATATGCCAAGTCATTTTAGACTTTTACAAAGGGTAAAGAAGTAGGAACTTATAAGCATAAGTTCACATGGTCCTTTCTTCAAATGAATTAAGCTTTCAAGGTTTCAAAAAAAGTTTCCAAAGTTCCAAGCAAAGTGTGATGGCTTGAATTGCACCAACATTTTGGTGTTGAAGTTGTACATTCTTCTCCCTTGTTACTGTGAGGTGGCTATGTATTAAGCCCATATTGCAACTAAGTTTAGCATTTGTTTCCATTTTTATGTACATGATGTCTTCTAATTCTTTGATGGCATATTGGTTTTGCTCTTGTGGCTACATCGCTAATATTGAATGTGGTTCTTTAAGAATTGTGTATTGTGAAATCAATTCATGCATTTCAACATCTGCGACGTCATTTTCTAGGCCTGGCATTGAGTAGACATGATTTGTATGTATAGATGCAAAATGGGGGAAATGGTTGTGTGAGGGAAGGGGTAGTGGAGGGGTAGTGAATATGCTATTGAGTAGTGGTGGTAGAGTGGGGATAGGGGAGGGGAAGTAGTGGGGAGTGGTTTAACGGTGATGGGAGGTATGATGTTTGTTGGATTGGTGGACATTGATTATGAGGTGGAAACATTGAAGAGTGGTATTGGTGGGTGCTGTAAGGACATACATCCGATGAAGAGTGATAATATTTGGTTTGTGAGGGTAGGGAAGGGGGCAAAGGGGTTATACCATCAGCTAGAACTCATAAATGATGGAGCCAAAAAGGTGGTGATTGAGAATGGGTGTGTTATGTGGAAATGTGGGATGGAAGATGTCTTGGGATTAGTGAATGTAAAAGAGGGGTGGGTTAGAGCTGAGTCCTTATTGAGATGGTTGCTAGTGTAGAGGTGATGGTTGGTTGTAGTGAAAGGACTAGTGAAGGTACACATATAGGTAGTGGCGAAGTGGTATGAGGTGGGGTCTCAAAGATGGATTGGAATTGTTAGGAGAGGCATTATATAGGAATGTGGGAACATGTAGGGGTGCTTAAGGAAGATGTATTGATTCGAGGGATGGGTGGTGGTATATGGCCTTTTAATACCGACTTACAACAGTTAGTTGGTGGAACCTGCATGTTGTTAAGCATTGTAGGAACACAAATAATATCTTGTTAGGGGTCTCTTGGTTAGGAATCTAAGGGTGTCTAAAACACCCAGAACATCTCTTAGGATATGCATGGTTTCAATTAAAGCCTCGTTGAAGCCACTCTTAATGAATTTTCGCTACATCAACACATGGCTTCTTTCTTCATTTAATTGATTTCGAGATTGAATTTCTTCCATACATAGATAAACCTTTGTAGGGCCTTTGTGTAGGTTGGATTTCCCTACTCTTCCTCTTCTTTTAGCTACTCTCCTTCTTCTTAGTCGATCTATAACTCTGGGTAGCTTGGCCGCTGAAGTTAAGCAAATTAAGTATTAGAATATTTGAAATCAAGGAATCCTTCTATTAGAGGGACTTTCCAATCAAATGAAAAGTTCTACTCACATATTATGTTGTTGTCAATGGAAAACACAAGATCTTTGCTAGTGGTTTGAGAGTTTGACACCATCACTTAGGGTTCCACTCAAATTGGTTATGTCCTTTCACCTTGGGGTTCAACAATTGGAGTTAGAGATGATGGTTCTTGTTATGATTCTTCTTAGCACGAAGTGAGGATAATGAAGGGTGGGAGGAATGGTTGTGGTTTATGTGGGGGAATGCACTGGGGTTGGAGAAGTTTTGGTGGGTTGGATATAGGGCATGCTTCTGTGCGTGCATTCTATTTGATGTGAATTCGAGGCTCTTCCATCCTTAAATGTGTGAGGTTGAGTCTTTGTGAGTGATCGTACAATATGTTTTCCATAAGACAAAAAAATATATACAATGAACATAATAGCACAACATCTATTGAAAATGTGCTTTCATGACCATCGATAATTGTTCCCATATAACTAATCAATGATCGAGTGGGTGAAGGTGAATCTTTAGAAAATTGTCTTGCAATACGTATAGAGAAAACCAAATCCTCTTGTGGAGTTGTGTAAAGCGATCGTGGCATGGGGAAAATAGTGTTGCATGCACATGTACAAGCGTGTAGGATATGTTTCCAAAAAGTCTTAGAGCCTCTGTGACCAACTTATGTGCCAGTAAAAATTTCTTCAATGGTTGGTTTGGAGTAGAGAGGGCAAGAAAAATGTCTCTGGAACATCTTGGTTCGATCCTACTTGTAAAGTGCTGAATCAAACAATAGCATATGCAAAAATCAAGCTTATGCAAGGAAACAATGAATTGGATGTTTAAGGTTTCCTTTTCCTTGATGTACTTTAAAGGAATGCCTGAAATTCTTGAGCAAAAGACTAGGATATTCCCCATCGATTATAAAATTCCAAATTATCTTCCCAAATGAATTTTGTGTTTGCTAAAGGTCGTACAATTCCTTGGAATCGATTTGACTTGGAATGGAATCTTTATGTCCTATTGGAGGGGCTACTATGGGCATTTCACTTGGAAAGTCACTAAATTCGGGTGTTGATAATAAGGGGTACCCTTCTATATGAAAGTACCTATAATTAACATGCAAAATGATAGGAAATGTTGTTGTTATAATGCTACATTTGTAAACTTACACTAAAGATCTACCAAGACAAGGAAAACACATCTTAATATGGTGGGAGACACAAGATCTCATTATGGTGAGCCCGCAGTTTCTTTCTAGTATTGAAAACATGAGTTCTCATGCTTAGTCCTTGTAGTGCATTGTGAAATCAAGCTTTGATATTTTCTAATGCATGTCTCATGTATGCTATGGTAGCTACAAGAACAGACATTGCATTGTAGTGGTAGTTCTGAGCAGATATATGTCTAATCCTGGCAAGCAGCATTCGGAAGTGTTCACGAAGATTTTGAGATATCTGAGTGGCACTAAGGAAAAGTGTCTATGCTTAGTTAGAGGGAAAGCATCCATTATTGGTTAGATAGATTTAGGCTGTGCTGGTTGTGTAGACAATCGTAAGTCTACATCAGGGTGCATTTTTCATTTGCTGGAGGTGCTATCTCTTGGAGCTCTCATCTTCAAGAATGTACAACTGTTTCCACCATAGAAACAAAGTATGTTGCAGCAAGTGAGGCTTGTAAGGAAGTATTGTGGATTTCTCATCTTGGTTGTGATATGGGTTTACCTCAGCATGTACCTCGTTTGCTCAATGATAGTTAGAGTGCCACTGCATTGGCTAAGAATTCGGTCTATCATGCAAATACCAAGCACATTAAGGTGCATCATCACTTCATTAGAGACCGCTTAACCACTAAGTGCATTATTCTTGAGAAGGTTCATACTTGAGATAATGTTGGAGATGCTTTGACTAAAGCCCTACCACAAGATTGCTTTCGACATTGATGTCACTTGATGGGGGTGACTTGATTCATGATCTTACATAGTTACTTGTGTACTTTATAACACGCCCATCAGGTGGGAGGTATAGTTTGTATACTTACACTCAGGTATTCTTTATCATTCTAATTTTTCTCCCATAGTCACTTTAACCATATTGGTGTTTAGTAGGAGATTTTTACCATTAGTGTGCATGTGAAAGGCCAAATGACCACTATAAACTTTTTTATATGTTCTTTAATAAAACATATAGTGGACTGATCTATCATAGACTCTAAGTTTGATCACATTTTTGTGGCCTAAGAAATCTATGTTCATGGTCTATGTATTGTGTGTTTTCTATGTATTCTACAACCCCTTTTTCGAGTACTGTGTGCAGTGCCAGAGTTTGGGTTTCTATAGCAAGGGTATCATTGTAGAGATCTTGAGAAGGAGATTCTAACATCACGCATCGCTATAGAAATATTTCAAATACCTAGGTGTGTCTATATGGGGAATTGAAGTGGTGGGCACAAAGACCTTTAAGCAAGCTCTGGGCACTCATATAAAGGAAGCATTACGGCATGCGTACAAAAGCTTCTTAGGTATCCATATCTATCATGTCCACACTGGTAAATTTCCTTGAATGCTATCAATTGAATCTGCATCTTGGCGCTTTATGGTGGTTGTGACTTCTTTAGAGGACTAGATGATTGCTTGGATTTATTCACCTGCCTCTATTTTACTTTTGATATAGCTTGAATCCTTCATGTTTGTGGTAAGTGACGATGATAGAAGCACTACTTTATTTTTTTATTTGTTGGTTGGTTCCTAGTCTAGAGTTTCTCCTTAGATGTATGTACACTTGATTTTGGAAAAGAAGGGGGCTCCAATATTCATATGGATTTTGTGGTAATGGTTGAATCATTATGCATGTCTCACATGGGAGCACATATTGGAGTGTGTGCACTTGGAAAAGGAGGGGTCACATCCTTCAAATTTCAATTTTAAGACACTACTTTTTAAACCAAACCTAAAGGATTTCTTTCCTAAAGTTCAAATCTAATGCATGGTCATATATCCAAACTTGGTCCAATAGTAAAGGTTCTCTGAAATGATCATCATGGTAGATTAAAAGATTGACTATCAAGGGAATGCCATTCAAGAGAATGGGCACTTCCACCTCTCCCAAGCATGAGGTCTTTACACCTCCTAATCCAATGAGGTATGCCTCTTCTAGATTCATTTATATGCCCATGTCTTAACAACAAGAGTACCTAATGTCACTTATGGCCACCCCTAAATCAACCATAGCTTTGATCCTCTTTATTTTAGTCCCCTATCCCTGCTCTACTGAGATGAATGGTCTTCTATCAATAATGCTAGGGTTGGCATTCATACATATTTGGCACATCACCATGTGGTAATGAGGGGCATCGGGATTGGGTAGCAAACCTTGTCATCATAGCTTAATTCTAATTCACCCTCTACCCTCTACTTTGATTTGTCTCTAATTCTCCATTCCACTTCTTTGTTTTTCTTTGATTTGTACCATCCTGTGAGCATTTGCTTTGTAAGGGGTTCCTGATAGAGTCTCACTCTACATCGACTAATATAGCTTGTAAATATTTTTCCTTCTAATGTGTCCAACTAAATAGCACCACTTGTAGAAATTCTATTAACGATCATGGGCCCACACCCATGTTTTTTCGACTTACATGAGTGTTGTTTCAAGTAAACGGATAATAAGTTGCTAACTTTTAAATCTTTGTCCTTAATACGTATGTGAAAGTAGGCCTTTTGCCTCTTTTTGGTTTTCTTTATCGCTGTTATTACGTACAATCACATCTCTCCTAAGGGTTCTAGATCCATAATTCCCGAGGATAACTCATGCCCCTTCCATTGATAATGTTACATAAAAACAAGCTCTAAAGTAATCTTGGAGTCTTGTGGATTTTATTAATTATTAAAAATGGTATATGAAAGCTTGTGGATCTTATTACTTATGCAAAATAACATGTGGAGGCATTCACACCTTCAAATTTAGAGCAAAAGTAAATAAAAGTCGATAAAAGTAAGAAGGAAAGGAGAGGTGTCTATTTTTAGACAAGGAAGGCGCTTCTGTTGATAGCCTCTCAATAAAAAGAGTGGTTCTCTTAGTGTAGATGTCCAAATTGAGTGATTGTTGTTGCGTTGTGAAGCTTACAATTTGTACTATATAACTAAATCAGTTTCGTTACAATTTTCAATGAGAAAATGCCACGTAAGTAGGCGTTTTTGCAGATCTTCTTTTTTGTGTCTATCAGGTGCCTCATCAGAGACATACCTCTCTTCAAACTTTCATATCTCAGTCGTTATGAGGTCTTTGTGAGTGATTTCACTTGGAGGAGTTTTCTTAGCTCTCATATGTTCTATCAATATCAAAATTTTCCATATATCTTTAAGTTTGTGTGCTGCTGTACATCAGTTTTCAATTCAGACAGTTATTCATACCTTGCTGTTGTAGGCCTTCTCATGCCTTGACTTCAAGCTGCTTGTTTGGGAGCTATACTCCACCTTTTTTGATGTTTTTGGTTTCTAAAGCATGCTCATCAGAGGATACTTTTAGGATATATGATTAGTTTTATCAAATTAGGTTTAAAGAGTTTTGGGTGGTTATTTTGCTACAATGACCTATTTCTGTTTCCTTGAAAGTTTGGACGAAAGTTTGTTTCTAAAGCTTGGAAATATTTGGTTGGTCTTTTGAAGATCTTGGGAGGTCTCATCATGTTTCGTTGTGTACTTTGATGTTTAAAAGTTTGTAAACACAAAATTGTGATATCAAAGCTTTTGTTTTTTTATCAAATCTTTCATACAACTTATTGAATTATCTTCTTTGTTTACAACAATTCAACATTGCAGATTTGAGTGCATCGATTCAGAAGTTATCACATGGGCCAAATTATCCTATGTGGCTATTTAGAATGGAGTCTTATCTCATGTATAAAGGTCTTTGGGGCTTGATAACAAGTACAAAAGTGAAGCCGGTATTACCAGAAGCTCCTACACAAGCGGATCGAGCAAGAGAGCAGGAATGGATCGAAAGAGACGGAAGAGTTCTGCTTATTATATCACAAACAGTTTCCAATACTATGCTTGGGCATATAAGAGGTTTGAATACTAGTAGAGAGGCTTGGGAGTCTCTAGAAAGGCTACTTGCAACTACCAATAGAGCAAGGCAAACACAACTTATTGGTGAGTTGACAAGAGTAAAAAAGAAGCCACGACAATCAGTTAATGATTATGTTGAGGTAAAATCTCTTATTGAAGCATTAGCCTCTATTGATGCATCTCCTAGTGAGGATATAAAGTTTAATAACATGTTAAATGGCTTGAGAGAAGATGAAAGATGGAAGTCTTTCATTACTTCTATCATGACTCGAGAGAATCTACCATCCTTTGAAGATTTACAAACACTCATGATGACTGAAGAAATTAACATAGAAGGTGGCAAAACTTATCATTCACAAAGAGGTAGTCAAGGACAAGCTCTTTATACTTCATCAAATAGATCAAGAGGTAGAGGAAATTGGAGAGGAGGAGGAAGATTCAACAACAATGCAAGAGGAAGAGGAAGCTTCAATGCTACTAGAGGAGGAAGAACAACACAACAAAGTCAACAGACTCAACCAAACCAGCAAGGTAACTTTACTTGCCATTATTGTGGTAAAGTTGGTCATTATGCTAGGGATTGCTTCTCCAATCCGAATAGAAGAGGTGGTTTTAGAGGATGACAAAGAGGAAGAGGCCAAGATCACATGCATCACAACAACAAGATAGTACAAGAGGAGGCTCAAACACAAAAGGAAAACGTTCTTATGGCTATGCATATAGAGACACATAAGAGGAAGGTAAACAACAAAACTTGGTATGTAGATAGTGGTTGCTCAAACCACATGAGTCACAACATGAATATGTTTGTGAACTTACACAAACCTGATTCAAGAGTCACAGTTGCTACAGGAGAGAGTACTGAGCATGAAGTAGTTTACATTGGTGATTGTCCACTTAATGAACATGTTACTCTTAGAGATGTTTTGTTTGTTCCTACTATTACAAGAAATTTGATTTCAGTTGGACAGATGGAGGACAATGGAGGTTATACAATGGTTAATGGGACTCAAGTAAGCCAATTGGATTTATGACATAAAAGATTAGGACACATCAGTGTTGGCAGGTTAAAAGATATTGCAAAGAAATCATTGGTTGAAGGTTTACCACAACTACCTAAGCAAGATTTGGATTTTGTTTGTAAGGCATGTCAGTTTGGAAAATAGGTACGAAGTCATTTTTCAAAAGCAGGATTGCAAAGCAGACGTATTTTGGACTTGATTCATACTGATGTATGGGGTCCATCTCAAGAAGAGTCCATGGCAAGTAGCAAGTACTTTGTAACATTTATTGATGACTTCTCAAAGTTTACATTCATTTATTTTATGAAATACAAATCCGAAGTGTTTGACATGATCAAGAAGTTTAAATCATTGGTTGAAAAGCAAACAGGTCGAAGCATAAGAAAGTTGAGATCAGATGGAGGAGGTTAATATTTTTCTAATCAGTTTCTTGCATTTTTGGAGGAAGAAGGAATTAAAAAGGAGACTACAAACAGATAGACACCTCAACAAAATGGTGTGGCCGAAAGAAGAAACATGTCTATCTTGGAGATGGGTAGGTGCATGTTAAATGAAAAGGACTTACCACTTACTTTTTGGGCTGAAGCATGCAATATGGCAGTTTATGTGATGAACAGGTTACCACCTACTCAAAGTCATGTACAGAAAGCACCTTATGAATTGTTTTATGGATCAAAACCAGATATTGCTAATTGTAGAATTTTTGGAAGCATATGTTTTGTTCATGTTCCACAACAATTAAGGTCAAAGTTGGATCCAAGGTCACAAAAAATGGTTTTCATTGGTATGGCAGAAGGGCAACCAGGATATAGATGTGTGAACCCAGATACGAGAATGGTAATTGTTTCGAGAGATGTTATTTTTCATGAAGATAAATCTTGGTATAAACATGAAGTGCAGGTAGATGAAGAAGAAACTACAAGAAGTCACGAAGAAGAGCCAAGTTCTCCAAGTTCACCAGAGAGTCAAATTACACATGAAGAGATAACTCCCCCCAATCAGAAGTTGAAGAAAATTCTCGATTTGATTTCAAAGGAAATTGAGTCATAGGAAGAAGAAATTGAAGGTTCTACATCAAGAAGAACTCAAACTTGAAGGCAAGAAAAGCATGGTAGAACAAGTAGCCATTTAAGATATCCAGTAAGAGAAAGAAGGCAACCGCAAAGATTTTCTCATGAAGCTTATATTGCAAAACTTCTTGAGGAGTAGGAACCAACAACTTTTAAAGAAGCGTCAAAGGTAAAGAAATGGGTAAAGCAATGGATGAAGAAATGATAGCTTTGTAGAGAACAATACATGAAGTTTAGTTCCAAGGCAACCTAACATGAAGGTAGTTGGTAACAAATGGGTGTACAGGATAAAGAGAAACAGTGATGGTTCAGTAAGTAGATATAAAGCAAGGCTTGTTTGTAAAGGTTATGCACAGAGTTATGACATCGATTATGAGGAGACATTTTCTCGTGTTGCCAAGATATCAACAATAAGGACATTAATAAGTGTTGTTGCAAGCAAGGTATGGAATCTTTATCAATTAGATATAAAAAATGCATTTCTCAATGGTGATTTAAAAGAAGATGTGTACATGGAGCAACCAGCAGGTTATGAAGATCCCAAGAAGCCTACGCATGTATGTAAACTCTTGAAAGCATTGTATGGTCTTAAGCAAGCTCCAAGGGCTTGGAATTTTAGATTGGTAAAGTTTCTTGAAAAGTAAGGATACAGGTGTTCAAATGCAGATACTTCTTTATATGCTAAGGTTGAAGGATCATTGATTGTTTATATCTCAATTTATGTGGATGAGTTGATAATAACAGGAAACAATGATGTTGAGATAGCCAGAATCAAAGCAAATCTTGGATCTGAATTTAAAATTTTAGATTTAGGAGAACTGACATACATTCTTGGAATCGAAGTTATGAAGAAGGAAGATGGCATATATCTTCTACAAGGGAAGTATATTTTAGATTTGTTAAAGAAATATGGCATGGAGCACTACAAGAGTATCAGTAATCCGATGGAACCCAATGTGAAGTATAGTGCTAAAGATGGTGAACCTTTAGAAGATCCACTTATCTACAGGTCTTTGATTGGTTCTCTTATATATGCAACTTTAACAAGGCCGGATATTACATTTAGTGTAAGTACATTGTCTCAATTCATGAACAAACCCACAGATGTTCATATGCAAGCAGCTAAAAGGGTCTTGAGATATTTGAAGGGTACATTAAATGAAGGTCTAGGTTATAAATATCATGAAGGTTTGGATTTGAAAGCATACAGTGATGTAGATTGGGCTGGAAATAAGGATGATAGAAGGAGTACAGGTGGATATCTGATATTTGCAGGTAATAATTTGGTTTCATGGAGTTCTAAAAAACAGCCTACAGTAGAACTTTCAAGCATAGAAGCTGAATATAGAAGTCTTACAAATGCAACATGTGAGATTATGTTGTATTTGAAGCTTTATGAAGATAAGAATCTATCTACAACACATCCACTACTCTTTGGAGATAATGTAAGTTCATTACAGCTCGCGTCTAATCCCGTGTACCATGCAAGAACAAAACACATTGAAGTGCACTATCACCATATCCAAGAGAAGGTGGTGAATGAAGATATTGCTATTCAACATGTTGGAACTAAAGTTCAATTAGCAGACATACTTACAAAAGCAGTAGATGCTCAGAAGCTTAAGCAAATCAAAGTACTACTTGGAGTCAAAGCTTTGGATTTAGAGCTTGAGGGGGGCAATGTTACATAAAAACAAGCTCTAAAGTAATCTTGGAGTCTTGTGGATTTTATTAATTATTAAAAATGGTATATGGAAGCTTGTGGATATTATTAGTTATGAAAAATAACATGTGGAGGCATTCCCATCTTCAAATTTAGAGCAAAAGTAGATAAAAGTAAGAAGGAAAGGAGAGGTGTCTATTTTTAGACAAGGAAGGCGCTTCTGTTGATAGCCTCTCAATAAAAAGAGTGGTTCTCTTAGTGTAGGTGTCCAAATTGAGTGATTCTTGTTGCGTTGCGAAGCTTACAACTTGTACCATATAAGTAGATCTGTTTTTCTACAATTTTCAATGAGAAAACTCCACGCAAGTAGGCGTTTTTGTAGATCTTCTTTTTTGTGTCTATTCGGTGCCTCATCAGAGACATACCTCTCTTCAAACTTTCATATCTCAGTCGTTATGAGGTCTTTTTGAGTGCTTTCACTTGGAGGAGTTTCCTTAGCTCTCATAATTTCTATCCAAATCAAAATTTTCCATATATCTTTAAATTTGCTTGCTGCTGTACATCAGTTTTTAATTCAGATAGTTAGTCGTACCTTGCTGTTGCAGGCCTTCTCATGCCTTGACTTCAAGCTGCTTGTTTGGGAGCTATACTCCATGTTTTTTGACGTTTTTTGTTTCTAAAGCATGATACTCACAGTCTAATTTCAGGATATAGGATTACGTTTGTCAAATGCTGCTCAAAGAGTTTTTGGTGGTTATTTTGCTACAGTGACCTATTTTTGTTTTCTTGAAAGTTTGGAGGAAAGTTTGTTTTTGAAGCTTGGAAATATTTGGTTGGTGTTTTGAAGATCTTGGGAGCTCTCATCATGTTTCTTTGTGTAATTTGATGTTTAAAAGTTTGTAAACACAACAAATAATCATGTCACTTACTTGAAAAATAGGTTTCAAGAAATTAAGGGGTAGTATCACATTTTTTTTGAATGCCATCTGAAAGGGGGTGGGATTGAGCACTATCTTATAGGCCATTCAAACGTCATGATGAAGTTGTTTTCCCCCATTGGAACATTTATATGAGTTTTGTCAATACATTGAATAAGATCTTATTTGTATGCTCTGCTTGTCCATTCTCTTTTGGATGATACAGGGATGATTTCTTGTGTATGACCATGAACTCTTGGATTAGGTGTTCAATGACTTCAATCAAGAAATGCATGCCTCTGTCACTAAATAACTCAATGGTTAGCTCATATCTTGTAAGTACATTTTCAAATGTAAAGTTGTTCATTGTTTGGGTGTCATTCTTACATGCAGTTCTTACTTCTACCTATTTAATTAAGTAACTTGTAGCCGAAATTATATACTCTGCATATGAATCTCTTGCCAAAATCTATACCCTACTTGGAAAAAGCATGTCCTCCCATCATTTGTCTTAAAGGCATTTCATATCTTCGGATAGGGTATTGTGTTCTCTAGAAAGTTTTATAACATTGCACATTGGTATGAGCATCCATGTGAAAGATGGGCCACCAAAGACTTGAGAATAGAATGATCTTAATAACATGATTAGGTGCAAGTGACCACTTACAACACTATAGTGTGTAGTCTCAAGTAATCACTCTCATGCACACACAATCATAACTAACATTCTCTACCTTGATTATAAAGTTTCTGTCTATTTAAATAAAAATATTGAGCTTCTTTTGATAAGATTTGTTGTCTTATTAAGGTAGCATCTTGGGGGAGAGTTCATGATTTCAAGAATTTGACCAACGGAGTACTTCATTTTGGCATAAAAGATCATGATAGAGGGTTGCATGCTCAAATGAAGGTATACTACTGCAACTAGGACATTTTTTTCACCAAGCTAATGGTTGTAAATCCTATAGGGTCCGGTGCTTATAGTAATTGTGTCCTAGCGCACCTATGTATGCCTATTGTAGGAAACGTTTTTCATCTCCTTCATATACACAACCAGATAGAATTTCTTGATTGTCTTGCTTGTAAATAATTTTTGTTAGTATCTAGTACTTCTCTGATCATGTCACATCTCTTTCATTACTTCTTGTTGGTACAATTAAACCCAAGCCTATGTACTTGATCACTTCACATTAACTTGATGTATTAGCATTATATTTGGAATGCTTCATATGTTCAACCTCTTGTAACTTTGCTTCTAAAATTATAGTTGTAAAAGGTCATTAAACCCATGAGGAGTTAGGAAGCATATAAACTTGTAATCTTTGGTCGTTGAGTCAAGGGAGAATCAATCCTATACTTTAGGATGCACTATATTGGTAGAGATTTGAATTTGAATTCAAATCTTGGGCTCAAACAAAAGCTATAAAAGAGGACATGAAAAGCCCATGTGTATCTCAAGGTTCAGATATTATTTCCATGAACTTTCATTCAGAAGAGGAGCTTATCTCATAGCTCAGTCTTTCCACTTTCATTGAGCAATGACTTATTGCCAATGACATTGTACTTTTACATGATTTAATTCATACATGATCATTACTTCTTACTCTCATGTCTTTGTCACACTCCATAAAAACAATGAACTTGTGTGAGAATATTCTCAATGATTTTACTCATTATTGGTAGCTTGTTAAGATAATTGAAGTTTCCCAAAAGGAATTTTATTAATTGCTGCTGTACTTAGAGAATTGTGCAAAAATTTGAGTAGGTGTCTCAACCAAAATAGCAAGTTCTTGACCGTTGATCATATGCCTACCTCTCTGTTTTGATCCTATCATGTGTGCATCATCTTCCAAGCAACATATGTGATCATTTATGCTTATTAGCTAGCTAAAGAGGCCCACAAAAAGCTCCAGCCATTACTTATAGTAGGTGTGAAGTAGGTTTTAGCTAAACCAACTCATCTCTTGTGATTATCCACCATCTCCTCCAATAGTGGTATCAGAGCAAGTTCAATCAAGATGGGAGATGGATTTCCATCCTTCATTGACAAATTGGACAGGAAGATCTACTCAACATGGTCCCTAAGGATGCAAGCATACCTTCAAGGGAGAAGCTTATATGAAAGCATGCCAATCTTCAGGAGCAAGAATCAACCAACGAGGGAAGAGTAGGAGAGGCTAACCACATGGCATGCAAAGGATGCTCTTACAAGGTCATATCTACTAAACTCAATCTTCGATTCCTTCTTACCACATGTTGGAAATTGTAAGACCTCCCAAGAGACTTGGGAAGTGCTTTCATCTTACTTGTCCTCCAACAAAGGAGCTAGGAAGAATTAGTAGTGGATGGAATTCACAACTCTCAAGAAACAACCAAAGCAAGGAGTGGTTGATTATGTTATAAAAATGAAGCATGTAGTAGACCAACTTGCAAGCATTGGACAAGAGATAGAGGAAGAGCACATTGTGTGGTAGATTATCAATGGGATATAGCTGATGACAAGTGGGAGTCCTTCACCACAGCTATGGACCTCTACATGGATATGTAATCACCTGATCTCAATACCTTGATGGGATGGCTCTTGAACAATGAGGCAAAGCTCAACAGAAATCTTGACAACTCAAGAGGTAACCAATCTTCTGCCCTTTATATAGATAAGAATAAAGCTAAGGATAGAGGTAAAAGTAAGAAACTGGATGAAGAGGCTAGTACCTCTCAAGCTAATTATACAAGAAGAGGAAGAGGTGCTAGATTTGAAGAGATGGATAGATATGTGCTTGAAGATGAAGTCGTGCTACAAAATCCTTGACCTACACCAGCCAAATGAACTCCACGAGTATGTGGTGGGCCCTTTTAGCTTGCCAATGGATGTGTTAGACACCCTATGTACCTTGGAAGATCAATCTCAAAAAGATAGATCAAAATAGATGAGCAAGAATTAATTCAGAGGTGAAAAACTTGCTATTTTGATTCATACATCTATCCAGTGTTTTGAATAGTTCTCTGAGCACAGCAGCAATTAGCTTAATTCCTTTTGGGGAACTCTAATTAGCTTAGAGATCTAGCTTTCAAGAGTAATCGCATCAGAAATGATAAACCACACAATGTGAATAAAGTTTAACAAGTAAGAGCATCATCCCGATTTTCACAGGCTACAACAATACTCAGACCAGTGAGTAGTAAAATGCAAATAGCTCAAGATTCAAGCATCAAATCATTATGAAATTTTGTGTTCTTATACTAGAGAGTATGCTGCATCCAGGAATCTTTAAATCACTGAATTTGGTCATGTGTACACTGAGACAAAGCTCTCATAAGATGAGTGAAAAAATCGGGTACCTGATCGAGGAGTGAAAATGAACAGACAGGGTTGACTTCAAATGAACATAACTGAAGATTGAAAACTCCAATAGCAATGAACGTTTGTGAGCTTATAGTAGACTTAAAGAAAAAACTTTAGCAACTTAAATCATCAAAAAATATGCACTACAGGCAGAGAAACCATCTCTGCATTCTGACTGAAAAATGTGAAAGGTATAGCAGTGAATAGTAGACTCACAATGACATGAAGATATGGACTTGAATGATCATAGATTTGAAAGTATAATGATTTTAGAATACAAAGAACTCACAAATACAAATGTGTGCCTTGAGTCCACACTCTGATATGGCATAAAGCTCAGATAATCGACGCCTAAAAAGTGCGACTAATCTGCCATGTATTTATAGGGAGTTTTGGAGCCAAGATTTGAATTTGAATCTTGCTCACCTAAAAGTGATCTCCTAACTTTTAGAGATTGATTGATTCTCCAACCACCAAATCATCAAAATTCATGGCTTCTCTCTCTATTTTTGTTAAGTGGACTCAACCACTTTTACGTTCCTTTACTTTTACATGAAGTAAAGTCTTAAAAAATTACAAGAGTGAGTTCTCACATGAGCTCATGCATAGACTTCAATTCAAGACTTCTTCTAAATATTTTTGTTAGACCCAAGCCAATACTTAGGCTTGTACTTGATTTGTTCCAATAGCTCCCCCTCAAGCCAATTATGCTTGAGGTCTTCAATCTTCAAGAATAACCTGGAATCCAATCATAGTTTTGAATTTGCAAAGGTTTGTACCATCCAATGCTTTGGTCAAAATATCTGCACATTGTTGATGAGTGGACACATATGATATCTGAATCTCTTTGCTTAGAACCTTTTCCCTTACATAGTGATAATGAACTTCAATGTGTTTAGTCCTTGCATGAAAAATAGGGTTAGTAGCTAAATGAATAGAACTCATGTTGTCACAAAAAATAGTTGGAGTTCCAAACTCCAATCCAAGATCTTTGAATAATGTCTTCATCCACATAGCTTCTTGTGTAGCTATGGCAAGACCTCTGTATTGAGCTTCAGTAGAAGAGAGAGCAACTGTGGGTTGCTCTCCATGAAATAAGCTTTGAACTTGCAAAGGTAAGGTAACCTGAAGTGCTCCTTCTATCTTCTTTGGAGCCAACCCGATTTGCATAAGAAAATAGCTTCAACACTAAATTAGATACATAAGGATAATAAAGTCCTTCATTTATGGTTCCTTTGAGATATTTGAGTATCCTCTCAGCAGCATCCATGTGTGGTTTTCTTGGCGTGTGCATGAATTGACTTAACACACTCACACTATAGCATATATCTACCCTTGTCAATGTGGCATAGTTGAGAGTACCCACAAGGCTTTGATATGATGTGATGTCCTCTATGAGTTCACCTTCATGTGAGCTTCATTTATGGTTGACCTCCATTGGAGTACGTGCAATTTTACAATCCTCCATCTTGAATTTCGCTAATATATCCTTGATATACTTCCATTGAGTGAGAAATAAACCATGATCTTTGTAAACAACTTCCAAACCTAGGAATCAGGTAAGTGAACCTAAATAACTTATCTTGAATTCTTCTCTCATCTAATCTTTGATCTTCTTCATAACATCTGCATCATTTCCTGTTAATATAATATCATCTACATAAACACATAGGTAGATGACCTCATAATTAATCTTTTTAATAAAGAGTGAAGGATCTTCCTTGCTTGGTTGAAAGCCTTTGTCCTACAAGAATGAAACAAGCCTAAACATTCCAAGCTCTTGGGGCTTGCTTGAGACCATACCATGCTTTGTTAAGTTTACACACATAATCAGGATAAACTTGATTCTCAAAACCAGGTGGTTGTGCCATATATACCTCTTCTATTATCCAATAATTCAACAATGCATTCTTTAAATCTAGTTGAAGTATCTTCCAATTCTTGGAAGAGGCAATACTAAGCAAAACCCTAATAGTAGGCATCTTTGCCACATGAGAGAAAGTCTCCTCATAATCAATTCCCTGAGTTTGTGCAAAGCCTTTTGCTACAAGCCTTGCCTTATACCTGTTAATGGAACCATCATAATTCTTCTTGAGTTTATAGATCCCTCTTGAGCCTATTACCTTCATAGATGATGTCTTGGGCACCGAATCCCAAGTTTTCTTCAAGTGTTTCAATCTCTTCCTTCATTGCATGCTTCCATTCTGATTTTGCTTTGGCCTCTTCAAAGGATGATGGATCCTCTTGATTAATGTCTTGTGTTATGTAAATAGAATGTTTAGTTACTAATGAGGTGTCAAACCCATACCTTTTTGGTTTTTTTCTTTCCCTCATAGATCTTCTTAAGCCATGTTGTGATGATTCTGCCTCATGTCCTAGTTCCGTCAATTTTGCTTTACCTTTAGACTTCCATGCTTTGGTTTTTTCCATCTGAGTTTCTTCATCATCTTCTGAAGTATCTTGTTCTTCAATCTTTGGTTGATGGTCTCTGCCAAGCTTTGGAAAATCTTCTTCAAGGTAATATGGCAATTTGACCTTCCTGCATGAATCTTCATACCATGAATCATTCGCATAAAAAACTATATCTATGCTTACCAAGAATCCTTTGTTGTTAGGGTTGTATAACCTGTAACCCTTTTGATTGTTGTCATATCCAATAAATACACACCTTTCTGCCTTTGGATCCATCTTGCCTCTAACCTATGAAGGGACATGAGCAAAAGCAATGCATCCATAAAATTTACAATGATCTAAGCTAGTTCTTCTTCCATTCCAAGCCTCATATGGAGTCATCCCATCAAGGGATTTTGAAGGCAACTTGTTAATCAAGTAAGTGGCTGTAGATACAGCCTCAACCCATAGATAATTAGGAAAATGCTTTTCATTTAACATGGACCTTGCAGCTTCAACAATTGTCCTATTCCTCCTTTTGCTCAGGAGTGTATCTTGTAGTTACCTCTCTTTTGATTCCTCTTTCTTGAAGAAAAGAATCAAATTCATGGGAGAAGTATTCTCCCCTCCATCTGACCTTAGCCTTTTTAGTGATTTATCTGTTTGATTCTCTACAAGAGCCAAATATCTTTTGAAACATGAAAAAACTTCATCTTTGTGTTTCATAAAGTATAGGATAGTCGATCTACTGCAATCATCAATAAAGGAGACATAATACCTTGATCCAAATATTGAAGCATCCTTGCTAGGTCCCCATACATCTGTATGAACCAACTCCAAGAGATCTCCATGCATATAACCTTTCTTCATGAATGGTAACATGTGAGACTTTGCAAATTGACATGCAGTACACTTATAAATCATGTGTTCTTTTGATAAGTTAGGGAGTCCCAGTAGACTTTGGTCCCTACAAATTTGCTATAATGATCTCTCACCAATATGTGCCAATCTCTTGTGTCATACCTCTACTTCTGTGAGTGTTTGATTACCATAGTTGAAGAGAGCTATGTTCCTTGTGTCTTGCAACTCAAAGGTGAATAATCTACCTATTTTTTCTCCCTTTGCTATTCTTCTGAACCCTTGGCTAGGATCTTCCACATATGCTCCTCTTCTTGTGAACCTGATTTGCAATCCTTTTTCTAGTATCTGTCCAACACTTATCAAACTCTTTGTAATGGTAGGGACATAGAGTACCTTAGTGAGTAAGTTGATGTTTCCATCAGGTGCTTTGACATTTCCTATTTTCTCCACAAGATGTCTTGTGTCATCTCTTCTTTGTACCTCGTGCTTGTTCCTTGGATCTTATAAATCTGATAGGAGGGCCACATTTCCTGCCACATGATTTGAACAACCTGAATCTATGTAGAAAAAATGCTCATCAGATTTACCTTGTGGCATAGCCATGTTCATGATCAATAATGAATCCTCTTTGTTTGAGTCTTCTGTGTAGTTATTGATGTCTGTCCTCCCTTTGTAGCCTCTTTGATAGTTTGAATGATTGTGATTGTTGTAGTTGCCATGATAATTGTTGAACCTTCCTCTTGAGTAGCCATAACTTCCTCTATTGTATCCTCTGCCTCTTTGATTCTTGGAATTCCTAAAGCAATTTTTAGTTGTATGATTAGTTAATCCACAAATAGAACATGGGTTAGAGTCTTGGGATCTCCCCCTGCCTTGTCTACCTCCTCTTCCTCTACCTCTGCCATGTCTTCCTCTACCTGCATAGTTAGCTTGATATGTTCCTGCTTCATCATCCACTTTCTTTGACTTTCCTTTGTTTTCTTTGGACTTGCTTTTATCAGTATATAAGGCTGAAGATTGATTACCTTTAGAGCTTTCTCCATTTTTGATAAGCTTTGCCTCTTGAGTGAGTAATTGTCCAATGAGTGTATTGAAATCAGGTACATGCATGTCCATGTACAAATCCATAGCTGTGGTGAATGCTTCTCACTTGTCATCTACCTTCAAGCCATTGATGACCTGCCTTACAATTTTCTCTTCATCTATTACCTCTCCAATGCTTCCCAACTGATCAGCTATGTCCTTGAGCTTTGTGACAAAATCGGTCACATTTTGTTTGGGAGCCTTCTTGAGGGTTGTGAAATCCAGCCATAGTTGATGCTTCCTAGCTTTGGTACTTGAAGAGAAGAAGGCTTCAAGTGCATCCACACTTCCTGAGATGTCTTACAACTTCTAATGTGAGGCATCAAAAAATTTGAGATAGAGTTAAGGAGGTAAGACCTTGCAAGTGCATCCATTGAGCACCATGTGCTCAATCTTTCTTGCTCTTCTTATGTTGGTTGACTTTTGTTCCTGAAACTTGGCATAACTTCATCTCCAACCACATAACCATATAAAC
Organism: Ceratopteris richardii; assembly: GCA_020310875.1. Classification (NCBI taxonomy): domain Eukaryota; kingdom Viridiplantae; phylum Streptophyta; class Polypodiopsida; order Polypodiales; family Pteridaceae; genus Ceratopteris; species Ceratopteris richardii. The sequence goes on along the minus strand of CM035407.1, from coordinate 110,294,559 downwards.
TTCTACCTTGGAGATAAACTTCCATCCTTAATTACCAAGCTGAGAAATTACCTCTATCCAATTTGTCAATTGATGAAGGAAATCCATCTGCCATGTTGCTCTAATACCACTATGAAGAGATGGATAGATATGTGCTTCAAGATGAAGTGGTGCTCCAAAATCCTTGATCTACACTAGCCAAATGAACTCCAAGAGTATGTGGTGGGCCCTTTTAGCTTGCCAATGGATGTGTTAGACACCCTATATACCTTGGAAGATCAATCTCAAGAAGATAGATCAAAACAGATGAGCTAGAATTCATTCAGAGGTGAAAAACTTGCTATTTTGATTCATACACTTGTTGTGTATTTTGAATAATTCTCTGAGCACATCAGCAATTAGCTTAATTCCTTTTGGGAAACTCTAATTAGATTAGAGAGCTAACTTTCAAGAGTAATCTTATCAGAAATGATAAAACACACAATGTGAATAAAGTTTAACAAGTAAGAGCATCATCCGGATTTTCACAGGCTGCAACAATACTCAGACCAATGAGCAGTAAAATGAGCATAGCTCATGATTCAAGAATCCACTGATTATGAACTTTTTTATGCTTATACTAGACCGTATGATGAATCCAAGAAGCTTTACATCACTGAATTTGGTCAAGTACACACTGAAAAGAAACTCTCACAAGATGAGTTAAAAAATCAGGTACCTGACAGAGGAGTGAAAATGAACAGACAGGGTTGACTTCAAATGAACATAACTGAAGATTGAAAACTCCAATAGCAATGGAAATTTGTGAGCTTATATTATACTTAGAGATATAACTTTAGCAACTTAAATCATAAAACAAGATGCACTACACGTGGAGAAACCAGCTTTCCAATTGGACCGAAAAATGTGAACGGTATAGCAGTGAACAATAGACTCACAATGACATGAAGATATGGACTTGAATGATCATAGTTTTGAAAGTATAATGATTGTAGAATACAAAGGACTTACAAATAGAAATGTGTGCCTTGAGTCCACACTCCGATATGGCATAAAGGTCAGTTGATCCATGCCTAGAAAGTGCGACTAATTTGCCATGTATTTATAGGGAGTTTTGGAGCCAAGGTTCGAATTTGAATCTTGCTCATCTAAAAGTGATCTCCTAACTTTTATAGATTTATTGATTCTCCAACCACCAAATCATGAATTCGTGTCTTCTCTCTCTATTTTTGTCAAGTGGAATCAACCTTTTAGATTCCTTTACTTTTACATCAAGTAAAGTCTTAAAAAATTACAAGAGTGAGTTCTCACATGAGCTCATGCATAGACTTCAATTTAAGACTTGTTCTAACTATTTTTGTGAGACCCAAGCCAATACTTAGGCTTGTAGTTGATTTGTTCCAACACTAGAGGTAGGGGTAGAGGAGGTAAGCAAGGTAGGGGGAGACCTTGCAATGATTCATCGTGCAACATATGTGGTCGCAACAACCACACTATAGAAGAATGTTACAAAAATACAAGGAACCGCAGAGGAAGAGGTTTCCATAGAGGAAGCTATGGAAAAGCTAGGGGCAGGTACAACAATGGTGGAGGCAACTACAACCATAATTACAATCAAGGTTACAACAACAACAACAACTATCAAGGAGGCTTTAGAGGAAGAAGTGACTTCAACAACTATATTGAAGATCAAGAAGACTCTCTACTCATCATGAACATGATATCCAAGCAAGTTAAAGATGATGAGCATCTTTTCTACATTGACTCAGGTTGGTCCAATCATGTGGCATGTAATGTAGGACTATTATCTGATCCTGAAGAACACTAGGAGAAGCATAAGGATGAGGTATTCACATGTTTTAAGAAGTATTTGGCAGTAGTGGAAAACCAAACAAGAAGGAGCTTAAGAGAATCAGGTCTGATGGAGGTGGTGAGTACTTTTCACATGAGTTTGATTTATTTCTACAAGATAGAGGTATAAAGAGGGAAGTAACAACCAGGTATACTCCTGAATTGAATGAAATGGCAAAGAGAAGGAACATATTAATTGTTGAAGCAGCTAGGTCTATGTTCAATGAGAAAACAATACCTAATTATTTATGGACAAAGGTTGTATTTACAGCTACCTATTTGGTCAACAGGATTCCATCCAAATCATTGGATGGTATGACACCATATGAAGCATGGAATGGCAGGAGACCCTCATTGGTTCATTGCAAAATATTTGGGTGCATTGCATTGTTAGAGTATGATCAATGTCTACCCCTCATGATTGTATGCACATTTTGTAAGGCCCCCTTTATGAGGAGAAGCCAAGCGTGCATTACCCAATTGATGGGAATCCCAACTTGAATGTTGGATGAAGGTCATATTGGACCATGTAAGATATTATAAGGAAAGGGAGTTACCAGGGTCCCCTGGTGGGGGTCCGGGGGCAGCGCCCCCGGCGCGACGGTAAAGGGAATATTCCATGGAATATTCCCTGTCGGAGTCAGAAATCATTTATATTTGTTAGGTCGGTTCAACCAGTCTAAGCCGTGTATGGCAATTACGCGGGCGGTGGCCGCCCACGCCCTACCGCCCATGTATAGCCGTCCATGGCAGGCCACCCATGATCCTATATATACATGACTTCTGCACTACCTAAGACATTGAGTTGAGCCAGCATACCTCTACCTTGTATCTCCCTATCTAGAGTTGTCTAGATCACCATTTAAGCTCTACCTTGAGAGCGCACGGGTGGACAACGCCATCATCTTTGTACTTGCTGCTAGTAGAAAATTGTTGAGATTCTCCTATATCTGTTATCTTCTCTGCTATTGCTCCTGTGTTATATTGCGTAACTATTGTCTTACATGGTATCAGAGCTGTAAGGTTCGAATAGCTTGAGAAGTATCATTATTTTAGCCTACTAGCAGACTAGAATATCAGTAGATTATTCGAGTGATTACATGATGGCTTCATCGTCGAACACTAGTCTTGGTGCTTCACCTAATGTTAATGCTGCACCTATTCGAATTCGTCCACCTGCATTCACTGAAGGGAAGCTGGATGGAACCAACTATACACTCTGGAAGTTCAAAATTTCTGCAATTTTGGACTCCTATGAATTACTTGACACTGTCATGGGACCGATGGGATTGGATCCAGAGCCTATACCAGTTGAAGATCCAGCAAATTCAAGATTGATGATTCAGCCAGATCCAGATCTTCTACGAGCTTGGAAGAGGCGGAATGCTGATGCATTATGTGCGATTGTCACTAGTGTAAGTGATTCTGTGCTTACTTTAGTTCAACATACTACTAAAGCACATGAGGCTTGGGGCATATTGGCTCGACAATATGAGACCAAGAACCACACTAGGATACAGAATTTAGAAAATCAATTGGCAAATGAAAAGCATTCTGATTCTGAAAAGGCTGAAGATTTTATCAAACGGATAAAGCATCTTCAAGATCAATTGGCTGCAGTTGGTGTTGTTATAACACCAGAAGAGCTAGCTCGAAGATCTGTACGTGTTCTTCCAGCAAAGTATGATGGATTAGTAACAGCCCTTAACACTCAGGTAAGGCCAACTCCTCTTACATTTGAAGAGTTTTGTGCCATGCTTTTAGAAGAAGAGATGCGGCTGAAGAATCGGCAAAGTACAACTGATGCTGCATTCTCAGCAAATGCAAAAGGTAAAGGCTCTTCAGAGGGATCAAAGAAGAAGCCAAAGAAGAAAAAGTTCACAGGAAGTTGCTTCTATTGTGAAAAGAAAGGCCATGCCATCAAGGATTGCAGAAAGAAGCAAGCTGATGAACGGAATGGGACTGTAAAATCATCATGGAAGAACAAAGAGTCTGCAAACAACACAGAGCTGGAACTTTGGGTAGCTATTGAAGAGGTATGTTCATCTGCTCAAGCTCGTGTTGATGAGCCATGGATTTTAGATAGTGGAGCTTCTCGCCATATGACTAGTAAAAAGGATTGGTATAGTTCCCTAGTGCCTCTGCGGGAATCCATCAATGTAGTGGTGGGAAACGACTCCAAGTGTCCAGCTGAAGGAACTGGAACCATCTCTTTTATCACTTCTCCAGGTGTTGAGAAAAAGTTATCCGATGTTCTCTATGTACCTACACTCAAAAGAAATTTGTTGTCAGTTTCTGCAATAACAGATCGTGGACTCGAAGTTCACTTCAATAAGAGTGGTGCGGAAATCATGGATTCATCAGGTAATGTTGTAGGTAAAGGCACACGACGGGATAACTTGTATGAGTTAAGTGCTTTAACTGCTACAGAAGATAAAGATGTAAGCAGGTTATGGCACCAACGATTTGGGCATCTCGGATTTGCAGTTTTGAAGGAGATGCAACGAACAGGGATGGTTGCTCATTTGCCTGCATTTTCAGAGTTGCAGGAACCTTGTGAAGCTTGTATGATGGGCAAGCAACAACGAAAGGCATTTCCAAGAGAGACCAGCAATCGATCTCAAGCTCCTCTAGAGTTGGTACATGCTGATCTCTGCGGTAAAATGTCTACACCTGCTTTAGGAGGATCTTTCTACTTCTTGCTGTTAGTCGACGATTATAGTAGAAAGATGTGGGTTTATTTCATTCGAGAGAAGGCTGATGCTTTTGAAAAATTTAAAACGTGGCATAAGTATGTAGAAAATGAATCAGGAAGGAAACTAAAGAAATTTAGAACAGATAGAGGAGGTGAATTCTTGTCAACAGAATTCAACAATTACTGTAAGGAGCATGGTGTGAAAAGGCAACTTACCACAGCTCATACACCCCAACAAAATGGCGTTGTTGAGCGCAGGAACAGGACAGTAGTTGAAATGGCTCGTTGTATGTTGAAGGCTCAAGACATGCCTGATTCATTCTGGGCAGAAGCAGTCAATACAGCAGTCTACATTCTCAATCGAAGCTACACAAAAGCACTGAAGGGGATGACTCCTCAAGAAGCATATTCTGGTAAAAAGCCTTCAGTTTTGCATTTCAGAATTTTTGGTTGTTTCTGTTATGCACATATTCCTGATTCAACAAGATCAAAGTTGGATTCAAAAAGCAAAAAGTGTGTCTTCCTAGGATATAGTGAAGAGTCTAAAGCATACAGGTTATGGGATCCTGAGGCAAGGAAGATTTTTGTCAGCCGAGATGTGGTGTTTGATGAACGACCACACTTAGTAGAAGATAAAGGTAAATCTACTATCTCATCAAACGGAGAAATATCTCACCTTGTGCCTATCAAAAGACAGGTTAAAGTTGAGGAGGAGGAAACATCTGATGGAGAAATTTCCTCAATAAAAAGCCAACCAATTGTAGCTGCACAGCGTAAGCCACTACCGAAGTGGGCACAACAGCTCTTTGATGATCACAATCCACATGTAGATGCACCAGAATCATCATCGGATGGATTACGAAGATCAAAGAGAATAGAGGAGCAAAGAAGAGCCTCAGAACACATTGTTAACATGGCTCTAATGGCAGATATCATGGGTTCGATAAAGGAACCTACCACCATTGAAGAAGCCATTGATGATCCAGATTGGAGAGCGGCAATGCAGTCTGAGTATGATAGTATACTCAAAAATGATACATGGGATCTAGTCGACTTGCCGCCAAAGAAGAAGGTAATAGGTACTAAATGGATTTGGAAAGCTAAGTATAAAGCTGATGGAACATTAGAAAAGTATAAGGCACGATTAGTTGCACAGGGTTTTTCACAGATTGAAGGATTTGATGTTCAAGAAACTTTTGCACCAACAGCACGCATGACAACTATTCGGACGGTACTTGCAGTAGCTGCACAAAAGTCTTGGCCTATTTTCCAGATGGATGTCAAATCTGCATTTTTGAATGGTCACCTCAAGGAGGAGGTATATGTATCTCAACCACCAGGTTTTGAGGTGCCCAATTCAGAAAATAAAGTTTGCAGGTTGAAGAAAGCTTTGTATGGACTTAAGCAAGCTCCACGGGCTTGGTACCAACGAATAGATCATTTTTTCAAAAATATGGGTTTTGAAAGAAGTACTTCTGATGCTAACTTGTATGTAACGAAAAGGGATAGCAAGCTAGTTGTTGTCATTGTATATGTAGATGATTTGATCATTACAGGAGATCATCAGGAACTCATCAATCAAACTCGGATCAGCTTGGGAACTGAGTTTGAAATGACAGACTTAGGTCTACTCCATTTTTGTCTGGGAATTGAAGTATGGCAAAGGAAGGATGGCATTTTCATCTCACAACAAAAATATTCCAAAGAAATTCTCAAGGCATTTGGAATGATGGACTGCAAACCAACTAGCACACCTATGGAGGTAAATCATAAGCTATCTATGGATGATAACATGCCTGATGTAGATGCTAAGAAGTATAGGAAGCTCGTTGGAAGTCTTATTTTTCTGTGCAACACTAGACCAGACATTTGCTATGCTGTTGGAGTGTTAAGCAGGTTTTCCAACAAACCTAAGGAGAGTCACTGGAATGCTGGAATGCGAATTCTAAGGTACATTGCAGGAACCTTGGATTTTGGTATTTTGTATACCACAGGTGATACACTCCAAGGATATTGTGATTCAGATTGGGCTGGAGATTGTGATTCTAGAAAATCAGTTTCTGGATATTGTTTCTCACTTGGTTCAGGAATATTTTCTTGGGTAAGTAGGAAGCAACCAACTCTCGCACTCTCCTCCACTGAAGCAGAGTACAAAGCAGCTTGTTTTGCTTCTTGTGAGGCAGTCTGGTTAAGGAGAATTCTTGCAGATATAGGCTTTCCATCAAATATGCCAATTGTACTCAAGTGTGATAATCAAAGTTGTATGGCTATTGCAAAGAACCCAGTATTTCATGCTCGCACCAAGCACATAGAAGTACAGTACCATTACATTCGTGAGCTAATTGAAGATGAAATTGTGGAGCTAGAATATTGCCCAACAGAGGCAAATTGTGCTGACATATTCACTAAAGCACTTGGAAGAGAGCAGCTCAACAAGCATCTTCAACAGATGGGCATAGGACCGAGACCTACTTGATTTATCATCGGTAAACATTGAGGGGGGGTGTTAGAGTATGATCAATGTCTACCCCTCATGATTGTATGCACATTTTGTAAGGCCCCCTTTATGAGGAGAAGCCAAGCGTGCATTACCCAATTGATGGGAATCCCAACTTGAATGTTGGATGAAGGTCATATTGGACCATGTAAGATATTATAAGGAAAGGGAGTTACCAGGGTCCCCTGGTGGGGGTCCGGGGGCAGCGCCCCCGGCGCGACGGTAAAGGGAATATTCCATGGAATATTCCCTGTCGGAGTCAGAAATCATTTATATTTGTTAGGTCGGTTCAACCAGTCTAAGCCGTGTATGGCAATTACGCGGGCGGTGGCCGCCCACGCCCTACCGCCCATGTATAGCCGTCCATGGCAGGCCACCCATGATCCTATATATACATGACTTCTGCACTACCTAAGACATTGAGTTGAGCCAGCATACCTCTACCTTGTATCTCCCTATCTAGAGTTGTCTAGATCACCATTTAAGCTCTACCTTGAGAGCGCACGGGTGGACAACGCCATCATCTTTGTACTTGCTGCTAGTAGAAAATTGTTGAGATTCTCCTATATCTGTTATCTTCTCTGCTATTGCTCCTGTGTTATATTGCGTAACTATTGTCTTACATGCATATGCACACATCCCATCAGAAATTAGTGGGAAGCTTGACCCTAAGGCCGAGAAATGTATATTTATTGGGTACGATGAGAATCAAAAGGGATATAGACTTTATAATCCCACTAACAAGGCATTCATAGTTAGTAGGGATGTGGTATTTGATGATAATAATTCTTGGTTTGAAGATGATTGCAGGAAAGTCAAATTACCATATGATTTGGAAAATGATTTTCCAACCCTAACTCAAGAAGACCAACACCAAGTAGAGGAGATCAACTCAGAAGATGAGGAGCATACTGATTTCAAAGCTTGGAAGTCAAGAGGCAAGTTGAACTACAAGCAATTAGAGGATCTATGCGAGTATTCCAATCAAGCTTTAAGGAGATCACAAAGAGAAAGTAAGAATCCCATAAGGTATGGATATGATACATCCTTAGTCACAAAGCACTCTGTATACATCAGTAAGGATTCAATGATAGATGAGCCTTCTTCATTTGAAGAGGCTAAGAAGAAGAAAGAGTGGAGAGAAGCCATGCAGGAAGAAGTGGAAGCATCGCATGAAAACCACACATGGGATCTCGTTCCCAAGAAGCGACATATAAAGGTACTTGAAGTGCACTATCATTATGTTAGGGAGAAATTGCTGAGCAAGGACATCCAATTATCATATGTATCAACTCATCTGCAATGTGCAGATTTACTCACCAAAGCATTAGATGGAACAAAGATGAATAGGTTCAAATTGATGATTGGGCTGCAAAAGATCAAGGAGCAATGAAGATCAAACATCTCAGGTTGAGGGGGAGCTGTTAGTACAATTAAGCCCAAGCCTACATACTTGATCACTTCACATTAGCTTGATGTATTAGCATTATACTTGGAAAGCTTCATATGTATAACCTCTTGTAACTTTGCTTCTAAAATTATAGTTGTAAAAGGTCATTAAACCCACGAGGAGTTAGGAAGCATATAAACTCGTAGTATTTGGTATTTGATTCAAGAGAGAATCAGTCCTATACTTTAGGATGCACTTTATTGGTAGAGATTTGAATTTGAATTCAAATCCTAGGCTCAAACAAAAGCTATAAAAGAGGACATGAAAAGCCCACATGTATCTCAAGGTTCAGAGATCATTTCCATGAACTTTCATTGAGAAGAGGAGCTCACGTCATAGCTCACTCTTTCCATACTCATTGAACAATGAATTATTGCCAATGACATTGTACTTTTACATGATTTAATTCATACATGATCATTACTTCTTACTCTCACATCTCTATCACACTCCATAAGAACATTGAATTTTTGTGAGCTGGTTCTCACTGTATAGTGCATCATTTTATGTGATTTAAAGCATGACATATTTAGGATACTATCTACTTTAATCCTACAAAGTTTGTGTCACTCGATCATCAGATAGTAATCAAACATTGCTCACTTATTTGTGACTCTCAAGGCATGTAAAAGTCGGGATGCAAGCTTGAATTGCTAAACATATTTCTCTGCATATAGTTTATCATTTTAGATGATTTTACCCATGATCGATAGCTTGTTAAGCTAATTGAAGGTCTCCAAAAGGAAATTTACTAGTTGCTGCTGTACTTAGAGAATTGTGCAAAACTATGAGTAAGTGTCTCAACCAAAACAACAAGTTCTAGACCTTTGATCATATGCCTACCTATCTGTTTTGATCCTATCATGTGTGCATCATCTTCCAAGAAACATATGTGATCATTTATGCTTATTATCTAGATAAAAAGGCCCACAACACTCTCCTACCATTACTTATAGCAGGCGTGAAGCAGGTTTTAGCTACACCAACTCATCTCTTGTGATTATCCACCATCTCCTTCAACACTTCCCACTTATTCATTAAGAGGTCCAAAAGTTTGAATAGGCACAAGAGTTTTAGCCCATTTAGGAACTTCTTCTAAATTGAAAAGATAGGCATTGGGAAGTTCATCCAACATAGCATATATGTGGATAAATCTTCTATAATAGCCAAATTTGCCCACGAAGGCTTGTACCTCTTTCATGCTATATGATCTAAAGGCTTAGCTTGCTGCACCATGATTACACATTTGCCGACTTAAGCACAATTTGTATTATCTACACTTGTCAAATATTTGGATAAGATCTCACACATAGTTATTTCTTATGTGGGGATGTACACACAGATCATCCACATAGACTTCTAAAGACGTTCATAAGAAATCCTTAAATACAAGAAAACTATGCCTCTAAAATGTTACAAGGGCATTAGTAACTCTAAATGGCATTAGAAAAAAGGCACACATTCCCCATTTGGTGGAAAAAACATCCTGTGAGTTTTGAGTTGATTGCAGAGATGGTTTCTCGGAGCATGGTGCATCATTTTCAGTGATTGAACATGATAAAGTTATCTCTCTAAGTCCACTATATACTCCCAAAAGTTCATTGCAATTGAAGTTCACAATTGCAATGAAGTCACCTATATCTCTGCATCTTCTACCTCCTGAAAAGCCGGGATCACATACCTGATTTGCTAAACTTATTCCTCTTAGTATGCTTAATCATTTTTTATGAAATAAATCCCAGTAGGTTTCATTACTCCCTAATTAGGTTAAAGCTCTCTAGTCAATTGTAATCAAACAGTGAACACTGAGTGAAATAGTAAAGCATTCATGACCAAAATAGAAAGTTTCTTCATGTTGACTATTGGTCAAACTAGTCTGTTTTGATTTGAATTTTTGAGAGTGATCTTCCAAGGTACATAGGGTGTCTAATACATCCTTTGGAAAGATAAAGGGGCCCACTACATATCCCTAGAGTTTATTTGGCTTGTGTAGTGCAAAGTTTTTGCAGCACCACTTCATCTTCACAAGTACAAATCCTTCTCTTCACAGTGGTATCAGAGCAAGGTTGGACAACATGGTAGATGGATTTCCTTCATCAATTGACAAATTGGATAGAGGTAACTACTCAGCCTATTCATTAAGGATGGAAGTTTATCTTCAAGGCAGGAATCTATATGGTTATATAGCTGGAGATGAATTTATGCCAAGTTTCAGGAATAAAGGCCAACCTACACAAGAAGAGCAAGAAAGATTGATCACATGGTGCTCCAAGGATGCACTTGCAAGGTCTTATCTTCTCAACCCTATCTCATATTTTTTGTTGCCTCACATTAGAGGTTGTAAAATATCTCAAGAAGTGTGGAATGCACTTGAAGCCTTCTTCTCTTCAAGTACAAAGCACAGGAAGCATCAAACCTAGCTCGACTTTACAACTCTCAAGAAAGCTCCCAAAGAAAATGTGATTGATTTTTTCACAAAGCTCAAGGACATAGCATATCAGTTGGGAAGCATTGGAGAGGTGATAGAAGAAGAGAAAATTGTTTTCTCTTCTTGCAAAAGAAGAGACACAACCTCATCAAATGCATACATATTAGGATTCCCTTTTGCAACCAAACGGAGAGCAGTAGCAAAGCTTTGAAAAGATTTTGGTAATCCTTTCAAGAGTGTAGAAATGAGTGATGCATCCGGAATAATATAGGTTTGTCAATTGCTCTTTCAAGTCCTTAATGCATGTCATATACACATCTAGCAACTCATTTTAAGCTATACATACATCCTCAAGTTGCTTCCGCAAGAACGCAACACGTTCTTCATTATGCACACCATACAAAGAAGCGAGAGTGGAAGGAGCTGAACCGGCTCTCATACCACTAGTGGGTCTGTGTAGAAGTGCGAGAGACACATGAGAAGCACATACAAAGAGCACAAATGCTACAAGACACATAAAGAAGATGGATGGTTGGAATAGTTCTCTCTATTGACGATGAATTGAACTGAAGTAAGAGCTGAATAACATCCATAAGTACAAAGTACCACCACATATGAGTGATTCATGTAGTGGTAACATGAGGAAAAAACCTCTAGCGAGCACTAGAGTAAAAAATGCCCATGTAGAGGGAAACGGTTCACATCAAAGCTACTCGAGGAACACATAAGTGTAACAATATTTTAGGAAGTGAAGCTTTCAATAAAATGCTGAGAGCTCATAGTCTACTTCAAATTGACTAGAGAGATTTTGTGAAAACTCAATTAGAGTGTCAATCTAACTAAAGAAACTTATTTCATGAAATTAGCCTCACTATACAAGGTGCATTAAGTATAACAACTCTTGGGGTCATCTTGACTTTTCAAGAAGAAGATGAGGTGCAGACACACTCACACTCAAAACTTGATAGTTTGAAATTTACTCATCCAAAATTGATGAAACTTTGTATATAGTTTCAAAACAAGCATATCTAAGTGATCCAAGTGAATGTTTGGAATTTGGATACTCACATACAGAGAAGTGAACCACAAAATTTGACTATGTACCTCATGATATTGTAGCAGTACACAAAAAATGAATACTCAAGATGTATGAATTATAATGTGTATTGATATAGAACATATGATACAAGGGAGATATCGAGGACTACTCTTATATGAGGCGAGTACGAGGTATGCTCAAAAGTTGAGCTCAATCCCTTGGAAAGACGCTCCCTTCCCCATGATTAAGAGGTGGTTTATTTATACATTATTTTGAATTTGAATCTTGATGAGTCATTCACTTAAAAGTGGAGCTAAACTTTAGGAATGATTTGAATTTGACTCCCAAGTTAAGTCATGGATTTTTGCTCCCTTCATTCCTCCTCGTTTTGGCTTTTACAAATGACCAAGATAAGTCCAAGGTATTTATGCTTTGAAATTTTACAACCATGAGTTCATACTACATTTTTGTGAGATGATTAATGAGAGTAATCGAGGAACTTAAGAAATGCTCTTAGGCTTGCTTCTTGCACCAACACAATCAACTCTAGTCATACGATAAGTCATGTGGCAACGACTACGATCGAATGGTTTGGACTCTGTCATTGTCATTCATGATCACAAACAACCCTCACCGATGGACTGGTGAGATTCAACAATTCCTTCACTCACCTTTGTAGTTGGAGGCAATAGGAATGAACATGATTGGGGTGTGGATAGCGCTAATGTCATGTCATTGAATCGTTTGAGTGTTGCCACCTTCATTGTTTTACAATATCGAAGGTACTCTCATGTTGATCGATGACGGCACATTGCAGGACAGCCCTCGTACTTTCATGTTCGATGACGGAGGCCATGGAATCAATTTAAAGATCCCATTCTTTTTCGCTTACAAATTCTTTTTCTGTAATAAATGGAAGTTCGGCCTTGGCCTACTCTCTTGGACTTTAATTAAAAAAGAAGAACATGATACAAGTGAATGGGACTAGCACCCTTGGGACCCCCGAATCCCACAAAGCAGGGGTAGAACATGCGGATCTCATTCTCCACTCGCAGTTACCTACAGTCTCCCTGACTTTTCTAAGTTCTATGTCACAAGGTGGCAGTTGTCGGTGTCGATGTTGCTATTGTAAATTTTCTTGTTGGTCTTCAAATCATCCAGGAGCATACAACAAGATCTTTGTCACCCCTATGCTCAAACGGGATGAAGAATACGTTTTTCTTCATCCCCCCCTAATTTTTGGACTTTTTTTTCTCGAGAGGAAACCCTAATTCCAATCCCCCCTAATTTTTGGACTTTTTTCTCGAGAGGAAACCCTAATTTGCCCTTGGATGCCAGAATGAAGAATACGTTTTGGTAAATTAGATCTTCATGATTTGGATTTTTGCTTGACTTAGGTTCAATCTTTATACGCTTTTGATAGCTCTCTACTTTATTATACTTCCACATAGGTATGAAGGTACCACCATGTTTTAAATGTTTGAGAGACATGTTCATATATTTAGGCCCCCCACATTAGCTTTGGTTTCCAAAGGGTGGCGCCTAACGGTCACAATGTCATTGGTAAAATTGTTAAGGTAGGAAGGGAAGTGTGGCATCTTATCCAAAGCGAGTACTTGTTTCACTTTGATTATTTGATGTACACCCTAGGCATCATGTACGAGAAACATAGTGATTCCTTAATGCCTCCTAGTTCTAATGCTTGAAAGGACGTGTTTTGGTCTTCAAAAAGCAAGAGAGCATGGTTTTTATGATAAAAAGTCAGATTTTCTACATAAATGCTCAAGGGAAACCTTTTTTTTTTCTAAATGAGGACTATAGACCCTCAATGCGGTGGTGTAGCATGAAGAAGTATCCGAGGAAATAGTAACCTTCGATGATATCTTAAATAGTACCGAAAACCATGGAGGAAATCCGTACAATGAGAACTAGGCCCAGTTCCCAACCCTAGCCCCTACCCTTAAAGTCATGTTGGTCATTGATAGAGAAGTGATAGTCATGAGAAAACACCGAGCCGAGGACAAAGTCCAAGTTGCTCTTGCATAAGATCCCTAACACCCCGTAGTCCAACACCCATGTATCCAAAAAGTTCATAGAAAAGGTAGGGAGGCAAAAAAAATGGATGGTAGTCCAGGGGGCTGTGACCCAAATGGTTTATGCCATGAACTAGTTTAGATGATGTCCCCAGTATGCAAGACATGTCGAGTGGAATTCATACGTTGAGGGCCACCCACCCTTTCATAGTCGTATTTTCCAAATTTCTTGTTCTCTCTCTCAAAAAAAAAAAAGAATGGATGCTACTTAAGAAGGGAGGTCTGACAAAACTTTTGAGACAAGAAGAAGGAAAATAAATTAATTATAAAAGTACAATGTATACAGAGAAGCAGTGATCCCACCAAATACAAAAAAAAGGGGGTCAATAAGGAACATGGACCCCAAACATGAGGTCAAATACAAAACCATATGTGCCAGAGGATGAGCCCTCTCCAGATGGAAGTGCAATTGGGCTGCCCATTAGTGGAGATACCCTTGGGCCTTCCCCTGCATAATGGGCTATGGACAGGTAGCAGGGCTAGGAAGATTAAAGCAAGTAATGCTACTTGTACAATGGTAGTAGGGAAGAGGATTTGCCCCACCTTTTATTAATGAAGTCGTCCTTGGTTGCTGTAATAAATTGGATCTGGTCTGACAAAAATTTTCAGAAATAGGAAGGCTAAAGAAGAACCTTTGTGGAAAAGGAGCTTTTACTAGAAAACGTTAAGCAACAACTTCATAAAGATGGCCAAAAAAAAGGAAGAGAGAACGTCCTAAAAAACAAGATTGCAAAAAAACAGGATGGCTAAAAAACAAGATGGCTAAAGATGGCTAAAAAACAAGATGGCTAAAGAGGGCTAAAAAACAAGACGGCATTAAAAGATGGCTAAAAAACAACTTCTTAAAGATGGCTAAACAACTTCCTAAAAGATGTCTCAGTTCGCTGGCTTGGTGGTTGGGCCTCTCGCCTCTTGAGGCGGGGGCGAGGGTTCAACCCCTGGCAGCAACATGTAGGGACATATGAATCCCAGAAACTGTTGTATGTGGCTGTTGGCCACCGTTTGAGCATCCCCGTGGTAGTTGTGACCGCCGTTCAACCCAGTCTTGTAAACCCCTGTTCTTGTGGGATAAGGGAGGTCCCATGGGTACTATGCCCTTCCTTGTACAGTTGCAATTTCAAAGTTAAAGTCTGGGGGAGTAGGCCTCGGCCGAACCTCCATTAAAAATAAAAAAAAAAGATGGCTAAAAAACATGAAGGTCGAGGGCTTGAAGGCCACGATGGCAAACTACGTAGTAATTCAGGAATTTCGGCTGAAAATGGCCCACGTAAGATTGTCGGTCGACCATGGCCCAACGCAAGATTGTCGGACGACCATGGCCTCATATTTGGAGATGATGGCCAATACATCAGTACTCGTTGTGTCCTCTCACCATTGCCTCCATTCTCATTTTCTGTTTTTTCCTGTCAAAGTCATGTTTTTTTGACACAACAAAGCTTTAGATTACACTAGAGAAAAACATACAACAAAGCTACTACATGGAGGTACAAAGTAGAGGGATAATCTGTTTGTTTCTTTATGAGGTCCATTTTCATTTAAGCGTGTTGTTCTGTAGAACAAACAGCTTATGGATTTGTAAAATTGTATGGCCTTTGCATTGTTCCGAATCCCTTGGTGGAGAATTTTCCATACAAGGCCTCTTTCTTGGTTTCCACCACTATATGTCAACTCCTTTAAACTTGGAATCCCATCTCATCATGGCCCTTAGTGCACCTTTTCTTTTTTGTTTAGAGCAACATAAAGAGTAAAATTAATAAGAAGAATAGTACAATTTGTGCAATGGGCAAGAGCCAGCACATCACCTAGAGAACAGGAAGTAAAAGTCCATTACAAGAGAGCCCCATACAGAGTTTTTACAATGAGGAAAAAAGAAACCTTGTACAAGAAGAACATTCCTTGAAGGTTTCTTGGAGAAGCTTCTTTCACCCAAATATAACCATTTCCAAGGATGGGGTAATAGGACATATTGGGTTGCTTTTGTCATGAACTCAACTAAAACTTTTGCTTGGCTACATCCCCAAGGTTAACCTTCTATATAGGATTAGATGCCTTGTCATTTGTTCATAACCCATCTTACCCCTTTTTGTGTTCTTATTATCTTTTCTTGTTTCCCTTTATACTGTGGTACCATTATTCATGTTAAAATTGGATGTGGTTTTCCCTATGGAACCTGTAAGGATCATAGTTTGCACTTCCACAAGGGAGGCCTTTGGGAGACGCATAAGGATCCTTTTTCATGGAAATAAAGAGGTACAATCTACCTAATTATCCTCCTCATTTTTTATTTTTCGACTTTTTCTCTCGAGTGGAAATCCCTAGTCGTGTGCCCTTAGATGCCACAATGAAACCAACCAGGAGACACGTTCTTGTAAATTAGATCTTCATGATTTGGAGTCTTGTTTGACCCAAGGTCAACCTTGATACGCTTTGATAGCTCTCTACTTTATTATACTTATACATAGGTATGAGGGTGCCACCATGTTTTAAAAGTCACAATGCCATTGATAAAATTGTTAAGGTAGGAAGGGAATTGTGGCATCTCATTCGAAAGCAAGAACTTTTTTTGCTTTGATTATTTGATGTAAACCCTAGGCATCATGTACTTTGAACATAGTGGCTCTTTAATGGTTCCTAGTTCTAATGCTTGGGAGGTCCTAGCTCTAAAGGCGATTCCCTTTCTCTTTTGTAAAAAAGTCATAGGCGAATACTCACAAAACGCCTTGATGGAGATGATGTGTTGGCCCCCTTGCAATAGAAATTGCCTCAAGAACTCTCTCTCTCTCTCTCACACACACACACAAGCTCTAATACCAATTTTGTATTCAAAAGAAATTGAATTTATGACCTACCAATTAGGATTTTGATGGGTTTAACACGTTCTCCAAAAGTCATGGTTGAGGATTACTTCTAAACCTTTCCTCTTAGTGTAATTCAACCATCTTCAACGTATCATTTCTAATATGATTCTACCATCTCCTGCCTATCATTTCATGGTTCTAACATACAACGATGCATTTGTCCATATAGGTTTCATAAAATAAACGAACCAAAAACAAGAAATAGTTTGTATCGGAAAGAATATGAAAATAAAAAATGAGCATCAAAATATGCATCGATACAAGTATTATTATAAATGTCGATATAGGTGTTGATAAAAATATGATAATAGAAAAAAATCAAAACTTAAATACCCTCCCATATCTATGCAGACTTATGCATATTTACTTGTAATATACATATTTCACTAACTAACATTGAATTTAGAAAATAATTTTACTTAACGTTCGAAGTATTCCTAATCCATATGACTAATACCACAAGTGCAATATAATAATAGAACTAAGATATTATAGGAAAATTTTCACTCAATCAATCCAAGGATTGAAATGCATATATTGGGTGTGTGTAGAAGTGTGAGAAACACATAGGAAGCACATGCAAGGAGCACAAATGCAATAAGACACACAGAGAAGAAAGATGGCTGGAATAGTTCTCTCTATTGATGATGAAATCAACTGAAGTAAGAGCTAAATAATATCCCTAAGTATAAAGTACCAGCACATAAGAGTGAATCATGTATGTGGTAACATGGTGAAAAAACCTCTAGCCAATACTAGAGAAGAAAGTGCCCATGTATAGAGAAAAGGTTCACATCAAAGCTACTCAAGGAACACATAAGTGTAACAAACCCCAAGGAACACATAATTGTAACAAACCCCCCCGAAGTGAATGATGTGAACATATACAAGGAGTGATAGATCAGCCCCCACAAGGTAATAAGCCTAAGGCTTTGCGTCAGTCCCATCTTTGCGTACATAGAGTGTGCTTTCAATTGAACTACATGTAAAGCCAAGAGCAATCAAGTGCTTATGCATTCTTTCATACCATGTACGTGGAGCTTGCTTGGGACCATACAAGGCTTTATGCAAGTGTCAAAACATATGCTCTTTCCCTTTCATAGAAAATCTAGGAGGTTGCTTCACATAGACCTCTTCTTGCAAATCACCATTCAAGAAGGCTGTTTTTTTTTCCAACTGATGCACTTTCCATCCTCGATGGGCAACCAATGCAACCACGGTATGAATGGTAGTCATGCTTGAAGTAGGTGCAAAAGTTTACTCATAGTCAATGCCATATTATTGCACATATCCTTTGGCAACCAATCTAGCTTTGTAGCGATCAATGCTACCATCATACTTTCTCTTAATCTTGTGAACCCACTTTTTACCAATGGCATTCTTTCCTTTTGGCAATGCATCTAACTCCCAAGTACCATTCCTATGTATGGAATCCATTTTTGATTGCATAGCACTCATCCATTGTGGATCGTCACATGCATCTTCAAAAGAAAGTGGCTCTTCATTACATGCTGTTGCAATAAGAGAATAATCCACACAATTACTTGATGCTTGGTGAGAGCTTGATCTTATTCTACCAAGTAAAAGTGCACTCAATTTGCTGTCGTGCAAAGTTTGTTTCAGCCACTTTGACATACTTTGTGCACTCTTGATAGACATGCATTCATTATGTAATACATCATCAGCATGTATATCATGTGTGGGGTAAATTTCATGCTCATTTCCAACCATATTTTGACACAAATGTTCAACCATATGTGGTTGGAAATTGTCTGCATTTTTAGCCATATTTGGCTGGAATTGTTCACCTCTTTGAGGCGGTCTACATGGTGATAGTCAAACACACCATTTTTGAACAAAGGCATGAGTATATCGAACACATGTTGTGAGATAATTGGCTATTTTTTGCATTCAAGTAGAGGGAAAAGTGAATTTTCAGCAAATACCACATCTCGACTCACAATAATTATGTTCATCAATGGATGGTGTGATATCCCTTACTTTGAGCACTATAACCAATAAATATACATTTCTTTGCCTTGTCATCAAGTTTGTGACATTATTATGATGGCACAAGAGCATATGCCAAACAACCAAACACATGCATATGAATAACCATAGGCTTATGTCCATTCCAAGCCTCATAAGGAGTGATGGCTCTCAATGCTTTTGTAAGGCAGTGATTCAACACATAATTTGCACACATGACTGCTTCCATCCAAAATTTATCAAGAAAGTGTTTTCCTTTAAACATAAATTGTGCCATTTCAAGGAGAATTCTACTTTTAAGCTTCACATCACCATTTTGCTGAAGTGTATGGCAGTGTACATTGGTGTGAAATACCTCTTTCAGGATGAAAAACATTAAACTCATGTAACATGTATTCACCACCACGATCCATGCTTATAGTTAAAAGCTTTTGTGAAGAAACATTTTCAGCCATAGCTAAAAATGGTTTGAAGCAAGAAAATACCTCATTCTTTGCTTTCATAGGATACACCCATGTATGGTGAGTAGCATCATCAATGAAGGTAACACAATATACATGCTTCCCAAAAGATGGAGTCTTGATGGGGCCACATACATCACTATGAACAAGCTGCAATTTTCTTGTAGTGTGCGTATGACTATCTTTTGGAAAAGAAGCATGATACATTTTTCCAAGAATGCAACCTTCACATGCATGCTTTTCAATGGACTCAATTTTAGGTTTCTGAAGATCAACTTGGACCACAAGGCCTCCCCATTGCACCATGCCTTAATCATCCATTTTGCAACAAGTTTGTTAGCCATGCACCCAATGTCCAGAATCCCAAAGCTCTCACTATCCCTTTGCCTAGTGCAAATGGACCAGTTGATTTTAGGCACCCCCTCTTGTTGTGGTCGCTCACCCAGATGAAGTTTCTACAAATAATTTCCAATTTGGATAGCTCGTGCTCTTTCGGTATCCAACAAGAGATGAAGTAAATGGTCGATGAAATGAGGAGTGTGCTGATAACCATTGCAGGACCAACAAGATTGCTTTGCATACCTCTCCAATAGTTTAACTTGCTTTCAAGTCTAGCTAGGACCCAGTTCCACCACTGCTCCAACAAGATACCAAAGCCTAAGGGAATCCCAAGAAGCTAAGAAATTTGGCCTGGCGAAATATTTTGACAACCATGATCAAAGAGAAGGTCGGGTTAGCTCCCAACAATAGCTCTAAAAACGATCTTTGAGTGGCTGATTTTGGATCCAGAGGCTTCACAAAAAGTATCTAGGCACTCGACCAGGCTGGTCATTGTGGACAAGCACCTTCATATCATCGGCAAAATGTCTCATGGTGATGTGACAATGATCATAGGGCAATCGGAAGCCTTTGATATTCCCTGCTTCCACATGTTGTTCCACCAACTAGCTAAGCCCTTCTGTGGAAATGGCAAAGAGAAGGGGATCCAACAGGCACCCTTCTCTAATCGATCTTTTTAGTTTGATCACCTTCAAAAGTTGGCCATTAATATTAATTTGAGTCCACGCGTTTCCCAGAAGGTTCAAGATCATCTTGGTGAATTTCTTATTGGATCCGAGATCTTTAAGTGACTGCAGAATATAGTCCCATTCTAGCCTATAATAAGCTTTGTCAAAGTCGAACTTGAGGAAAAAGAAATCTTGTCTTCACTCATCCGTGAAGTTGAGACCCTCCAAAATATCTATAATGGCTTCCAATATTGACCTGCCTTTGATGAAACCTTTTTGGTCCTCACTTAACCACATCCTCAAGTTGCAAGAAACTTTGTTGGCTATGACTTTGGCAATGAACTTATGTCCAGTTTGAAGCATCCTAATCAAATGCTTGTTCTGAATTCTATTATTTTCCCCCTTTTTGTGGATTCACTTGATGATGCCATTATTGTGACAAGATGGTAGCATGCCAAACTTGAGTGCCTCTTGCCATACCAAACGAACAGGGGTGGCAATCACCAACTTGAAGGACTTCAAGAACTCATTAGTGAGCCCGTCTGGCCTCGGGCTTTTCCCTCTAGGAAGGGCATCAATGACTTCAATGATTTCTTCTTCCAAGAAAGGGGCAGATGGTTGGACTGAAAATCAGAGCTCAGAAACAGCTTAGTTGGAAACAAATCCTGTTAGGAGAAGCGATTGGATGCTCTGCGGCTCTCTGGAACGCAATCAGAGGGGAAGTCCTGTGGAAAATTTGGCGGGAGCGGTGTGCTCTCAACTTCGGCGACCCCCCCAGGGAGTGGTCGATTGAAAAATCTCTATTCCTCCTTGGCAAAAGGATTGTCAACAGTAAGAAATCCCCCCCCTTCAGGCACCATCAAGTCCTCCTGTTGATCAACAACAAGCTCAAATCCAAGTGGGTCCCGCATGAGGGCGACGAGAGGGTGATCAACCTTCTTTGTAATGCAACCTAGGAATCAACCAAGCTTCCCCTGCTTTGTGGGATTTGGGGGGTCCCGTGGGCACTAGTCCCCTTCTTTTGTACCTTTGTTTCTTAATTTAATTCAAGTCCGGGAGAGTAGGCGATTGCCGAACTTCCTTTATAAATAAATTAAAAAAAAAAAAAAAAAAAAAAAGAAAGGGGCATCAAGCAGGGAATGAAGGTTGTGTGGGATCCTATGAGCCAATACCCTAGAGATGGCCACCATGCAGTCCCATCTATCAGGGGAGAGGGGAGTCGAGGATCCTAGGAGCCTCGTAAAATGTTCTTCAATGATTCCAAAATTTTCTTTTTCTGTATTGCATTCATCGCCGTTTGAGTCTACCAATAGGGGGATCGGTTCTCTGTTATGTTTTTTTTTTTAAGAATGATGCACATCTCTTTGGTGGACTTATCATCTTTGCTAGCCCGACACTCGTTAAAGAAAATTTGCAGATTATTCCTTTTGATTTCTTCCTCGTATCTTAGCAGTGCTGTGATCCTACGAAAACCCTTTTGGGATTGATATTTTTCTTTGTTAGCTTCCTCCTCAAGTCTTTGGAGTCTATGATATAGAGCCTCTCTACGTGTACACCGAACATTCTGGAGCATCTTCCTGGTTCTTATCATGATCTGTCGCGGCTTCACGACTGCACATCTCCAATTCTTAGCTCGGGATGAGCAAGTGACAAAAGCCTCCTTCCACACTTCAACAATCTCTTGATGGATGGAGGGGAGAGAGAAAGAGGTCGAGCACGGATGAAACCAAGGAGCCTTATGGGTTTTGGTGGGAGGTTGGAATGAGATAATGATTGGGTATTGATAAGAGATGGTGAGGTTAGTGCATTGTGAGAGGGTAGAACGGCCCCACTGATGAATAATGCTCTGAGCAATGTAGCTTCTATCAAGTCTAGCTTTCCTCAAGTCCTCTCCTGCTTGGAGATTAGACGTTGAAAAGCCATGTGCATCTTTGAATTCGACGAGATCCAAGTGTAGCTTGATTTTGTCCCAAGTTTCTATCTTACACGTGTAGATGACCCGATGCTTGTTTTTCCATCTGTTTTTTACATTTATTGAAGAGGTTTTCTAATAAAGAGTAAGACTTTTACATTTATTTAGGAAAAAATATAAAAAAATGGCAATGAGAGTTTACTTAGGATGTGCATGAAAGAAGAGGATGGAAGGCACATTATCGAGACTACACATGAAGAACAAGTGGTGGACACCTCTCTAGCCATATTTTAAGCCATAGAATCCTAGATGTTGGTTTATGGTGGGCAACATACCAACATTATTTAGAGATGCAAGGGAAAAAGCTCATGCATAGTGTGCTTGTCACTTATTTGGTCCTAAACTTACAAAGCACAGACACCATACATTGGTTGTGCCCAAAACATGGGAACCATTGAAGAAGTGGGGATTCGATTTCATAGTACCTATCTATCTTACATCCTTCCCAAGACATCAAAAATATTTGTTGGTCCACTTGAAATATGCACTAATGAAGGGACACACATTATTATTAAAGTGTTATATGAAGTTTTTAACAAGTACAAGTTTCTTCATCGAAAATATTATGCACATTATATAAGGGCCAATGGACAAGCATGTTCCACAAATAAAGTATTGATAGCTTATTCTAAGTAAGGAATGTATGTTAGAGCCCTCTACCTAGGGAACTATTTATTTAAGCACACTATGGGCCTATAGGTTGGTTGGGAAAGAAGCTACATGCCACTCTACCTTTGAATTCATCTATGGAGTAATTCCTATAGAGCCCTTTGAGTTTTTACATGGCTCTCTATTGAAGAATCTATGCATATAAGAAAGAATAATGGGGTCCCCACTAAACTATTAGCACTCAACAAATTAGATGAAAATTGTGTACATGTAGCACAATAGTTGGAGGAGACATAAAACAAAAGAAAGGAAGGTCATGATAACAATTGTTGGACAAACAAATTATATACTAGCATGGCTCTTCTCTTACATAGACCAAAATCAGAGAAACAAATGTAATGCACGTGGCTTCCTCATTGGGAAGCACCATACAAGTTTGGAGAAATGCTACAATGGGGTGTAGTACAATTAGAGAATTTGGCGGGAAAGCCACTATAGCTAGTCAATGTCTCGAGACTGAAGGTCTATCATCATCAACAAGACTGAAGCTCTTTTGGATCACTTAAAACTTTGCAAAATGTGTCAAGTTCCCTTTTCTTCTCAAGCTAGGTTGTGTTTTCTGATATTTTCAAAGTTTTCTACGGACTTGTGTTGTAGTGGCATATCCTCGCTAATGGTTTTGAAATTTTGTCTTCGGGATGAAGAGCCCATCAGTTGCTGGGGAACTATTGAGCCAATCAAATTTGTGACTAGGTGTGTAGAAGTGGACAAGGACATGGATGCATAGGAAGAACACAAGTGGTTTTTGCAAAACTATCTTATTGAAAACGTGAACTACAAATTTCAAAAAGGTCTATTTGAAGGGTTTTAAAGACTTTAAAAGTGTTATGCAAGGACCACATGAACCCTACCTTATGCACACACTTTTAGAGACTTAGGTCAAACATGGAAAATATAGGCAGTGAAGAAGATACACAAAAGAACATGTGTGGCCCTTCATTTATATTTTTGTTTTCAATAAGGTCACTACATCCCAAAATAGGGAATCTGTAATCTTTACATGAGAGGGTTCTAGTGAAAACAAGAGAGGCATCAAGATAGATAAGTAGTTGAGATGTGAAGCAACATACGTAAGAGGAATCAATACAAAAAAGGAGAATTCTTGGACATATACTAAGACGCAAGAGCATACACTTCAATGTGAGAGCAAGATAGAGCAAGACACACACACTTAGATTGTGCAGAGAAAGATAAAATGTGCATACACACACTCTCACACATACACACACACACACACACACACACATATATATATATATATATATATATATATATATATATATATATATATATATATATATATATATAGAGAGAGAGAGAGAGAGAGAGAGAGAGAGAGAGAGAGAGAGAGAGAGCAAAGAGAGAGACAAAGTGTGCAAAGAGGGTGATAAAGTATGCAAAGAGAGTGCTCCGAGATCAATTTAAGGGTGACATAGTACATAGTATCATCAAGGAGGTCTTGTAGGTTGAAAGTAGATGAGAACAAGAGTTCACCCCTACTAGAATCTTGAGTGCAAGCAATGCATGAGGACAAGCTAGTAGACAAGGTGAACGACCATAGCAAAGCTGGATTTCAGAAGTACTTGTGATATTTTGTTGTACTTGTGTGTACTGCTTCATCCTAACAAGTTTACACACAAAGAACATTTTGTCTTATTCTAGAAAAAATCTATTGTAATCTTTTATTCTAATCAAGCCACAAAGGCTTCTTGTGCAACTTGTCTTTATTTTTCTTTTCTTTTTTTTTCTACAGCAGTCAAGCCCTTTCAACTAAACAATCCCGTAACAATGAGAAACAAGAATAAGCTTGGAGCATAACACTAAGTGTATTACTCAATGAATATGCAGGAAATGAAATGAGGCATATATATATATATATATATATATATATATATATATATATATATATATATATATATATATATATAGCGAGAGCGAGAGAGAGAGGGAGAGAGAGATAAGCGTGAGGAAAATTTCTCCAAAAGAGTGAGAAAAATGCCCCGCCCCTTAGTATGGTCGAATTAAATCCGAATCCTGAAGTCCATTTGCAAGCGATGATTGGAAACTCAACTCAACGTGCTTATTAATAAAACAGAATGTGATGTATATGCTGATTATGTAGATAAATCAAACAAGGTATCCAGGTACTATCTAAAAGACTCAGATGGTCATTGCATGATAAGCACTTTGTATATGAAGTCATCGTATGTATATTTTGTGTTGATATATATACTTGAAATGCATTTCTTATTGCACATTGAAAAATGCTTGCATAATAATAATAACATAATTTATCATCGTATTCTTTGTACCTACAAAAATGAATAGCATTAGTGGACGTGCATGCATATGAAAGCATTGCGTGAGAATGAGAAGGTGATGTGTTCATGTGAATAATGATATGCTAGTTAGTACATATTACGTTTCTTCATATGTGTATGTCCTAGTGCATAAATCCATGCATGTGAATGCGTCATTATGTATGTCTCATGATTTGCGTACGTGTTTAACACGATTGCATCCATACATGTGTGCTTGTGTAAATTTATTTTTCATATTTTCTTATGTGAACCCAAATGTGGGAGGGGGATGCATTCGTGTAAGTGAAGATGTGTAAATATGGATTTCTATGTGTTTATCTAAGTGTACATTTCTTTTAAGCATCTATGTGCACAAAAACATGCAGTTATGCACGTGGATGAACCATATGTTTGTGATTAAGTGTACATGTTTTTAAAGGCGCGTACATTGCATGTGTGTCTCTCTATATCCCTGTGCATGTGCATGTGGATTATGTGTGTGCATGTGCGTTATGTGTGTGTATGCATGTATGCAAGTCTGATGTGTAATGTGTGCATATATACGAGAATGCATACTGTTCCATTCAAGATGTTTGTGAACATGTGTATTTATATGTGCATATATATCAATGCACTAATATGTAAAAAATGTGCATATGTATGCGTTTATATCTATGTGTTTTTATGAATGTATGTATATGTGTATGTGCACTTTGTTTGCATCTATGTATAGGAGTCCGAATAGGGAATGGATGGCAACAACTACTGCTTGAGAGGAATCACATGAACGAGGGGATATCGAGAAAGGAGAAGATGTGCATATGCGATTACTATAAAAACTAATCGATCACCATTGCTAAGGTTGACTAGTGCACTACATTTTTTCAACTATACTTTGTGGAATGAAGTGTGGAAGCTGACTTATAGGAAGTTCATTACAAACAATGGACCGAGATAATTCATGAGCACCGAGATAATTCTCCGAACCAAAATATATCCGCTCGAAAAAACGATGCACCATTCAATCAGGAGTTTATCTATCATCTATAAAAAAAATACAAAGATGGGTTTCAAGTTTGTTTTCTGTGAAATTTTTCCATCCTAGAAATACTTGTAGAGATCTTAAGTTTTCCCCATTATTCTACTGGATTAGAGCCTCTCTGAACGATCACTAAATTGCTCATTTCTATGATTGATGTAGTTTGTGATCGATGGTTCTATGTGTACACTAAAGTATAGAATGGTTTCTACCATAAGATTTCTTTTAACAACCATAGTGTAGAAAGAAAGATAAACCTAGTGACTGGTGACCATAGTACCGTGATCAACAACAAGCTCAAACCCAAGTGGGCCCAACATAAGGGGGACGAGAGGGTGATTAACCTTCTTTGTAATTACATCTAATCTTTGTAAGCTCTACCCCCGATCTGTGGGACACGGGGGGTCCCATGGGCACTAGTCCCTTCCACTTTTAGCTTTCTTTTTCTTTTACTTAATACAACTCGGAGAGAGTAGGCTAAGGCCAAAATTCCTTATTTTAAAGAAAAAAAAGCATAATGGTCTTGCTAAATGAAGGTATGTTGCTCCCTTTGTGAAGTCAACCGGGAAATTACCTTTGAGTATCTTATACGAGACAGGAGTATGTTGTAAGAACTATAGAGACATACGTGCAGGAGATTCTATGTGTCCAATATTGAAGAATATGCTGAACTTCGACTATGAAGCTGCTTTATTAAACTTCAAGTGAATTTCGGAACGCTTATAGTCATCTTATAAGTTTTATAGAGGTTCTTTGTTTCCGCAAGAAATTATTCTATAGTTTCATTTTTTTTCTATGGCGTTTGGATAATCAAAGTTTCTTATTCATTATTATCTCTGTAAACATTGGTATTTTGCAATAGATGAATCGGAGTGCTGAAAGAAGTCTCGAGACCATCTTGGATAAAAGAAGAAGATCCATCGAGCATCTTCCCTCTAACCTTTTTGCGAAGCATGAAATATATAGAGTTAGGCAATTGCTGCGCTCAAATGGTGGTAGTTGCATCATATTATACTATTGACATGTGATGGCACATGTCATTAGTATAATATGATGGGTATTCAGCCATATACATGAAGCTCTATAGTATTCATCCGTTTTTTTAAGAGGAAGCTGGGCCGAGAAAGTTCATTACAATTAATGGAGTAGTACAAAGCACGAATAAAATCTTGGAAGTAAGTGCCAAGCGGAATTGACATTCTAGGGGGGTGCGGAGCTGAAGATGAGCGATGGTGAAGCCTTGCGCGCAGCAGTATTGAAGTTCGGTCGAAGGTCGTGCATCAAGTTTCTGCGAAGGGAAGTTTGTCAGTGACAATTGAAGTTCAACGACCATACGTGCTAGGTCGTGAACTGGCTGGCTATGGCGAGCGGAGAAGGTAAATGACACAGTACGCGGCTGGCGAAGTCTTTGGTGCTGTTACGGGTTGGAAAGACGAGCGGAGAAGGTAAGTGACACAGAGCGCGGTGCTTGAAGTGGCTACCAACAGTTCGAAGTTCTTGGGACGAGCTATCTGCACTGCACCAAAGCCCGGACTCTTGTTGGCTGCGATCGTCTCCCCGGGAGGCTGGTATCGCGATACCTCCTCGGGTCGAGGCTTGTATCGCGACACGAGTCCGACCGGGGTATCGTGAGCCGACTCGCGATCTCTGGTAGGGGGCGCACCGGGCGTCGGGTATCGTGGGCTCGAGTATTGAGCCAGGTGCAGGTATCGTGTGTTCCGGCAAGTATCGCTGGGGGTCCAGGTATCGTGGGATCCAGGCTCGGGTATCGCGACATTTGCGCAAGGGGATATCGTGTCCGGTGGCTCGGGTATCGTGCTGTTCGGCGGCTCCTTGGCGATCGTGTCCCTCTGCGATCGCGGTCCACTGCGCCGCGCCCCTCCCGGAGCTCCGTCGTGTATCGCCGGACCTTCTCGGTGTATCGCCGGAAGGTCGCCTGTTTCTGGGAGCTCGTGCCGAGGGACACGTGGCTGGGCGCTGCGCTGCCCACTACAGGCCTCGGCGGGAATCAAGGACCTGCGGCGGTTTTACCGCAAGCAGACATTAATTTTCATGTACAGAAAAGTTTTTTAGAAAAAGATCAAGAAGAAGAAGAAAAAAGAGAGAAAAAAGAAAAAAAAAAAAAGAAAAAAAAGAAAAAAAAGAAAGAGAAAAAAAGAAAAAAGGAAAAAAAAAAAGGAAAAAGGAAAAAGGAAAAAAGAAAAAAGAAAGAAAGGAAAAGAAAGTTTCAAAAAAGAAGTGGCGTGCTGCCATCCCTTTGAGATCTTTGGTCTTTTAGTCCTTCCCTGAATAGTGGAGTGCTTGGCTGCGGTGTTTTCTTTGTTTATGGTCGGTTTTCTCTCCATGTTAGAGAGATTTGCCATTGAAAAGTAATTGTGGTGCTCGAGCCCTCGGTCATGGATGTGGCTTCATCCTCTCTCGTGAAAAGTAATCGGGCCCCCCCCCCTGGGGAGACCGGCACGCTGGCCGCTCTGCTGGAGGGGGGGTCATGTGCCGCCCCTGGGGCATCTGAAAGCGTTGAATCCCCCATTGTGTCCCTCAGTAGACCCGCAATTTTGTCTGCCCAGGAGGAGCTCAAGAAAGTCTGCCTCGTCGGCCAAGTGTTTGGCCCTAGGCCCCCTCTCGAAACCGTGCGACAATGGCTTAGAAAAGAGTGGTTCCCTCGAGGACTAATTGTCAGCAAATGTCAGTTCTTACCAGCAAACCACATGTTGTTAGTTTTTGAAAATGAAGAGATGGCGTTCCAAGCCCTAAGCGTTGGCACCTGGCAGCTCGGTCGGGCGACCCTGTGCCTATTCAGATGGTCCCCGGACTTTACTCCCGACAAATCGAAATCACTTCGGTACCCTCTCTGGGTTGAGCTCCCTAACCTCCCATACTTCTTGTACAACTTCGTGTGGGACATTGTCTCTCCTATCGGCAAGCCGTTGGCTTCACGAGAGGACATTGGTGGTCTCATCTATGAGGGTGCAAGACACTCGTTCAACGCCAGATGGCACCCACAAATCTGCGTCGAGGCCGACCTCAGTTCGCCGCTTCCATCAATGATCAAAGTGGACATGGGCGAAGGAGATGTTTGGGAACAGGATATCAACTACAAAAACCTTCCCAACGCGTGCTTTCGTTGTGGTCAGCAAGGTCACAGGATTAAAGACTGCCCTCTCAGGCAAAAAAACAAGCGATCTCAAGGAGCCTCCAAAACTGCTCAAGACAGCTTTGGCGACTTGACCCACTCGACCAAGGAAGGGGACGGCAAGGGCCTCCTCAACCCGCTCGCTGATGCCGATGGCTTTACCGAAGTTAGAAGAAGAAGGAAAAGAAGTCCGAGGGCCAACGGTGAGCGGAACAACCTGCCAATTACCCCTCATAGCAATTTGTATTGCAATCTTGAAAAGGAGATCAACGAGCTCGACTACCCAGGTGGAAAGCCACGTGAGACAAACAACTACGACGGAGCCCTAGAGATCCCTGACAACAAAGAAACCCCCCAGGAGGGATACACCACAAGCAAAGAAGATGGTTTCACCACTAGTAATGAAGACAATATGGATAGCGAAAGTTCCATCATTGGATCGACGATTCCAGAAATGGTGCCAAACACGGGGCCCAATTCTCCCCAGCAAGGGACTTCCCGCAAAGGAAAACAACCTATGGAGCTACCCTGGAAAAGCCCCCACAAGAACCGATTTCTAAGTCGGGATCAAATCCCAGCGAAAAAGCAAGATGAAGCCAAGAGAAGAAAGGACAAGGCTCCCTCCCGCAAAGAGGGATCAATACAAAAATGATTGTCATCTCGCTAAATGCTAGAGGGCTAACCGACCCCTCAAGAGCGGCCATCATTGGTCAATGGCTCCGCGACATTAGCTTAAACCCAGACATCATATGTATCCAAGAGATTAAAATTGACGGAGAGGACCTCCAGAAACGGCTCAAACAGGTTTCCACGGCCCATGTGTGGTTCCCAACGAAGCACCAGCGGGGGTCCGGAGGAACGGCTATAGGTGTTAAACAACGCTGGCTTGAAAAGCTGGAGAACTACATTGAAGATGTAAATCACCGCTGGATTGCGGTTTCTTTTGGTGCCCCCCTATGTGTTACTATGGTTTCTCTGTACGCCCCTAACGGGGACTTGGAGAGGCTGAACACTTGGGCTTCATTAGACTCGCTTCCCCATAATGTGCTTATTTGTGGAGACTTCAACATGGTGGAGGACCCTATGGACAGATGGATGGGCAAGGGCAGGGTCATCGACAATCGGGAGAAAGAAACGTGGGACATGACCAAACTCCATTTGGACCTGGTCGAATTCAAAGACCCGAATGGCTTTTCTTGGTCGAATCTCCAAGCGGGCGAGGATCTGAGGAAAGCTAGACTTGATAGATGCTACATTTCTCAAAGCTTTACTCATCAGTGGGGCCACCCTACCATCACCCAACGCACTGACCTTTCCATTTCCGACCACTACCCGATCGTTATCACTTTTCAACCTTCCAACCGGACCCACAAGGCTCCGTGGTTCCATGCCAGCGCTTCCTCCTTCTCTCTCCCCTCCGTCCATCAAGCGATTGCCGAGGTGTGGAAGGTGGAGTTCGCCTCTGGCCTGCCCCCAGCCAAATGCTGGAGAAGCGCGGTCGATAAGTCTCGCAAGATTATGATCAGAACTAAGAAGACGCTCGAGACAGTGCGGCGGGCGCGTAGGGAAGCTCTGTACCACAGACTCTGGCGGCTCGAGGAGGAAGTGAACAAAGGAAAACTCCAAGCCCAGAAAGGTCTCCGAAAAATCAGAGCAGTGTTGAGATACGAGGAAGAAATACAAAGGAAAAACTTGCAAATCTTTTTCAAGGAGTGGTGGGCTGGCAAAGCCGACAAACCCACCAAAGAGATGTGCAGTATCCTTAAAAGGAAACACAACAGAGAGGCGATTCCCCTACTGCTAGACCCACATGGAAATGTATGCAACTCGAAAGAAGATAATTTCGGCATCATCGAAGGACACTTCACGAGACTCCTGGGAACCTCGAACCCCCTCTCCCACCATAGAAGGGACTGCATGGCGGCCATTTCTAGGGTTTCCCGCGAAGAATTCCACCCAACCTCCTCTCCCTGCTTCATGCCCCTATCTCTGAATCAGAAATCATTGAGGTCATTGACGCCCTCCCCCTCGGTAAAAGCCCGGGACCCGACGGACTCACTAACGAGTTCTTTAAAGCCTTCAAGCTGGTGGTTGCCACCCCTCTCCGGCTGGTTTGGCAAGAGGCGCTAAAGTTTGGTGCTCTCCCCTCGTGTCTAAATAATGGAATTATCAAGTTGATTCATAAGAAGGGGGAAAATAACAGAATCGAGAACTGGCGGCCTATTACGATGCTCCAAACAGGATACAAGATCGTCGCCAAAGTCATCGCCAACAGACTCTCGTGTCACCTGAGATCTTGGCTTAGTGAGGATCAAAAAGGTTTCATCAAAGGCAGGTCCATCCTGGAAACCATTATGGATATTTGGGAAGGTATTCAGTTTACAAATGAATCTAATCAAGATGTGGTTTTCCTCAAGATCGACTTTGACAAAGCCTACGATAGGCTAGAATGGGACTATATTCTGCAATCGCTCCAAGATCTCGGATGTAGTCAGAAATTCACCAAGATGATCGCGACCCTTCTCGGCAACGCAACGACCCAAATTAACGTTAACGGCAAACTTTCGAAGCCGATCCATCTTAAAAGATCTATTAGACAAGGGTGCCCTCTTGCCCCCCTTCTCTTCGCCATCGCCACTGAGGGGCTGAGCAGACTTGTGGCTCACCAGGTGGAGGCTGGCAATATCAAAGGCCTCCGGCTACCTCACGACCACAATCAAATCATCATGAGACTCTTTGCCGACGATATGAACGCGTTCGTTCACAATGATAATACCAGCCTGGAGACTTTCTGGAGGTGTCTTGATACCTTTTGTGAGGCCTCTGGATCCAAAATCAACCACAGTAAGACCGCTTTTAGGGCTATTGTGGGACATCAACCTGGCCTCCTCATTGATCATGGCTGTCAAATCATCCCGCAGGGCCAAATCTTTCGGCTGCTTGGAATCCCCTTGGGGTTTGGCGTCTCTATGGAGCAGCGATGGAACTGGGTGCTGGCCAAACTTGAAAACAAGCTTAACTACTGGAGAGGCATGCAAATCAATCTCGCTGGACGCGCGATGGTTATCAACACGTTCCTCCTCTCGTCTACCATCTACTTCCTTTCTTGCTGGAGACCGAATGAGCAAGGCCTGTCCAAGCTGAATAGCATCTGCAGAAACTTTCTTTGGACGGGTGACCATAACAGAAGGGGGGTCCCTAAAATTAAATGGGCCATCTGCACCAGCACTAGAGAGAGCGGGGGGCTTGGTATCCTGGACATTGGGTGTATGGCTAACAAACTGGCAGCCAAATGGATGATTAAGGCCTGGTGCAATAGGGAGGCTTCGTGGGCCAAGCTGATTTTCAGAAACCAGAATGAGTTGGCCCTCTCGGGGTTCCCGAACTGGAAGAAGCTTGACATCATGACCCTGCTATTCTCCCCGATACCTGTCTTCCCGAAAGGCTCCAATCTCGTGTGCTCTCTTTGGAAGGGATGGAATAAAGTCAAAAGCTTCATAAGAATCAGTGAGGACTGGAAGTGGGCGGCCGGAATCAGACAAAACGACTCTATCTGGTTCCCGATACATGGCATCCGGAGTGTGGAGTCGTGGAACATTCAAAATGCCAAGAAGTTATGGAACAAAGGATTCAAAAAATGGAAACACCTCTGGAAACATGACACCAACAACTGGATCAACTTCGAGGATATCGACCCTCACATAAACATCTCCTACGAAGAATGGTACACTTTGCAAAGCAGATGCCTCGCTTGGGATCGCCACAAGACTCGCCTCCTCATGGGACATGATACACCGAACTCGCTTGGCCTCAAATGGCACAATGGAAATAGCTTACTCAAAATCCCGAACATCAAAGAAACGACTGACCTCCAGATCAGCCTCAACAAGAAGTGGTGCCTGTCCTGGACGCGGCTCCGATGGGACATGAAATTCATGGGTATCTGGCACCCCTTAATAGAGATTAAGAAATCGGTCCTCTTGTGGCAAATCCTTCATCGAGGAATCTGGACCAACCACAAGGCTAGCAAGTTTTGTGGGATCCCTCCTTGGTGCAAGCGCTGCCACCGTGCTATCGAAGATGTCCCACACATCTTCCTTACTTGCCCCAACTCCTACAAAATCTGGCAGACGGTTGGAATGAAAATCAAACTTAAAAAACAACCTAGTTGGAAACAAGTCCTTTTGGGAGAAGCGATCGGCTGCTCCGCGTCTCTCTAGAACGCCATCAGAGGGGAAGCCCTGTGGAAAATCTGGCGGGAGAGGTGCGCTCTCAATTTCGGAGATACCCCCAGGGAGTGGTCGATTGAGAAAACACTATTCCTCCTTGGCAAAAGGATTGTTAACAGCAAGAAATCCCCCCCCTTCAGGCACCATCAAGTACTCACTTTGATCAACAACAAGCTCAAACCCAAGTGGGCCCCGCATGAGGGCGATGAGAGGGTGATCAACCTTCTATGTAATGCAACCTAGAACTCATTCAAGCTTCCCCTGCTTTGTGGGATTTGGGGGGTCCCGAGGGCACTAGTCCCCTTCTTTTGTACCTTTGCTTCTTTATTTAATTCAAGTCCGGGAGAGTAGGCTATTGCCGAACTTCCTTTATATAAAAATCTTGGAAGTGGGCGGCCGATATCAGACAAAACAACTCTATCTGATTTTGGATCCATGGCATCCGGATCGTGGAATCTCAAAACATTCAAAAAGTCAAGAGGCTATGGAACAAAGGCTTCAAAAAGTGGAAACATCTCTAGAAACAAGACACATACCAGTGGATCAACTTTGAGGATGTTGACGCTAGCATCAATATTACCCATGATAAATGGAATACTTTGCAAAGTAGACAACTCACCTGGGACTACTCTAAAGTTGGCCTTCTCATGGGGCACGACACGCTGAGCCGGCTTGGTCTTAGATGGCACAATGGTAATTGCCTAACAAAAATCCCAAACATCAAAAAAATCATTTATTATCAGGTTAGCCTAAACATGAAGTGGTGCCTGTCGTGGACGTGGCTACGATGGGACATGAAGTTCATGGCTATCTGGCACCCCATCATAGAAATCAAAAAGTCTATCCTCTTATGGCAAATTCTTCATCGTGGAATCTGGATGGACCTTAAGGCTAGAAAAATTTTTGGGATGCCTCCCTAGTGCAAATGATGCTACCGGACAATCGAAGATGTTTCCCAAATCTTCTTTATGTGTCCTATATCCAGCAGGCTCTGGTAGATTGTCGCAAAGAAAATGAGACTTCAGAAACATATCAGTTGGAAGCAAGCTCTGCTGGGAGAAGCGATCGACTGCTCTATGAATCTCTAGAACGCCATCAGAGGGGAGGTCCTATGGAAGATCTAGCAGGAAAGATCTGCATTTAACTTTGGTTACTCCCCCAAAGAGTGGTCGATTGAGAAATCGTTGTTCCTCCTCCACAAAAGAATTGCTAACTTTAAGACCCCCCCTTCAGGCATCATCAAGTGATCCTTTTGATCAACAACAAGCTTAAACCCAAGTGGGCCACACATGAGGGTGATGAGAGTGTGATTAACCTTCTTTGTAATGCCATCTAAACCTTGTTAAAGCTTCCCCTGCTCTGTGGGATTCGAGGGATCCCGTGGGCACTAGTCCCCTTCACTTGTACTTTTCCTTTATTTAATTCAAGTCAGTGAGAGTAGGCCTTGGTCGAACTTCCTTTATTAAAAAAAATGTCTACAACATCGAGTACAATCGCACTAAGCCCATATCATACATTTAACTGATGAAGTGAGAGTTAATTGACTCTTGTAACCAAAGCATGAATAAAGTCTACAAGATCGAATTAATTCAAGTCTCCTTCTCTTGTACTTTTCTTTATTTAATTCAAGTCCGGGAGAGTAGGCTAATGCCGAACTTCCTTTATATTAAAAAAAAATAAAGTCTACAAGATCGAATCGGGAAATGAAGCTAATAAAGGTCTTGTTTATGTGTTTATGTGTGGCACTCACATAAATATTTTTGTGCGAATTTTTAACAACTTATGTTCGATAGGGGCCTCGATATCTCCCTGGTCTGCGGTCAGCTTCTCCTCCATGTTGGAGGGGCCTGCCTTTGGGTTTGAAGAGTAAAAGTGGTGTGAGTTACTTTTGGCCATGGATGTGGCTTCTTCCTCTCTCGTGAAAAGTAATCGGGCCCCTCCCCCTGGGGAGACCGATTTCCTGGCCGCTCTGTTGGAGGGGGGGTCGTGTGCCGCCCCTGGGGCATCCGAAAGTGCTGAATCCCCCGTCGTGTCCCTCAATAGACCCGCAGTTCTGTCTGCTCAGGAGGAGCTCAAGAAAGTTTGCCTCGTCGGCCAAGTGTTTGGCCCTAGGCCCCCGCTCGAAATCGTGCGACAATGGCTCCGAAAAGAGTGGTTCCCTCGAGGACTAACTGTCAGCAAATGTCAGTTCTTACCAGCAAACCACATGCTGCTAGTCTTTGAAAATGAAGAGATGGCGTTCCAAGCCCTAAGCGTTGGCACCTGGCAGCTCGGTCGGACGACCCTGTGCTTATTCAGATGGTCCCCGGACTTTACCCCCGACAAATCGAAATCACTTCGGTACCCTCTTTGGGTTGAGCTCCCTAACCTCCCATACTTCTTGTACAACTTCGTGTGGGACATAGTCTCCCCTATCGGCAAGCCATTGGCTTCACGAGAAGACATTGGTGGTCTCATCTATGAGGGTGCAAGACACTCGTTCAATGCTAGATGGCACCCACAAATCTGCGTCGAGGCCGACCTCAGTTCGCCGCTTCCATCAACGATCAAAGTGGACATGGGCGAAGGAGATGTTTGGGAGCAGGATATCACCTACAAAAACCTCCCCAACGCGTGCTTTCGTTGTGGCCAGCAAGGTCATAGGATTAAAGACTGCCCTCTCAGGCAAAAAAACAAGCGATTTCAAGAAGCCTCCAAAACCGCTCAAGACAACTCTGACGATTTGACCCACTTGACCAAGGAAGGGGAAGTCAAGGGCCTCCTTAACCCCCAAGCTGATGCCGATGGCTTTACTGAAGTTAGAAGAAGAAGGAAAAGAAGTCCGAGGGCCAACGGTGAGAGGAACAACCTGCCAATTACCCCACACAGCAACCTGTACTGCAATCTTGGAAAGGAGATCAACGAGCTCGACTACCCAGGTGGGAAGCCACCTGAGGTAGACAACTACGACGAAGCCCTAGAGATCCCTGACAACAAAGAAACTCCCCAGGAGGGCTACACTACAAGCAAAGAAGATGGTTTCACTACTAATAATGAAGACAACATGGATAGTGAAAGTTCCATCATTGGATCGACGATCCCGGAAACGATGCCGAGCACGGGGCCCAATTCTCCCCAGCGGGGGGCATCCCGCAAAGGGAAACAGCCTTTGGAGTTACCCTGGAAAAGCCCCCATAAGAACCGATTTCTAAGTCGGGATCAGATCCCAGCGAAAAAGAAAGATGAAGCCAAGAGAAGAAAGGACAAGGCTCCCTCCCACAAAGAGGGATCAACACAAAAATGATTGTCATCTCGCTAAATGCTAGGGGGCTAACCGACCCCTCAAGAGCGGCCATCATTGGTCAATGGCTCCGCGACATTAGCTTAAAACCAGACATTATATGCATTCAAGAGATTAAAATTGACGGTGAAGACCTTCTGAAACGGCTTAGACAGGTTTCCTCGGCCCATGTGTGGATCCCAACAAAGCACCAACGGGGATCCGGTGGAACGGCTATCGGTGTTAAACAACCCTGGCTTGAAAAGCTTGAGAACTCCATTGAAGATGTAAATCACCGCTGGATTGCGGTTTCTTTTGGTGCTCCCCTCTGTGTTACTATGGTTTCTTTGTACGCCCCTAACGGGGATTTGGAGAGGCTGAACACTTGGACCTCTCTTGACTCGCTTCCCCACAACGTGCTTATTTGTGGAGACTTCAACATGGTGGAGGACCCTATGGACAGATGGATGGGCAAGGGCAGGGTCATCGACAGTCGGGAGAAAGAAACGTGGGACATGACCAAACTCCACTTGGATCTGGTCGAATTCAAAGACTCGAATGGCTTTTCCTGGTCGAATCTCCAAGCGGGCGAGGATCTGAGGAAAGCTAGACTTGATAGATGCTACATCTCTCAGAGTTTTACTCATCTGTGGGGCCACCCTTCCATCACGCAACGTACTGACCTCACCATCTCTGATCACTACCCGATCGTTATCACCTTTCAACCTTCCAACAGGACCCACAAGGCTCCATGGTTCCATGCCAACGCTTCCACCTTCTCTCTCCCCTCCGTCCATCATGAGATTACCGATGTGTGGAAGGTGGCGTTCGCCTCTGGCTTGGCCCCAGCCAAGTGCTGGAGAAGTGCGGTCGACAAGTCTCGCAAGATCATGATCAGAACTAAGAAGATGCTCGAGACAGTGCGGCGGGCTCGTAGGGAAGCGCTTTACCACAGACTCTGGAGACTCGAGGAGGAAGTAAACAAAGGAAAACACCAAGCCCAGAAAGGCCTCCGAAAAATCAGAGCGGCGTTGAGATACGAGGAAGAAATACAAAGGAAAAACTTGCAAATCTTCTTCAAGGAGTGGTGGGCTGGAAAAGCCGACAAACCCACCAAAGAGATGTGCAGTATCCTTAAAAGGAAACACAACAGAGAGACGATTCCCCTACTGCTAGACCCACATGGCAATGTATGCAACTCGGAAGAAGATAATGTTGGCATCATCGAAGGGCACTTCACGAGACTCCTGGGAACCTCGATCCCCCTCTCCCACCATAGAAGGGACTGCATGGCTGCCATCTCTAGGGTTTCCCCCCGGAGAATACCACCCAACCTCCACTCCCTGCTTCATGCCCCGATCTCTGAATCAGAAATCATTGAGGTCATTGATGCCCTCCCTCTCGGTAAAAGCCCGGGACCCGACGGACTCACTAACGAGTTTTTTAAATCCTTCAAGCTGGTGGTTGCCACCCCTCTTCGGATGGTTTGGCAAGAAGCGCTAAAATTTGGTGCTCTTCCTTCTTGTATAAATAACGGAATTATCAAGCTGATTCACAAGAAGGGGGAAAAAAACAGAATCGAGAACTGGCGGCCAATTACCATGCTTCAAACAGGTTACAAGATCGTCGCCAAAGTCATTGCCAACAGACTTGCATGCCACCTGAGATCTTGGCTTAGTGAGGACCAAAAAGGTTTCATCAAAGGCAGGTCCATCCTGGAAACCATTATGGATATTTGGGAAGGTATTCAATTTGCAAATGAGTCTAATCAAGATGTGGTCTTCCTCAAGATCGACTTTGACAAAGCCTACGATAGGCTAGAATGGGACTATATTCTGCAGTCGCTCCAGGACCTCGGATGTAGTCAGAAATTCACTAAGATGATCGCGACCCTTCTCGGCAACGCAACGACCCAAATTAACGTTAACGGCAAACTTTCGAAGGCGATCCATCTTAAAAGATCTATTAGACAAGGGTGCCCTCTTGCCCCCCTTCTCTTTGCCATCGCCACTGAGGGGCTGAGCAGACTCGTGGCTCATCATGTGGAGGCTGGCAATATCAAAGGCCTCCAGCTTCCTCATGATCACAGTCAAATCATCATGAGACTTTTTGCCGACGATATGAACGCGTTCATTCACAATGATAATACCAGCCTGGAGACTTTCTGGAGGTGTCTTGATACCTTTTGTGAGGCCTCTGGATCCAAAATCAACCACAATAAGACCGCCTTTAGGGCCATCGTGGGACATCAACCTGGCCTTCTCATTGATCATGGCTGTCAAATCATTCCGCAGGGCCAAATCTTTCGGCTACTTGGAATCCCCTTGGGGTTTGGCGTCTCTATGGAGCAGCGATGGAACTGGGTGCTGGCCAAACTTGAAAACAAGCTCAATTACTGGAGAGGCATGCAAATCAATCTTGCTGGACGGGCGATGGTTATCAACACGTTCCTCCTCTCGTCTACCATCTATTTCCTTTCTTGCTGGAGAACGAATGAGCAAGGCCTGTCCAAACTGAATAGCACCTGCAGAAACTTTCTTTGGACGGGTGATCATAACAGAAGGGGGGTGCCTAAAATCAAATGGGCCATCTGCACCAGCCCTAGAGATAGCGGGGGGCTTGGCATCCTGGACATCGGGTGCATGGCTAACAAACTAGCAGCCAAATGGATGATTAAAGCTTGGTGCAATAAGGAGGCCTCGTGGGCCAAGCTGATCTTCAGAAACAAAAATGAGTTGGCCCTCACGGGGTTCCCGAACTGGAAGAACCTTGACATAATGACCCTACTATTCTCCCCGATTCCTGTCTTCCCGAAAGGCTCCACTCTCGTCTGCTCTCTTTGGAAGGGCTGGAATAAAGTCAAAAGCTTCACAAGAATCAGTGAGGACTGGAAGTGGGCGGCCGGAATCAGACAAAACGACTCTATCTGGTTTCCGATACATGGCATCCGGAGGGTGGAGTCGTGGAACATTCAAAATGCCAAGAAGTTATGGAACAAAGGATTCAAAAAATGGAAACACCTCTGGAAACATGACACCAACAGTTGGATCAACTACGAGGATATCGACCCTCGCATAAACATCTCCTACGAAGAATGGAACACCTTGCAAAGCAGATGCCTCGCTTGGGATCGTCACAAAACTCGCCTTCTCATGGGACAAGATGCTCCGAACGCGCGTGGTCTCAAATGGCACAATGGGAATAGCCTACTCAAAATCCCGAACATCAAAGAAACGACTGACCTCCAGATCAGCCTCAACAAGAAGTGGTGCCTGTCCTGGACGCGGCTTCGGTGGGACATGAAATTCATGGGTATCTGGCACCCACTTATAGAGATTAAGAAGTCGGTCCTCTTATGGCAAATTCTTCATCGAGGAATTTGGACTAACCATAAGGCAAGCAAAATTTGTGGGATCCCTCCGTGGTGCAAACGCTGCCACCGTGCAATCGAAGATGTCCCACACATCTTCCTTACTTGCCCCAACTCCTACAGAATCTGGCAGATGGTTGGACTGAAAATCAGAGTTCAGAAACAGCTTAACTGGAAACAAGTCCTTTTGGGTGAAGCGATTGGATGCTCTGCGGCTCTCTGGAACGCGATCAGAGGGGAAGTCCTGTGGAAAATTTGGCGGGAGCGGTGTGCTCTCAACTTCGGCGACCCCCCCAGGGAGTGGTCGATTGAAAAATCTCTTTTCCTCCTTGGCAAAAGGATTGTCAACAGTAAGAAATCCCCCCCCTTCAGGCACCACCAAGTCCTCCTTTTGATCAACAACAAGCTCAAACCCAAGTGGGTCCCGCATGAGGGCGACGAGAGGGTGATCAACCTTCTTTGTACTGCAACCTAGGAATCAACCAAGCTTCCCCTGCTTTGTGGGATTTGGGGGGTCCCGTGGGCACTAATCCCCTTCTATTGTACCTTTGTTTCTTAATTTAATTCAAGTCCGGGAGAGTAGGCTATTGCCGAACTTACTTAAAAAAAAAAAAAAAAAAAAAAAAAAAAAAAAAAAAAAAACTTATGTTCGATAGCACATTTCAATCATTTAAGTGATGGCCGACAAGCTTCTTCCTACTCTAGGAGCTTATAGAAGTCGTTTTTTCTTTTAAGGGACTCTGGTTGTAAATGACAACGAATACTTGAAAACAATGGTCTAAAAAATTATACTACGCCTTTGCATTACTGTGTATTTAAACAATGTGGATGAAGAACACGAGATAGAAATCTGAGGACTTGAGCCAATAAGTGAAATAACTAGTTCACAATGAAGTGACCTGTCTGATACATATTGGTCATACATTTTTTGGCCGCACAGAAGATACAAACTCCCATCTAGATATCCGACAAAGGTGGAGACGTAATACTTTGTCCCTTGTTTATCATTCTTTATATACCAGCTGCAAATATATTAACAAAGGAGAGAATGCAATGGGAAAGAAGGATCTAGGAAGAAGAATAATAACCTTATCATGCTTTGCAAGAGGAAATTAACCAAAAGAACTAAGAAGATATGATGGCTTGATCATCATCACGCGGTAGCCATTTACATTTGAGTTTGTTGTTGTCTAAAACAAAGACTTTATGGTTCTTGAAAGGGGGGGAGGGAGGGGGGCTTGGAGCTCATAGTGTTTTCTAATTCTTCCACCTAGAAATTCTAGGGAGGACTTAGTAGGGCATTCTTGACATGACCTTTCTTCGAGAGGATCTCACTTCTCCTTGAATTCCAAAGGGCTAAGGAGAAGCCAACTCTCTCCCTTAGTAGTGCTTGCTTTCAATCGATAGAACGCTCAAAATTGAGATGCCCTTTGAACGTCCTCCGAATAGTAGCATTTCTAGGGCATGAGAAGAAGAGGTGAGCAAGGCCTTCTTGCCCCTGATGACATCTATTACACCAAGACATAGCTACGTAGATTTTAGTAGCTTTCACATGGGTCCAAATTTCCCTATGCAGAATTTTCCATAGCTACGTTCCATTAGAGGATGCCAAAGATCATTGATTTTGAGATTCCATTTAGTTAAATACCCATTTATGCAACAACTCCTATTGCGATCTTAAAAGAATTCTAGAGGTTGCTTGATTTGATTCTTGGGATATCCTCAATTTTATTATCATTTTCCATTGAATACCTTGTGGATTAGGTACTTCTTATCCAATAAGAAGGTGCCACTATGAGTTTCCCCAAGCCTTCATCCTAACGTAAGAGGCATCAATCATTGTCATTGACTTTGCATCTCTAATCATGTCCTCGAATCTTATCTATCTTCTGTTGGGTTGAGATTGCAGGTCCTTCCATTGCCAAAATCCTTGCCCAAAATTTCTTTGGCTCTTTGAAGGTTTGCTTTTTTAGTTACTATGATTCGATATATCAGAGACAAGATCGATTCACTTTGTGTATGTTGGATTCCCACTTCCAATGATTCTAACGAAGTACTTCTTATTCATCTTATTCGGGCCCATCCAAAGAGAGGCCACCAAAGAAAATCATAAGGAATAACTAGGATCATGGAACACAATAGGGTAATACGTTTAAGACCTTGCCACCTTGGGGTTCCCCAAAGTGTGAGGTTATTGTTATTTCTAAATACTAGCTAGATCACATTTTGTATTGTTTATCGAAGCTCTTGTCATTCATTTTGATGCGATATTGTTTGCCATATCTTCTACATGTAGAATACCAAGACCAGAGTTCAACTTAGGGCATGTGCAACTCTCCCATTCAATTTTAGGAATTCTTCTCCTTTTGGGGTCTCTTGTCCACAAAAAAAATCATATAGATCCCTTTCATTTCATCCACTCGGTATAGGACGGCCTATAACACGTGAGAAAATAATTGATAGATGAAATGAGAGAAGTGTTGATCAATACTGCTTTACCAACGACATTCAATTTTATCTCTTTCCCATACTTCAGTTTTGAATCCATTTTATGAAGAACCTAGCTTTGGCACATTGAAAATTTTAAGCCCAAACGAATATCTAGGATCCTGAAAACTTGGTCGGAGACAAGTTCTTGGCATCCTTGGGTGTAGATAAACTATGGATGCAGTTGAGTGGTGGCTCTAAAAGAAGAGCTTTAGGGTAGCCTTTCTAAGAAGATATTTTGAGCTTAATGGGGTCTAAAGGGCCCTCGTTTATATTCACGCGTGGAGGAATTTTCAAGCAGCAAGGTAAGCTTCTTTTTCAATTGTTATCTTTATCAATATCCTTGGTCGTAAAACTAACAAAACATTTCTTCAATGAGATAACTCACTCCCAATTCATATGGGACTCAAACGCCTCGACTTAAACCAAGGAGACATTTCTTCAAAGAGATAACTCACTCCAAATTCATAGAGGACTCAAATGCTTCCACTTTATTAGATGCTCAAGATAGGAAGTCCTTCAAACCTTCTTTTCCTTGTGATCTAAAGTTGCCGCTAGATCTAGTGGAATATATCAAATGCCATCCTCCAAACTAGAGATCACCTCTAGAGGCATCACTATATCATCTTTCCCAAGCTACTCTTTGAAGTCACTAAGGTGGAATAAGGGGTGAATAGTGATTCCTTGAGGAAGGTCTAAGTGAGAGTACACAATAGTTACCTTTCTTATGATCTTGAATGGACCACATTACAAGGAAGATAGTCTCCTATAGGAGAAACTTTTTAATATCTCAAAATCACTTGGAAATCTAAGTTACATTCACGCACCCACTCGAGGATCATGAGTCTATGATGCTAGGTAGCATAGAAGACAAGTCTATCCTATGCCTTGTTTATAATTTACCTTATGATCTATAATGTTATACCCTATATCCGAATTCTTAGTATAGTTATAATAGGAAAGGTAATGCTCCCAATCCAATTCTTCACGAGACATATGCATTGTAGTATATCGTCTAGTCTAATTCACGGGATTTGTTTTTGCATTGTTCTCAAGATGATATG
The DNA here is from genome assembly GCA_020310875.1 of Ceratopteris richardii. Classification (NCBI taxonomy): domain Eukaryota; kingdom Viridiplantae; phylum Streptophyta; class Polypodiopsida; order Polypodiales; family Pteridaceae; genus Ceratopteris; species Ceratopteris richardii. The sequence continues at coordinate 110,250,690 of CM035407.1, read as the reverse complement.
AGGAAGACATGCATGGTGGAGTCTCAAATGCTCACAAGACTATCTACTCGAAATTGCTAGTAAATTAGAACCACCATCACTAACAATTGGATGAACTAATCCATAAAGTATATATAGTTGCTCCACAAAGAGCTGAGCTATCTTGTGGATCTTCACAATGGAATGTATTACTAAACGTGTCACCATCTTCATGCATAAATTGACAACGATCCAAACGGCATCATGACCCTTCTTGGTAGTCGACATTTTTATCACAAAGTCCATCGAAATGGAGATCCATTTACTATGCGGGATATGAATGGGTGTGGTATTCTTCCTCATTTCAATTCCTCCAACTTTTCAAGTTAATGTTGAGAATACTCATGCACATATCTCTCAACAAAGGTCCGCATTCGTGGCCAATGAAAATACTGGCCTACTAGAGCCATGGTATGATGCATGCCACCAAGTCCCACACTTGGTGTTTCATGAATTTCAGGCACACACACCTTGGTCTACCTAAAATGTATTCTATTCCAAATAGAAAAATATTTTGATGTCAAGCACCATGAGATAAAGATAGAATTTAAATGTTATTCTCCAAACCACAGATCACCTCTCAAGGTATCACTATATCATCTTTCCTAAGTCACTCTTTCAAGTCATTAAGGTCGAATAAGGGGGTGAATAGTGATTCCTTGAGGAAGATCTAGCTCAGAGGACACGATAGTTACCTTTCTTATGTTCTTGAATGGACCACATTACTAAGAAAATAATCTCCTATAGGAGTCACTTTCTTTTATCTCACAATCACGTGGAAATCTAGTTAAATCTACGCAGCCACTTGAAGATCATGAGTCTATGATGCTAGCTAACACAGTAGACAACTATATCCTAGGCTTTGTTTCTGTTTTTTGTATATCTTGTAAGAAATCAGCTACAAAGTGAGCATGCTGAGTCCAGTGGAAAGTAGTGTTCTTGGCTCATAATCATACATTAGCATGAAGAGGCTATACCCTACATCCGAATTCTTAGTATAGTTATAAAAAATAATATAGGAAAGGTAATGCTCCAAATCAAGTTCTTCACAAGACATATGCATGTAATATATCCTCTAGTCTAATTCATGTGCTTTGATTGTCCATTGTTCTCAAAATGATATGAGGAAGAAATGCTTGGTCGAGTCTCCAATGTTCGGAACATTATCTACTGAAAATTGCTAGTAAACTACAATGACATGTTTTATACTTTTATTTGTTGGTGTGCTGTTATTTGTTGATCTATATTAGACGTTTAAAATATCATGAGTTTCATTTATAGAAAAATTTTAGTATGTTAAATGATAACACATTGTACATCAATCTATAGAAGACGCAACAATGTCTACTTAGGGCATATCATATCTACACATGGAATTAGAATGGATCCACATAAAGTTTATCTGAACTTGAATTGTCCGATTCCTTATAGCTATCCCATTGATAGATACATAAGAGATTTTCTATGTCAAGTTCACAAGTAGCTACTTTTGATGCATTGAAACAAGTTATTTTTGGTGCTCCCCTTCCATGCCATGAGTAGTTAATCTGCAAAATCATTTGAGTTAACTCATGCTAACCTCCATAGGATTAGGTGCAGTCTTGCATCGAGATGGTAGAAAATTTTCACTTGAAAGTAAGGAACTATCTCAAACTCAAAGAAGTTGCATCTTCATGAACAACATCTTTATGCTATAGTTGAACCTTTCAGGATGTAGTGACATTATCTATATGGAGCCACTTTGAAATTTTACATAGATCAACACGCTTGAAAGTACTTGTGTTCCCATTATAATTTGTCAGGTAGGCATGCAAAAGGGTTAAAGTAAATGCAAGACTTTCACATGGATATTATTTATCGAAAGGGTAAAAGAAATGGAGTTGAAGATGCCTTATCTTGGATTATGCACGAGATTGGTTTTTTAGTCTTGAATTACAATTTATTTCAAGAGATTATGGATTTGCATAATAATGATGATTAATGATAGTCTATAATTGTTAATCAATTGTTAAATCGTCATGGGAAACATCAACTGTGCAACTTGAAAACCTCACTTTTCTATTTTCCTATATGACTAGGAATTGCTTTAAGGAAAAGGAAAGCTTTGTGGGCCCAGTCCCCAAGAACGGAAGTTTATAAAGCAATTCAATTTTTAAAACCATCACGTGCCCTCTATAGGACATCGTGATATTGAGAAAACATAACACCTATTTAGACAATGACCAAACATGTGTAGAATTATGTGAATAAGTGTTCAAAATGTCATGTAAGGAAATCAAAGACGACACGTCCTCTAGATTATTACAACAATTGGAGATATCGTAGCCCTATTTGGAAAATATCCCATGGATTTTGTAATAGCTTCACCTAGGATATCTAGTCATAGGATTGTTATCCTTTTTGTTAATCATCATTTGAGTAAAATGGGATAAATTTTTCAATAAAATAAACAATGAAGATCCATCATTTGCACAATTGTTCATTAATATCAACAACTTTAGACTGCATGGTTTGAATATACATACTTTGGGCTAGATCAGCTACATATACGATAAAGTTTTAGAAATACATGCTCAATAAATTACAAGTTCAACACAAAATGAGTATTGGAGTGCATCTAGAGATTGATAATTAGACTAGAAGAACATATTAGATCCTAGAAGATATACTTTGAGCATATGTTTCAAAAAAACTATTAGGTGGAGATATTTTTCTTCCTTTATTATAGTTTTCTTACAATAATTAGAAGCATAAGTATACTTTGTTGGCACCCTTTGAGGTGATTTGGTGATATGTTCCACTAACTGCAATTACTATAAAGTTAACAAGAATATCTCCTACTACTTCATTGTTCCTCATAAATATGCAAGATAATCTTAAGATAGCTTATGCCAACCTTGATCAAGCTACTGAGAGGGCCATAGATTTTGTAGGTAAACATCCTACAACAAAAACATTTCAAAATTTTAATTGTGTGATTCTACAAGTTCCACTTCACTCTTTATTTGTAATGGGTCAAAAACCTGATATCTCATTGTGATTCTGTGGATCTTGGGTAATAATTAAGAAGATGAGTGATATTACATATAAATTGAAGTTACCAAATGATAATAAGATAAAACTAGTCTTCATGTTACTAAATTATGATCATAGACTTGTTAAACGAGAATCGTAAAGATGGGCATTTGGAGAACCCTTCTAGAATATTTAGTAGCATGGACCAACCGTCCACACAGTAATGCTACATGGAAATCACAAGTTTTGATTCCTAGGAATTTTGACTTGTTGATAATTGAACAAAATAACAGTTAGAGGGAGGAGAGTTTTATATTCTATTTAGGTCTACATGTCCTAGTCTTGGTCTACCTACATTTGTAAAGGATCCTAAAGGTCAAGAATCAAAGCTCCAAGGAGCCAAGGCTCTATCAAGAGTCCAATAATTTATTGATGTTCTTCTATGTCTTGAGAGTGGCCATATGAGTGTTTGGACCTTATATAGGACTCTAGATGTGCATGAGTGCAAAAGACATTTAGGTTGAGAGGTGAGTGGTAGGTCGATAACTTGGGCCTCACAACTTTAATCTAGGTGCTTCCATGAGATATAGATCAATTTTGAGAAGTTCATGTAGTGGAAGACATATTTCCATTTCAACTATGAAAGGTATATATTTAATGATACAATAACAATTGGGAAATTGTGTTTATTAGGACTTCTTGCCCGAGATTTTGACATATGAACATCATGGAATCCTTAGATATATTTGAATTGGTATCCATAGACTGTTTATCCTTAGATATATTTGACATCAATGGCTTACCTTGAATGCAGACCATTACTTCGTTTGAAAGCCCTAGAATTGATGAAGACAATGAAAAGTCCTTTTGAAACGCTTGTGGATAGCACAAAACGTCATATGAAGACTAATTTTTCGGCTCTCTAACATGGCTATATAACAATTATATATTTTAATATCTATATAGAATCCGTACATTTTATTATCTAGAAAAGAATAATATGATTTTATTATCTTCATTTTTGTGTGTTTTTAATTTTCATACTTTCTGTTCACGTGTGTCTCTAAGATCTTGCATTATTATTATTCGAGTGGAGCATTCATATTGGATTTCTCCCATGGTCATTGTGCCAGAAAAACAATACAAATAAAATCAATATATGTGTGGATTTCAGAGCGTTTAACCAACCATTCTCGATGGCTTGCCTATGCCCTATACAAAATAGGTTATACAAGAAGTGATTGGACATACACTCTATAGCTTCATGAATGGATTTAGTGAGCATAACCAGATATCCATCCATCCTAAGGATCGGGAAAAGACAGCCTTCATCACACCATGGCTCACACATGTTTATGTTAAAATGCCTTCTTGAATTAGAAATGCTCGAGCAACTTGCAATAGAACAATTAACCTTATTTTCAGATGTTTTCTTTTGAAGGCTCCTTGGACTTGCATGGATAATTTTTCCTCCTTCTCAGGTACTTGCAATAGTACTCCTATGGACTGCTTAGATGATGATTTGGTCCAACTATGACAATTATTCAATAGATGCAAGGAAATAAAATTGGAGTTGAGTCCTAAGAAGTGAAACTTTCTACTAATGTGGTGTTTGGAAAGGGTATGGAACCTTTCCTATATAAAATCATAGCCATATTAAAGCTACCTACTTGTAGGAAACCAAAAGGAATACACAACTTTTTGCATCATATTTGTTGCCACAAGACATTCATTAAGATATATGCAGATATAGCTAATTGAGTGGCTAGGCTCGTAGATAAGGAAGTGCCATTCAAGTTGGATAATGAAGAGGAAAGGGCTTATCTTAATATCCAAATGAGTGGTCACACGAATAATTAACACACTCAATTGGTAAAAAGTTTTCCATATGCATCTAAATACAGTGGGATTGGTCCTCACACAACATTTCAAGAAGTATAAGTTGAATAGACCCATTCAGTATGCAAGTCAGATTCTGAGGAAGTATGAGAAGAAGTATAGTACCACTAAGAGGGCAGCCTTGGGAAAGGTATTTTCTATCTAAAATTTTAAGAATTACCTTTCAGGGATAAAATGTTTCATAACTATATATCACCAACCACTAAGGTATCTATTGAAGAAGCCATAAGAAATAGGTAGATTATGGAGGTGGCTTTTATTATTTCTAGAGCTTGATTTAACTATAGTGCAAAGACCAAGCAAGGAAAAGTTTATGGTTGATCATCTATCTCAAATTATCCCAACAACCAAGTCATTGGAGTAGAGGACGAATTCCCTAATGTTGAGATATTCATAGTTAAAGCACAAGGGTGGTATAATGTTATCAAAAATTTTATCAAGATTGGTAATTATCTACATAGATCCAATTCTATACAATTGAAGAGGTTCGAATAAAGAGTAAGGGTAATACATTTATTGAGGGAAAACTATCAAAATATGGCAAGGAAAGTTTATTTTGGAAGTGCATGGAAGAAGAGGACGAAAGGGAGATTATTGAGACAACACATGAAGGAACAAGTGGTGGGCACCTCCTTAGCCATATTTTAAGCCATAGAATCCTAGATGTTGGTTTATGGTGGGCAACATTATTTAGAGATGTAGACGAAAAGGCTCATGCATATGATGCTTATTAGTTATGTGGTCCAAACCTTACAAAACATAGACAAAATACATTGGTTGTCTCCACAACATTGCAATCATTTAAGAAGTGGGGATTTGATTCCATAGTACCTATCTATCCTACATCCTTTCCAAGACATGAAAGATATTTGTTGGTCCACTTGAAATCTGCACTGATCAAGGAACATACATTATTAATAAAGTCTTATATGAAGTTTTAACAAGTACAAGGTTCTTCATCGAACTTCTTGTGAACATTAGATTAGGGCAAATGGACAATCACATTCCACAAATAAAATATTGATAGCTCTTATGAGGAAGGAATGTGTGTTAGAGGCCACCACATAGGGAGCTATTTATTTAAGCACACTATGGCTCTATAGGTTGGTTGGGAAAGAAGCTACATGCCACTCTACATTTCAATTGGTCTATGGAATAATTCCTATAGGGCCCTTTGACTTTTTAAATGGTTCACCCTTGATAGAATTTATGCATGTTAGAAAGAATCACGGGTCCCTAGTAAATTGTTAGCACTGAACAAATTAGAGGAAAATCAAGTAAATGTAGCAAAACTTTTGAAGGAGACACAAAACAAAAGAAACGAAGCTCATGATGACAATTGATGGACAAACAAATTATAGACAGGCATGGCTCTTCTCTTACATAGGCCCTGATTACAGAAACAAATGCAAGGCATGTGGTTTCCTCATTGGTATGCACCATACAAAATTAGAGAAATGTTGCAAAGGGTCGCAATGCAATTAGAGAAATTGGGCAGACAGATACTACAACGAGTCAATATCTCGATGCTCAAGTTCTATCATCATCAACCAAAGTGAACATTATCTTAGGGCAAATGGACAATCAGATTCCACAAATAAAGTATTGATAGATCTTATGAGGAAGGAATGTATGTTAGAGCCCACCACATAGGAAGCTATTTATTTAAGCACACTATGGTCCTATAGGTTGGTTGGGAAAAAGCCTACATGCCACTCTGCATTTCAATTGGTCTATAGAATAATTCCTATAGGGCCCTTTGATTTTTTACATGGCTCTCCCTTGATAGAATTTATGCATGTTAGAAAGAATCATGGGTCCCTAGTAAATTGTTAGCACTCAAAAAATTAAAGGAAAATCAAGTAAATGTAGCAAAAGAGTTGAAGAAGACACAAAACAAAAGAAACGAAGCTCATGATAACAATTGATGGACAAAAAATTTATATAATGGCATGGCTCTTCTCTTACATAGACCCAAATCACAAAAACGAATACAAGGCATGTGGTTTCCTCATTGGGATGCATCATGCAAAATTAGAGAAATGTTGCGATGGGGTGCTATGCAATTAGAGAATTTCGGGGGAAAGTCACTACAACTAGTCAATATCTCAAGGCTCAAGTTCTATCATCATCATCATCATCAAGAGTGAAGCTCTTTTGGATCACTTAAGAATTTGCAAAATATTTCAAGTTCCATTTCCTTCTCAAGCTAGATTTCTTTTATGACATTTTCAGAGTTTGCTAGGGACTTGTGTTGTAGTGGCATATCCATACTAGCGGTTTTGAAATTCTCTCTTTGTTGTGACTAGGTGTGCAGAAGTGACCAAGGACATGGATGCATAGGAAGAACACAAGTGTTTTTCCCACAATTATCTTATCGAAAACTTTAACTCCAAATTGCAAAAGGGTGCATTTGAAAGGTTTTAAAGACTTTAAAAGTGTTCTGGAAGGACCACGTGAACCCTCCCTTATGTGCACATTTTTTAAGACTTTGGTTAAACATGGAAAAGATAGGTAGTCAAGAAGATACACAAGATTTCATGTGTGGCCCTCCATTTATATTTTTGTTCTCCGTAAGGCCACTACATCCCAAAATACGGAGTGCATAGTCTTTACACAAGAGGGTTCTAGTGGAAACAAGGGAAGCATCAAGATAGAAAAGTATCTGGGAAGTGAAACACCATACATAAAAGGAATCAATACAACAAAGGAGCATTATTGGAGATAGAGTAAGAAGTAATTGCATACACTACAATGTGAGAGCAAGAGAGAGAAAGACACACACACACACACACTTAGATAGTGCACAGAGAGAAAAAGTGTGCAACAGACACACACACATACACAGAGAGAGAAGAATGAGAGAGAGAGAGAGAGATACAGAGAGAGAGTGCAAATATAGAGTCAAAGTGTCCAAAGAGAGTGATAAAATATGCAAAGAGAGTGCCAACTAAAGGGTGACATAGTATCATCAAGGAGGTGTTCTACGCTGAAAGTAGAAGTGAACAAGCCTTCACCCCTTCTTGAATCCTGAGTGCAAGCAATGCATAAGGTCAAGCTACTTGACAAGGTGAAGGACCACTCCAAAGGTTGACTACAAAAGTAGTTGTGATATTTTGTTGTACTTGTGTGTACTTCTTCATCCTAACAACTTTACACACAAAAAACATTTTGTCTTATTCTAGACAAAATTTTTTACTATTGTAATCTTTTATGCTAATCAGGGCACAAAGGCTTCTCATGCAACTTGTCTTTATTCTTCTTTTCTACTTTTCTCCTACTACACTCGAGCCCTTTCAACTAAAGAATCCCCTAACAATGAGAAACAAGAATATGCTTGGAGCAAAAAAATAAGCGTATTACTCAATGAATATACATGAAATGAAGCTTATAACGGCTATATAAATATATACACAAGAGAGGGGAAAAATGCCCCCCCCCCCCCCCCCCCCCCCCGCAAGTGTCGTCGAATTAAATCCAAGTCCTAAAGTCCATTTGCAAGCGATGATGGGAAACTCAATTCAAGGTGCGTATTAATGATATAGAAGGTGATGTATATGTTGATTATGCAGACTCAAATCAAACAAGGCATCCATGTACTATCTAAAAGACTCGAATGGACATTGCATGATCAGCACTTTATATAAGAAGTCATCATATGCACATCATACGTTTATATATACACTTGAAATGCATTTCTTATTGCACATTGAAAAATTCTTGCATAATAAGCATAATTTATCATCGTATTTCTTGCTTATTACATGGTCTTGTACCTAATTAGTGGATGTGCAAAACACTCTTTGATCTTCTCCCATTGATTCATGAGTTGCATTCAAGATAAGAGTCATGTCATCCTTCTGATCTGATGCATAATTGTAATAATTATTGTTGTAGGACTGAGATTGGAAGTTTCTTCCACCTCCTCTACCATATGATGTCCTACCACCTCTTCCTCTGAAATTGCCTCTTTGGTTTCTGCCTCCTCTACCTCTTTGACTATAATTCTGATTGTTGTATCCTCCACTTTGATTGTTATACCAACAATCATTTGCCAAATGATTTGTTCTACCACAAATCCAACAAGCTTTAGCATTATCTTTGTTCTTACCTCCTCTTCCTTTACCTCTGAAATTTGTCTTCCCTTTTGTGAAGTTGGCTTGATTTGAATTCCCTTCATCATCATTTGATTGCTTTCCCTTGCCATTCTTTTTCTTATCCTTAGAGTACATAGCTTGACTTGTACTTCTATCATTGTCTCCTTTAAGATCCTGCTCAAAGGTTAGCATGTGTCCTAGCAATTGATTAAGGTCAGGAGTAAAGTGATCAAGTGACAATTCTATGGACAATATAAAAGGCTTCCACTTCTCATCTCCTCTCAAACCTGTAAGTATTTGTCTTACCAACTTTTCTTCTTCAATATCTTCATCCACTGCTCCCAAGCTATCTGCAATATCTTTCATCCTTGCCACATAATCTGAAATTGATTGTGAGCTCTTCTTCTTGAAGGTTGTGAACTCAGCCCATAGTGAGGACTTCCTTGACTTAGTTGTATTTTGGAAATGCTCTTCCAAGGCATTCCAAACATCTGTAGCACTTTCCAAACCTCTGATGTGAGGTAGAAGGTAATCATTTACAGCCATGTAGATGATGCTGCTTGCTTGAGCATCCTTTCTCATCCAAGTCTTCAACATTGCAAGCTCTTCCCTTGTAGGAATACTTGGATCTGCAAACTCTGGTTTTTCTTCATCTCCTGTAATAAATGATATAAGATCTTTGCTCATGAGGTGTGCTTCCATCCTCATAGACCATGCTGGATAGTTCTCCCTATCTAGCTTATCAATCTGCAAGCTTTCTCCCATCTTGTATCCACCTGTGTATTGAAACTTCAAGCTTTACAAACAATGTATGTACCTTCACTTCGAATTGAACTCCTTTTGCCTTTCTTGATGTCAAATAGTCTTCTCCTCAAGCTTTGACTCCAAGCTTTCACTTCTTAGTCCTTCAAGTGTTGAATTTCTTGAATCTGCAGCAGTCGGAATCCTTCTTTCTTCAAATTGATGTCTCCTGCTCTGATACCACTGTTGGAGAATATTAATCTCCAAAAGAACAACTTACTCTTGTGATTAGAGCACCTCTATACCAAGAGTAAGTCAAACACTTCACTAATTTAGAGGATCAATTGCTAACTTATCAGAAATTAACAAATCTGTGAAGAAGATGATACACAGAAAAGTCTGCTGCATTGTTCATTCACATTGACCTATCAAATCTGTAAAGTTTTTGATGAAACTTTGTACAAATCATCTCCTAGAGATTGCGCATCTACTCCAAGTTGAATCACTTCAAAAGGTTAAGTATAACTTGAGAAATTGATTTCACAAGTTACCTATGTCAGAAACTGTTATCCAAAACAGTCGACTTTACACCTGTAGCTTTTAAGACTTGGTTCTCCTTGAATAGAACCCGTTTTACAAAATGCTTCTAGACATAAGTAGCTTATCTTCCAACTTAAAGATTAAGCCCTCACTCATGCAAAACTTTAAACTGTGCTAGGAGAAATGACCAAAACATTAACTTCGAAATCTGCGCCTGTTTTAGGAACTAGTGAATACACTTCACATATGAATGTTCCTACACTCAATTCACTCAGCCTGATTACAATTGGAAGCTGAAACTTTGCACAGAGGTCAAGCAACTCTCAACTTAGACTTGTACAAAAGCATTCCACAATTGATCTACTGTAGAAGGAGAACACACAGAAACATCGAGCGCAAAACTTTTCATTTACTCAGAAAAATTACAACTGAGTGATGAGAGCTAACTCAAATTCACTTTCCTCTATCTCATGACTTCTATCTCACTCATTATTGACTTCTAACTATTGTCACATATGCTCTCATACATGCCCCAACTTTTCTCAAGGTATTTATAGATAATTTGTACATGATTCTTACTGAACAAAAGATCTAAGTTATCTATGACTATACTAATGTACATATGTGTACACTTCTCTTGTTCTCTGAATGTAATCTTCCTTCACACTTTAGGAATTGATTCTTCCTTCATCATTTGGTCTTCCAAGCCTTCAATTGGTGATTGGTCTGCACCAACAGTGTGGTCGAATTAAATCCAAGTCCTAAAATCCATTTGCAAGCGATGATGGGAAACTCAACTCACGGTGCGTATTAATAAAATAGAATGTGACGTATATGTTGATTATGTAGATAAAGCAAACAACAAATCCAGGTACTATGCAAAAGACTCAGATGATCAATGCATGATGAGCACTTTATATAAGGAGTCATCATATGTAGGTCATATGTTGATATATATATACTTGAAAGGCATTTCTTATTGCACATTGAAAAATGCTTGCATAATAGGCATAATTTATCATCGTGTTTCTTGCTTGCTGCATGGTCTTGTACCTACAAAAAAAAATAGCATTAGTGGATGGGCGTGTATATGAAAGCCTTTTACATGCAACATTGTTTCCCCTTTGTGGAAGAGCCATTTCCTTTAGATAACGATGTTGCCCCTCTGTTGTCATTTTTATGAAATATGGAAGATCTATTTCCATTAAAAAACGATTTTGCCAATCCAATGTCATTTTTATGAGCAAGTCAGCTTCAGAATGTCGATGAAGACAAGCGTTTGCTTACGCTTATCAACTTCCTTGACGATGAACATGTTCGCAATGAAGAGGCTACTGGGAAGGACATGTAGAAGGTCATGTAAAAGTTCAAAAGGGAAGAGTTATAAAAGCAAATCTAGCAAGGTAATGCTCCCAATCAAATTCTTCAAGAGACATATGCATGTAGTATAGCCTCTGGTCTAATTCATGTGCTTTCTTTGTCCATTGTTCTTAAGATAATATGAGGAAGACTTGCTCGATCGAATCTTGAATGTTTGGAAGACTATCTACTGGAAATTGCTAGTAAATTAGAATGATATCTTTCATCCTTTTCTTTTGTTGGTGTGTTCTTATTTATTGATCTATAGTAGAAGTTTAAAAGATCATGTGTTTCATTTATGAAAAGAATTTAATATGTTAAATGATGACACATTGTACTTCAATCTAGAGAAGACACAACAATGTCTACATAGGACATATCATATCTACACATGGAGTTAGAATGGATCCACAAAAAGTTTATCTGATCTTGAGTTGTCCAACGCCTTAGAAATATCTATCCCATTGACAGATAAATTACAAAACGATAAGAGATTTTCTATGTCAAGTTCACAAAAATAGCTGCTTTTGATGCATTGAAACAAGCTATTTTTGGTTCTCCCCTTGTACAAGTAGTTAATCTGCAAAACCTTTTGAGTGAACTCATGCTAACCTCCATAGGATTAGGTGCAGTCTTGCGTCGAGATGGCAGACGATTTGCATTTAAAAGTAAGGAACTTTCTCAGACTCAAAGGAACTTGCATTTTCTTGAAAAAGATCTTTATGCTATAGTTGATGCTTTGACGATGCAGCGACATTATCTATAAGGATCCACTTTTAAAGTTTACATAGATCATCGCAATTGAAAGTACTTTTGTTCCCATCATGATTTGTAAGGTAGACATGCAAAAAGGTTAAAGTAAACGCAAGATTTTCACATGGATATTATCTATGTAAAGGGTAAAGGAAATGGAGTTGGAGATGCCTTATCTTGGATTATGCATCAGATTGGTTTTTCCTAAGAACAGAAGTGCCCTCTAAAGGACATCCTGATATTGAGAAAACATAACACCTATTTAGACATACATTATAGTGGCCGTAAATGACCGATGATATGCAGAATTATGTGAATAAGTGTTTCAAATGTCAAGTAAAGAAAGCAAAGATGACACGTCTTCTAGATTATTACAACAATTGGAGATATCAAAGTCTTATTTGGAAAATATTTCCATGGATTTTGTAATGGATTCACGTAGGATATCTAGTCAGAAGAACGTTATCCTTTTTGTTATTGGTTAGTTGAGTAAAATGGGATACTTTTTTTTGACAAAATATACAATGAGGATCCATCATTTGCACAAATGTTCACTCAGATTAACATCTTAAGACGATATATAGTTTGGGCTAGAGCTCCTACATTTGCGATAAATTTTTAGAAATACATGTTCAATAATTTACAAGTTCAACAGAAAATGAGTATCGGAGAGCATCTAGAGAGTGATAATTAGACTAGCAGATTATATTAGATCCTAGAAGATATACTTTGAGCGTATGTTTCAAAAAAATTAATAGGTGGGGATATTTTTCTTGCCTTGGTACAGTTTTCTTACAATAATTAGAAGCATAAGCATACTCTGTTGGCACCTTTTGAGGTGATTTATGGATATGTTCCACTAAATGCAATCACTATAGAGTTACCAAGAATATCTCCTACTACTTCATCGTTCCTCATAAATATGCAAGATATTCTTAAGATAGCTTATGCCAACCTTGAGGAAGCTACTGAGAGGGCCAAAGCTTTTGTAGGTAAACATCTTACAGCACAAACATTTCAAGAGTGTATGATTCTACAAGTTCTACTTCATTCTTCATTGATAATGGGTCACAAACCTGATATCTCATTGTGATTTTGTGGATCTTGGATAGTAATTAATAAGATGAGTGATATAACATATAAAAGGAAGTTACCAAATGATTATAAGATAAAACTAAGTTTCATGTTACTAAATTATGGTGATAGATTTGTTAAAATAAGAATTGTAAAGAGGGTTTAGTTGCTTTACAAAACAAGATTGATCTAGATGTACCCTTCAAAGTCCTAGATAAGAGAGAATGGCATTTGGAGAACCCCTTCTAGAATATTTAGTAACATGGACCAACCGTCCACTCACTCATGCTACATGGAAATGAGAAGTTCTGATTCCTAGGAATTTTAAGTCCTTGATCATTGAACAAAATAATATTTAGAAGGGTGGAGAGTTTTATATTCTGTTTAGGTCTACATGTTCTACTGTTACTCTACCTACAATGGTAAAGGATGATAGAGGGGTCAAGATTAGAGCTTTTGGGAGCCAAGGCTCTACCAAGGGTCCAGTAATTTATTGATGTTCTGCTATGTCTTGAGAGTGTCGATATAAGGAGTGGTTTGACCTTATATAGGACTCTGGATGTTCATGATGGCAAATAACATTAGGTTGGGAGGTGAGTGGTAGTTTGGTAATTGGGGCCTCACAACTTTAATCTAGGTGCTTCCTTCAGATATAGATCAATTCTGAGAAGTTCATGTAGTGAAAGCCATATTTCCATTTCAACTATGAAAGGTATATATTTCATGATACAATAACAATTGGGAAATTGTGTTTATTAGGACGTCTTGCCCGAGAGTTTGACATATGAACATCTTGCACTCGTCAGATATATTTGACATCATGTGCAGTCTCGAAAATTTTGGGCAGATGAAAAAATGTTTGAAGGGGCCGTAGGTGATGGATAGGAAGAAAGTTTTTTTTAAAGGGAAAAATGTCATAGGAAAACTTATTCAATGCTTATTTCTACCATGTGACAAAAAGATTGGGTGACGACATCGGCTGGCGCCCATGACCAAGTGTAGCCTATGTTAAAAGTCAAGCTTCAAGCTACAAATTCTTGGGGAATCTTTTATGGACATGTGGAGCAATCAAAGGAAGCCAAACGCCACGAGATTCCATCAAGAAAAGTCACTCAACCACTCCCCAATTCATCTCAACTAAGTCCTCCAAGTTAGGATGCTGCTTTGGAAAGGTAGTTCCTAGATTTTAGGGGGACACTTCTCAATATAAAAGGAGCATGTATCCCAAATTCTTTTGGGCCATATTCTTGGAGTTTTAGCTCATGTAAAGTGAGAACTAAGTGCTGGAGTTGTGATAAGCAAGCCCCTTGCTTAAGCTAGCCCCTTGCTTGCTTGTTTGTTTTCTTTTAGTAGGCATATCTATGTGTGTGCGGAGGTAGTGTTGCAACTCTCTACCCCTGAGTTGTTAGCATTGGTTCTCCCTCATATTGTATCCATTTGATGTAATTCTTGTCTCATTGGATAGCTATTAAAGTTTAATTTATGCTCACAAATGCGCTGGAGCATTCTCGTAGTAGTCTGGGAGCAACATGCTATTTAGTGAAGTTGTGTGATTGATATCTCTCTCTGTGTGCAAGCTCAGTTGGAAATATTTTGCTCTCTGTTGTAAGGGCTAGTTCTCCTTCTCTATTTATGCATTTGCTATTATTTTGGTGTCATTGGGTATCTATTAAAGTGCTCTAAAGTTGACCTAATTTTGAGATTCATTCTCTGTATAATCTCTGAGAAAAGCTTGCTCGAGTGAAGTGAGGTCTCTTCTTGACTAGCAGTTGTGAGCATTCAACTAGCTCATGTTGTAGACATTATTTCTCTTTGTGTGAGCATCCATTTGACATGAAATTTGATTTTTTGGAAAGCCCTTGGTGTCTACTATAGGTCTACAAAAGCTCACTGGAGTTGTCTGCATAAGCTCTGAGTAAGAGCATTTTTGGTGTACAGAGGTCAAAGAAGGATACCTGTGGAGGTCATTCACGCTTCGTCGTTGCTTAGGGGTTGAGATACTTCCCCCATCAGTGGTATCAAAGCATTTGGGCATCTTGGAGGTATCACAGACAAGCAAGAAGAACTCTTGGAGTTGGTGGTTGAAGATTTGCATCAACAAAAGCTTCTTGGAGGTAGCTCACATCAAGGGGGAGTTATTCTACTCAAAGTTTCAAGAGCACAAGGTGTCCATCTAAGGAAAGCTTTGCATTGAGGTAACCTCAGAGCCTCATTTTCATTTTACACAAATTGGAGCATTAGCCAAGGGCTAGGTCAAGTATCAAAGACTAGATATGGGAGACTTCAACACTCAAATTGAAAAGCTAGACAAAGGGAACTATCAACCATGGAGATTTAGGGTCTCCAACTATCTTATGGGCAAGGGCCTTTGGGGGTTGATTAGTGGAAGTGAACCAAGACCTAGATTGGATGAGAATCCAACAAATGACCAGAGAAGAGCCTTTAGGGAATGGAATGAAAGAGAGAAGAGGGTTATCTTTATTCTTTCCCAACACATTAGCAATAGCATGATCGGCCATATCCAAGACTTGGATTCAAGCATGAAGGTATGGGAGACACTTGAAAGGCTTTATTCAACAAGCACCAAAGCAAGGAAGATCCAACTCAAGAATGAGCTCAACAACCTTAGGAAGAGCTCAGGGAGTAGCATAAATGACTACATACTTAAGGTCAAGGAGTTATCAGATGCATTGGGATCCATTGGAAGCCACGTAGACGATGATGATCTTGTGGCTTATACTCTCAATGGTTTGAGAGATGATGAGAAGTGGAAACCCTTTACCACTTCAGTTTATGTAAGGGATAATCTTCCCTTTTTTGAGCAATTGGTTGCTCTCATGGTCACCAAAGAAATGAACATAGGTGGAAGTTCAACTAAAAGCAAGGATGCACAAGTTTTCTATGCAGGTAATCAAAGGGGCAAAGGAAAACGAGGACAACAAAGGGGCAAAGGAAGGTTTGGAGGAAGGCAAGGCCACTCAAGCAATCAAGGACATGAACAAGGCACCTCATCACAAAGAGGGAGAGGAAGAACAAGAGGAAGAGGAGGACGGCATCAACAAAACAGGAATCAAGATGGCGAAGGATGTTACATATGTGGCAAGTTTGGCCACTATGCTAGAGATTGCTACCAAGGAGGAAACCAAAGGAGCTATAATCAAGGTTCTTCATACAAAGGCCAAGGTAATTACGCTTCTACAAGTTCAGAAATTGACAGTCTCTTGATGATGCACATGAATTGGAATTCAAGCAAAGTAGATAACACTTGGTATATTTATAGTGGATGTAGCAACCATAAGAGTTGCAATGCTTCTTGGTTTACTAATCTACATGTTCCCAAAGGTAAAGCACATGTAGAAATAGGTGATGATAGAGCCCATGAGATCTCCCATGTTGGAGATGTAGCTTTGGATGACAAGGAGGAAGGAAGATGTCTCAAGGATGTCTTGCATGTACCTACCATCACAAAGAACTTGGTGTCCGTTGGGCAAATGGTTGAAAGAGGCTATCAAGTAAGGTTCAACAAAGGTCGATGCTTTGTGGAGAACCCTAAGCAAGGTTACAAGGTCATAGCAAGAGGAAAGAAGCAAGGGAGACTCTTCACTTTGGAGGTAAATTCTCATTCCACTCAACGTGTCTACTTCACATATGGAAACAAGAGGATTTTGGAGTTGGACTTGTGGCACAAGAGTATAGGTCACATCAACATACAAAGAATGAAGGAAATGCAATTGAAGAGGCTGGTTAAAGTTCTTCCCAACTTCCAAGGACAAGGTATGAAGCATTTATGTGAATCTTGTCAACTAGGGAAGCAAGCAAGACTTCCATTCAAGAAGAGTGGCTACATAAGCCAACATCCATTGGAGTTGATACATACAGATGTGTGGGGGCCAACCAAAGAGCAATCCATTGGAGGTAACAAGTACTTTGCCACTTTTATAGATGATTTCACAAGGATGGTTTGGGTTTATTTCAGAAAAAACAAATCAGATGTGTTTACATGTTTCAAAGCATTCAAGGCAAGGGTAGAGAAGGAAACAAGTACATATATCTTGTTGAATGGTCCATCTGCACCAGCCATATAGATAGTGGGGGACTTGGTATCTTGGACATTGGGTGCATGGCTAACAAATTGTCGGCCAAATGGATGATTAAGGCTTGGTGCAACGGGGAGGCCTCGTGGGCCAAGTTGATCTTCAGAAACAAGAATGAGTTGGCGCTCATGGGTTTCCCAAATTGGAAGAATCTTGACATCTTGACCTTGCTATTTTCCCCGATCCCCGTCTTCCCGAAAGGCTCTAATCTGGTGTGCTCCCTTTGGAAGAGTTGGAATAAAGTCAAAAGCTTCACAAGAATAAGTGAAGACTGGAAGTGGGCTGTCGGTATCAGACAAAACGACTCTATCTGGTTTCCGATCCATGGCATCCGGAGTGTAGAATCTTGGAACATTCAAAATGCCAAGAAGCTATGAACAAAGGCTTCAAAAAATGGAAACATCTCTGGAAACAAGACACCAACCGCTGGATCAACTTTGAGGATATTGACCCTAGCATCAACATTTCGCATGAAGAATGGAACACTTTGCAAAGCAGATGTCTCGCCTGGGACCGACACAAAGTTCACCTTCTCATGGGACACGACATGTCGAGCTCGCTTGGTCTCAAATGGCACAATGGGAATAGCCTGTCAAAAATCCCGAACATCAAAGAAACGATCGATTATCAGGTTAACCTCAACAAAAAGTGGTGCCTGTCATGGACGCAGCTTCGGTGGGACATGAAGTTCATGGCTATCTGGCACCCCCTCATAGAAATCAAAAAGTCTGTCCTCTTATGGCAAATTCTTCATCATGGAATCTGGACCAACCTTAAGGCTAGCAAAATTTGTGGGATCCCTCCCTGTTGCAAACGCTGCTACCGGTCTATCGAAGATGTTTCACACATCTTCTTTACCTGCCCCAACTCCAACAGACTCTAGCAAGTGGTTGGAAAGAGAATTAGACTTCAAAAACATCTCAGTTGGCAGCAAGCCCTGCTGGGAGAAGCGATGGGCTGCTCCGCGACTCTCTGGAACGCCATCAGAGGGGAGGTCCTATGGAAAATCTGGCGGGAAAGATGTGCTTTCAACTTCGGTGACTCCCCCAAGGAGTGGTCAATTGAGAAATCGCTGTTCCTCCTTGGCAATAGGATTGTCAACTGTAAAAAATCCCCCCCCCTTTAGGCATCATCAAGTACTCCTCTTGATCGATAACAAGCTTAAACCCAAGTGGGCCCCACATGAGGGTGATGAGAGGGTAATTAACCTTCTTCGTAATGTCATCTAAGCTCTGTAAAAGCTTCCCCTGCTTTGTGGGATTTGGGGGGTCCCGTGGGCACTAGTCCCCTTCTCTTGTACTTTTCTTTATTTAATTCAAGTCCGGGAGAGTAGGCTTATGCCGAACTTCCTTTATATTGAAAAAAAGTACATATATCAAGAAGCTAAGGTCCGATGGAGGGGGAGAATATTTCTCCAATGAGTTTTCTGATTTTTTAATGGATCAAGGCATCAAGAGGCAAGTAACATGCAGGTACACACCCCAACAAAATGGAGTAGCAGAGAGAAAGAATAGATACATTGCCGAGATCGCTAGAGCAATGCTTAATGAGATGAATGTACCTAACATGTTTTGGAGTGATGCAGCAAATACCGCCGTGTATCTAATGAATAGGGCTCCTACCTCAGGGATCCATGGCTTGACACCATATCAAGCCTATTATGGTAAGAAACTTGATCTTTCCCACTTGAAGATATTTGAATGTACTTGTTATGTACATGTGCCAAGTGAATTGAGGCACAAGCTACAACCAAAGGCAGGAAAGTGTGTGTTTCTAGGATATTCAAATGATCATAAAGGTTACAAGTGCTTCAACCCAAACACAAAGGACTTGAGGATATCAAGGGATGTAGCATTTGATGAGCTACTTCCTTGGTATAAGAAGTATGATTGTATGCAGGAATATGAAGAAGAAAAGCATGGACATGATGAAGAACAAATCGACCTAGAGCTAAGCGGCCCAAGGTGTTCCATCAATGAAGATAGTTCAAGCATGAAATCACCATGGAGGGGGAGATCTTCATCAAGCACACAATCAATCAAAAAAGGAAAAGCAACATTGGTGGAGTTGGATGAAGAAGGTAATCAAGTTGAAGATGATGAAGGACACATGATGGAGAAAGAAGCACGTCAAAGAAAGAGATCAAGTTCCCAAGGCAAAGGGAGGTTTATTCCTCCGAAAGGTGAAGAAAGGAAGTCTTCTAGAGCTAAGTATCCAACTCAAAGGTTTACTTATGATTCATACATGGCAACACATTATGCATATATGAACAAAGTAGTAGAAGATCATGAGCCCGATTGCTATGAAGATGCAAGCAGGTACACCGAATGGAAAGAGGCAATGCAAGTCGACGCACTTGAGGAAAATCAAACATGGAATCTAGTGCCCAAGAAGGAGAACATGAAGGTAATAGGTAATAAGTGGGTGTATAAAGTAAAGAGGAATTCATATGGATCTATTTCTAGGTTCAAAGCAAGATTGGTGGCCAAGGGTTTTGCACAAACCTATGGAATGGACTTTGAAGAGACATTCAGCCCCGTGACAAAGATGAGCACCATTAGGACACTCATTGCAATGGTTGCTAGCAAAGGATGGAAGCTTTTCCAATTGGATATCAAGAATGCCTTTCTCAATGGAGACTTGGAAGAAGAGGTATACATGGAGCAACCACTAGGTTTTGTTCATAAAGAGTTTCCACATCATGTTTGTAGGTTGAAGAAGGCTCTTTATGGCCTAAAGCAAGCTCCAAGGGATTGGTGGAATATTTGATAAAATGTGGTTACAATCAATGCAAGGTGGATCCATCTCTCTTCATCAAACAAAGAGGAGAACTTTTAGTCTACATGTGTGTGTATGTAGATGATCTTATCATTACAGGTAATGATACAAAGGGCATTGAGGAGATCAAGGCAAAGCTTGGAAAGGAGTTTAGGATATCTGATCTTGGAGATCTTAGGTATTTTCTTGGCATTGAAGTTGTATACAAAGAAGAAGGTATTATGCTCATACAAAGGAAGTATATTCTAGACCTACTTGAGAGGTTTGGGATGCTACATTGCAAGCTTCTATTGTAGGCTCTTTCAATTATGCCACAATAACTAGGCCTGACATAGCATATGGAGTTGGAGTGTTATCACAATTTATGCATAGTCCAAGGACTACACACTTGCAAGCTGCAAGAAGAATGTTACGATATCTCAAGGCCACTATAAGTGAAGGATTGTTCTATTCATTTGATGATGATATGAAGGTCAAAGCTTATCCTGATGCGGATTGGGCCGGTTCCAAGGAGGATAGAAGAAGTACAAGTGGTTACCTAGTCATGCTAGGTAGCAAGATCATCTCATGGATTTCAAAGAAGCAACCCACGGTGGCATGATCTTCCATTGAGGCTGAGTATAGAGCTTTGGCTCAAGTCACATGTGAGCTAATGTGGATTAAGAAGTTATTTATGGAGCTTAATTTGTAGGTTGACACATATCCAATTTTTTGTGACAACATGAGTAGCATTCATCTAGCATCGAATCCTCTCTATCATGCTAGAACCAAGCATATTGAAGTGCACTATCACTTCATAAGGGAAAAGGTGATATCCAAGGAAGTTTCAGTACATCATATTGGTACCAAGGAACAAGTTGCCGACATGTTTACAAAGGCTTTCGATGGGATGAAGATTTCAAAATTCAAGCAATGCATAAACATGAAGGAGCTTGGATGAGGACGAAGAATTGAAGCTTGAGGGGGAGTGTTAAAAGTCAAGCTTCAACCTAGAAATTCGTGGGGAATCTTTTATGGACATGTGGAGCAATCAAAGGAAGCCAAAAACCACGAGATTCCATCAAGAAAAATCACTAAACCACTCCCCAATTCATCTCAACTAAGTCCTCCAAGTTAGGAGGCTGATTTGGAAAGGTAGTTCCTAGATTTTAGGGGCACACTTATCGCTATAAAAGGAGCATGTATCCTGACTTCTTTTGGGCCATCTTCTTGGAGTTTTAGCTCATGTAAAGTGAGCACTAAGTGCTGGAGTTGTGATAAGCAAGCCCCTTGCTTAAGCTAGCCCCTTGCTTGCTTGTTTGTTTTCTTTTAGTAGGCATATCTATGTGTGTGCGCAGGCAGTGTTGCAACTCTCTACCACTGAGTTGTTAGCATTGGTTCTCCCTCATATTGTATCCATTTGATGTAATTCTTGTTTCATTGGATAGCTATTAAAGTCTATTTTATGATTACAAATGCTCTTGAGCATTCTCGGAGTAGTCTGGGAGCAACATTCATTTTAGTGAAGTTGTGTGATTGATATCTCTCTCTGTGTATAGGCTTAGTTGGAAATATTTTGCTCTCTGTTGTAAGGGCTGGTTCTCCTTCTCTATTTATCCATTTGCTATGATTTTGGTGTCATTGGGTAGCTATTAGAGTGCTCTAAAGTTGACCCAAGTTTGAGATTCATTCTCTATATAATCTCTGAGAAAAGTTTGCTGAAGTGAAGTGAGGTCTCTACTTGACTAGCAGTTGTGAGCATTCAATTAGCTCATGTTGTAGACAATTGGTGTCTACTACAGGTCTACAAAAGCGCACTGGAGTTGTCTCCATAAGCTCTGAGTAAGAGCATTTTTGGTGTGCAGAGGTGAAAGAAGGATACCTCTGGAGGTCATTCGCGCTTCGTTGTTGCTTAGGGGTTGAGATACTTCCCCCATCAACCTACTGCTTTGACACTTTCAAAGGTGTACTTTTAGTGGAGATAACAAAAACTTTCGATGGGTAGGAAAAAAAATAGTTTTGAAACTTTCAAAGGCTTACCTTAGATGCAAACCATTGCTTTGTTTCAAGGCCCTAGACTTGATGAAGTCGACGAGAAGTTTGTTTGAAGCACTTATGGATAGCACAAACTGTCATATAACAGCTAACTTTCGGGCTCTCTATCATGGCTATATAGAAATCATATATCAATACCTAGTAGATAACATACATTTTACTGTTTATAAAAGAAGGATATAATTCTAGTAACTTTGTTTTTATGTGTTTTTAATTTTCGTACATTCTATTTACGTGTTTCTCTAAGATCTTGTAGCAGTATTATTCCAGTGGAGTATTCACAATGGTTTTCTCTCATAGTCATTTTGCCAAAAAAAAGGAATATACATAAAATCAAGATATGTGTGGATCTCGAAGCACTTAACCAACCATTCTCGATGGGTTTCCTATGCCCTTTAAAAAATAGGTTATAGAAGAAGTGGTTGGTCATACACTCTATAACTTCATGGATGGATTTAGTGAGTATAACTAAGTATCCATCCATCATGAGGATTGGGAAAAGACAGCCTTCATCACACCATAGTGAAATATCTTTATGTTAAAATGCCTTCTAGAATTAGAAATGCCCCAAAAACTTGCAATAGAACAATGAACCTTATTTTTGGATGTTTGCTTTTGGATGCTCTTTGGACTCGCCTGGTTGATTTTTCCTCCTGCTCAAGTACTTTCAATAGTAATCCTATGGACTTCGTAGATGATCATTTGATCCAACTATGACAATTCTTCAATAGATGCAAGGAAATAAATTGAAGCTGAATCCTAAAAAGTGACACTTTCTACTAACAAAAGGTTCCTTTCTTAGGCATGCATTGTTTGCCAAGGGTATGGAACCTTACCTATATAAAATCATAGCCATATTAAATCTACCTACATCTAGGACACCAAAAGAAATACAAAGCTTTTAGGATCATATTGTTTGCCACAAGAAATTCATTAAGATATATGCAAATATAGCTACCAAGTGGCTAGGCTCATAGATAAGGAATTCCCATTCAAGTAGGATAATGAAGAGGAAAGGGATTATCAAGAGATCCAAGTGGGTGACTACACCAATACTTTCCACACCCAATTGCTAAAATTGTTTCCATATCCATGAAATGCGAGTTCCTATGTAGTGGGGGCGGTTCTCACACAACATAGTGAGGAGTATAAGTTGGATAGAACCATTGAGCATGCAAGTACGATTTTGATGACGGGTGAGAATAACTATAGTACCCCTAATAGGGAAGCCTTGGGAATCATATTTGCTAACTAAAATTCTGAGAATTATGTGTTAGGAGTAAAATGCATCACAATTATTGATCACCAACCACGTAGGTATCTATTAAATAAGACACAAGTAATAGCTAGATTATGGAGGTGGCTTCTATTATTTTGAGAACTTGATCTAATTGCCGTGCATAGACCAAGCAAGGAAAAGTTTATGGTTGATCATGTGTCTCAAATTAGCCCAAAAAGCTAAGCCATGGGAGTGGAGGATGAACTCCCTAATGTTGAGCTATTTATTGTTAAAGCACAAGGGTGGTATGATGTTATCAATGAGTTTATCCAGATTCGTAATTATCTCCATAGATCCATGTCGTGAAAGCTCTTTTGGCTGTCGTACGCTTCTGCTACACGATCTCACACAGAGATTTTAATCGGTTCTCCTCCCAGCCGCCGAGTCTCTTCTTCTCAACGTAAGAGATGATAGTCTCACTTAGATAATCTCTCATATATGAGATCTACTTTTGTCTCTTCTACCAAATGGTATAAAATACCCATGTGATGCCAAGTGGCATCTATGCCCTCTCACCCAAAAGGGTGTGCATCCATAATATGACATTTTCTTGCCCTTGAAAGCATTTTCGTCCTCAAAAATGTAAATGAAATGTCCATAATGGTAGAAGAAGTGCTCGGATTCCCCTGAACCCCATGTAATCTATGTACATGGTCATCTCTATGTGCTCTTTCCCCGTATCCTTCCCCTTAGGAAGCCTCATATGAGATCATCTCAAAGGTGGGAAACCGTCTGAATGGTGTCTACTATCTCCCATGTACACTCAACCTCCAAACAATCACTCCCATAATATATAACATCACGATAATGACCTCAGTCCATATGATGTATCCTCTATGGAGTAATAGCATGTAGAGTAAGTGCAAAGTGCCAAACTAATAAGCTTGACCGTATCACAATGGAGATAATAAACCATATAATCCTCTAAAATATAGAACAAAGTCCCATAACAAGTGACTCCAAACCCATCTAAGACTAAATCATAGATTGCCCTCATACCACTCTAGGTCTTCCTAACCTTGAGTGTAATCACGAGTAATTGTTTAACTTAATTATCTTGTGAACTATGCAAATCCATCATCTAGCTCATGGTAGTAAAATGCAATCTCTACATTTCACCAACCAATAATTCTATGGTTTTTCATCCTTAACCTTTGGACTTAGTTCTATTGGAAGAGCATCTATTGGCACTTGTGCAAACTCTAATATTTCTCATCCCTTTAGTTTGCCATATGAATGCAAAAAGCATTCCCTTTGAGATTCAGATAATCCCTAAGTACCCATATTACTCCTTACTGATGTTTACTCATCATACTCATGATGTAACACCAACTAAGAGTTTGGTACCCTAATAGGTTAGATATCTCCCCTTCTCCTAGAAACCCTAAAGAGAGAAGTCATAACTCTACTCCCAGTCTAACTAATGTCAATAACTAGATCATCTCATCTAGTAAAAAACCATCACTGAAAATAGCATAACTGCTTCTCTCTAAATTTTACAAGTGAGATTCAATCTAACCATCATGATTAACTGATCTCCCTCTTGTCTTTGATAGAAGAGTGCCACTCCTATCTAGACAATCTGAAAGTGAGAAAGTGAAACTCTCTGTCTCTCTCCATTCAATCTCTTCTAAGGAAAAGAGCTGTAGCAGTGGAACATATTCCACTTTCCATTTTCCTTTGAAAGAGATTCTGTTGAATCCATTTACTCTTCTCATAATTGAGAACATGTCTATAAGTTCTCCATGTTTTCCTTCAAAACTTGTGGAGAAAGAGACTCCCATGTGAAGGAAAATTACATTGAAAAGTAGAGTAAATGAATTCCTTCTGAAATAAAGACTAAGAGATGTTTCCCAAACACGTCTTCTGACTAAAGGAAAACATATTCTTCTCCTATGAAGAAATAATATTTTCCTTTCCTTCTTTCTCTCTCAAAGAGTAGGAGATAAAGTGAGACCACTGAACTAAAGTGAAATCTCTCATGGATCTCTGAGCTGATTCCCACTTTCTCCTTTCCTTAAAAGAGAAACTCATGAATTTATTTAGTCCGCTCTTCCATAACTAACACATAACCCCTCATTACACATATTTCTATGAAAATGGAGAACAAATCTCCCCTGACTAATGAAGGTATATATAGTGAAGAGTGGAGATAATAAATTCCTAATAAGGGTCAAAGCCCTCCACTAAAATGGTCAGCAATGATATAACATGATAACATAAACACATGCTATCTATGCCAATCATACTGTGTGCATGGATCTATACGATCCAATCAAATTGATGGAATTATCCTTCCTGAAAAATTCAAAATGGGTATGTGATACCAATGGTGATAAAATCACCTATCACATTCTCTACTAGAAGAATAAATCTTCCCTAAACCAAGAAGGAACTTCTAATCCTAAGGAGATGTCTACTAAAAGCTCCCCTCTGATCTAGTGAGACATGATGCCATGAATGATGAGTCCTTTTGTCCCTAGCCATAGAAGAAGAGTGCTCAAAGGGAAGTTATTTCCACTGTCCCATACCAGTGAAAACTCCTTCCAATTCATGGTGTCATACCTACACTAAACCGAATATATATTCCATATAATGGAATATGTAGGTGGATTCTAATGAATCCCATATCCTAAAATCTTGTCAGTGGACTCAAATGAGTCCCATGTCCTCGAACTAGTTAGTTTGGTTCTAGTCAACAATGTGACAATGGATATCCTTTTCTGTCCCAAACCAACTTGTTCCTAAGTACAAAGACTAAGTACCTCTCTATAGATCCCGATATACATATATATGTATTGGGTACCACAACTATTCCTGACTAAGGGATCTATGCTCTATACCATAGAGCTAGTGCCATGCCTATGGCCTTCCTAACCAACACTCAAATCACATAAGCACCCGTCGATGCTATCTCATGAAACCCATCTATGTGATCCCATCCAATTTGGTTTCCTTAGTAGTGTAGCAGAAATGCTTCACTACTTGCTCAAGTGAGGTGTATCAGTGAAACTAATCACTCTTTGGGTATTCCTACTAATACCCCATAGTCTCCTAATCATATTGTGAGACTCTTGTGAAGATAAGTGAATCTTCACTACCTTGGAGCTTATCAAATATGTATCTCCCGTGTTTATATGCAACTTCCTAAAACCTATAGGATTGCTTGTGCACAATACTAATGGTGAAGGTGTAGCTCCTTGCATTAGCAATCCTATGGTATAAATCCATAAGGATTATGTGTAGGGATCGTGTTACTACTCAAGTTGCCTTATGTATACTACTATGATGGTCTAATTCCATCAAATACATGCTTATAAGCATGCCTAAAACTTATTGATGTTTGCAGAAAGGCATGTTACTATGCCATAACATTCTTACCTAAAGGCAAGTGCGTATATAACGCCATGCGGTAAGAAAAATTTCGACAGCATTTTCCCAAGAAATGGAATCCCAAAAAAAACAATTTAACCATAAGCTCAGTGGCACACAGGCCACCCTACAACACATGGCTTGACCAGCCCATGGCATGCACGCCATAAACTTATATATGGACGCCATAACCTGCAAAAACATAAAAGCAATTGCTAGCAACCATTCTCTGTGTTGCATAGCCATATTGTTTCTGCAATCCTCTTTCCTACAAACAATCAAAAAGTATACTTCTTGCCTGTCGATCCATACTTTAAGAATTTAAACAATGATCAACATTTGATGTATGCAATCCAATTCTTAAAGTATGCCTGCTCTGATACCAGTGTCGTGAAAGCTCTTTTGGCCGTCGTACGCTTCTGCTACATGATCTCACACAGAGACGTCGGTCCTCTAACCTCCCAGCCGCCGAGCAATCTATTATTCTTTCGTGTGTACCACTAGTCACACATATGTCTCATAATAATGAGATGAACCTCTTTTATTACCTCTACCATATGGTATAAAATACCCATGTGATGCCAAGTGGCATCTATGCCCTCTCACCCAAAAGGGTGTGCATCCATAATATGACAATCCAATTCTGTATAGATTAAGTGGTTTCTAATAAAGAGTAAGTTGTTTACATTTATTAAGGGTAAACTATTAAAATATGGCAAGGAAATTTTACTTATGAAGTACATGGAAGAAGAGGATGGAAGGCACATTATTAAAACAAAAGATGAAGGAACAAGTGGTGGGCACCTCCGTAGCCATATTTAAAGCCATAAAATCCTAGATATTGGTTTATGGTGGGAAACATTATTTAAAGATGCAGAGGGAAAGGCTCATGCAAATGATGCTTCTTAGTTATGTGGCAAAAAACTTACAAAGCACAGACAACATACATTGGTTCTCTCCACAACATGGCAACCATTAAAGACGCAGGGATTCGATTTCATAGTACCTATCTATCCTACTTCCTTTCCAAGAAATGAAAAATATTTGTTGGTCCAACTGAAATCTCAATTGATCAAGGAACACACATTATTAATAAACTCTAATATGAAGTTTTTAACAAGTAGAAGGTTCCTCATAAACTTCTTGTACACATTATTTAAGGGCCAATGGACAAGTAGAGTCCACAAATAAAGTATTGACAGCTCTTCCAAGGAAGGAATGTATGTTAGAACCCATTACCTAGGGAACTATTTATTTAAGCACACTATGGGCCTATAGCTTGGTTGGGAAAGAAGCTACATGCCACTTCACCTTTCAATTGGTCTATGGAATAATTCCTATAGATCCGTTTGAGTTTTTACATGGATCTGCCTTGCTAGAATTTATGCATGTAAGAAATAATCATGGGGTCCCTAGTAAACTATTAGCACTCGTCAAATTAGAGGAAAATTGAGTAAATGTAGCAAAATAGTTAGAAGAGACACAAAACAAAAGAAATGAAGCTCATGATAACAATTGCTTGACAAACAAATTATAGATTGGCATGGCTCTTTGCTCATATAGACCCCAATTATAGAAACAAATGCAAGGAATGTGGCTCCCTCATTGGGAAGCACCATACAAAATTAGAGGAATGCTACAATGGGGAGGAGTGAAATTAGAGAATTTTGCAAAAAAGATATTGGAACTAGTCAATATCTTGAGGCTGAAGGTCTATCATGATGAACAAAACTCCAGCTCTTTTTTATCACTTAAAACTTTGAAAAACTTATCAAGTTCCTTGTCCTTCTTAAACAAGATTGGT
Organism: Ceratopteris richardii; assembly: GCA_020310875.1. Lineage (NCBI taxonomy): Eukaryota > Viridiplantae > Streptophyta > Polypodiopsida > Polypodiales > Pteridaceae > Ceratopteris > Ceratopteris richardii. Next base: position 110,221,833 of record CM035407.1, on the reverse strand, counting down.
TTAATGATATTTTCAAAGTTTTCCAAGGACTTGTCTTGTAGTAGCATATCCTTGCTAGTGGTTTTGGAATTCTCTCTTTGCGATGAAGAGTCCATCAGATGGTGGGAAACTATTGAGCCGGTCAAAGCTGTGACTAGGTGTGTAGAAGTGTCCAAGGACATGGATGCATAGGAAGAACACAAATGGTTTTCCCCCAATTGTTTTACTGTAAAGGTTAAGTGCATGTTTCAAGGTGTGTTTAAAAGGTTTTAAATACTTTAAAAGTGTTATGGAAGGACATCATGAACCCTCCCGTATGTGCACATTTTTTAGAGACTTAGGTCAAACATGGAAAAGATAGACAGTGAAGAGGATACACAACAGCTCATGTGTGGCCCTCAATTTATATTTTTGTTTTCCATAAGATCAATACATCCCAAAATAGAAAATTGATAGTCTTTACACGAGAGGATTCTAGTGAAAACAAGAGAAGCATCAATATAGACAAATAGTTGGGTAGTGCAGCAACATACATAAAAGGAATCAATACAACAAAGGAGCACTCTTGGAGATAGACTAAGAAGCAAGAGCATATGCTATAATGTGAGAGCAAGAAAGAGAAATATGCACACACTTAGATAGTGCACAATGAGAAAAATTGTACACACACACACTCACACACATGAAGAGAGAGAAGAAGGAGAGAGAGAGAGAGAGAGAGAGAGAGAGGGAGAGATAGAGAGAGAGTACAAAGAGAGAGACAAAGAGTGCAAAGAGGATGATATAGTATGCAAAGAGAGTGCCCAAATATAAACTAAAGGTTGACATAGTATCATCAAGGAGGTGTTGTAGGTTGAAAGTAGAAGTGAACGAGATTTTACCCTTACTACAATCTTGAGTGCAAGCAATGCATAAGGGCAAGCTACTAGACAAGGTGAAGGACTAGTGCAAAGGTTGACTACAAAAGTAGTTGTGATATTTTTCAGTACTTGTGTGTACTTCTTGTTGGTGCAAATGAGTCCAAGCCTACATACTTGGACAATTGGCATTCATTTCATGTAGTCACTTAAAGTCGCATATGACTATTCTCTTGTAAAAATAATTTACTTTTATCCTTGTAAAAGTGCAGGTGTTAACAACGCTTACTCTCACGTAGAATTAGGAGGAATTGAATTACGAATTGTTTGGTAGGTGATTGATGAGAAAGAAAGTCCTAAAGTTTAGGACTTTAGGATTCACTTTACGATAAGAGTTTGAATTTCAATTCAAAAAGGTGGCTCCAAATCTAGCTATAAAAGATGGATCAAAATCTCCCATGGTATTTAGCCCGATTTGAAGATCATTTGAGAAGGATTTTTAGGGCTTAGTGAGCTCGTTCTATAGTTCCATCACTGCCCTCACATTGTGAAATTATCTATTGCCAATGTCATTGTAACTCTCAGGTGATTGAATACATATACATTAATCACATCTCTACTTCATTTCTCTCTTATGTATCACTTAGAACAATGAGTTTCTCGGATCTAGTTCTCAGTGTATACTTAACCAATTTAGGTGATTTAACTTGCTATGCATTGAGTACAAACTCTATTTGTATTGAAGTAGCCATCTGCTTAGAATCTTTGATTTACTGCTCACTGTTAAGCACACTTTTAGACTCCATTGCAATAGCCATCTGCTTACCATGTTCGATTTACTACTCACTAGTCTGCACACTATTAGACTCCTAGAATGTTAGGATGGTCATCTGATTTGCTAAGCATAATTTACTGGGTACACTCGATCATTCCTAATGAAATAACTTGTGATTGATAGCTATCTAAGTTATTATATAACCCAAAAGAAATTTCATCAATTGCTAGAAGGTAAAGAGCACTTTTCACTTTATCGAGAAGATGTAGTGACCAAAATAGCAAGTTTTGGTTCAGTGTGAATATTCAATGTCATCTATTTTGATCCATTGATTATGGGATCATAGTCCAAAGCAATTAGGTGATTATTTATGGTTCGTAGGAAGCTCAAGAGGTCCACTCCTAAACTTGTTCTTTATTGGTGGGAAGCAAGGATTCATAGCACCATCTCATCTCTAGAATTTATCCACCATCTCCTACAATAGTGGTATGAGAGAAAAAATAAGGTAAAATGGGAGATGGATTCCCATCATTCATTGAGAAATTGGATAGGGGCAATTATCTAGCATGGTCCCTAAGAACTAAGGCTTAGCTCCAAGGAAGAAGCTTGTATGGATACATATTAGGAGATGAAGAAATTCCAACTTTGAGAAGAAAAATCCAACCTACAAGAGAGGAGCAAGAGAGACTAGTTACATGGTGTGCAAAGGATGCTCTAGCCACGTCTTACATACTCAGTTCAATATCTTCTTTCTTATTACCTCATATTAGAAATTGAAAGACCTCCCAAGGGACTTGGGAAGTAGTTTCTTCATACTTCTCATCAAATACAAGGGTTAGGAAGAACCAACTTTGGATGGAGTTCACAACCTTGAAGAAGCAACCAAAGCAAAGTGTAGGTGACTTTCTGACCAAGATGAAGGATGTAGCTTATCAACTTGGGAGTAATGGAGAAGAAATAGAAGAGGAGTAGATATTAAGGCAGATCATAAATGGCATTAAAGCTGATGACAAATGGGAGTCTTTTACCATAACAATGGACCTATATATGGACATGCAAATACGTAACCTCAATACTCTTCACTCATGAAACAAAGCTCAACAAAAGTGGAGAAGGTTCTAGAGGTAATCAACATTCTACCTTTTACACTGATAAAAGTAATACTAAAGACAAAGGCAAAGGTAAGAAGTATGGGGAAGTTGCAAGTACCTCTCAAGTGAATTTCATAGATAGAGGTAGAGGTACTAGCGGAAGGGGCAGAGGAGTAAAGCAATGCAGGGGGAGAACATAAAATACTCCACCTTGCAACACAATGCTTGAACAATCACTCCATAGATGAATGTTTTAGGAATACAAAGAACCAAAGAGGAAGACGCTTCCATAGAGGAGGTTATGGACAATCAAGAGGTAGGTACAATAATGGAGAAAACAATTATCATGAAAACTACAACCAAGGCCACAACAACTATCAAGGAGGCTTCAAAGGAAGAGAGACCACAACAATTTTGCAGAAGACCAAGAGGATTCTCTATTGATCATGAACATGACATCCCAGCAAGGTGAAGATCATGAGCATCTATTCTATATTGATTCTGGTTGCTCGAATCATGTAGTAGTCAATGTAGCATTGTTATATGATCTTGAAGAACCCAAAGGGAAGCATGAAGTCTAGAAAGGTGATGACACTAGGCACTCAGTAATGAAGATTGGAAATATTAAAGCATTTGACAGTAATAGAAACATTCTAAGCAAATTATTGTACAAATTAGAAGGTTTCTATTACCTTTTAATCAGTGTTGGAAAAATTGTTGAGAGGGGTTTAGAGGTAAGATTCACAAGGCATGGAGCATATGTGGAGGACTCTCAACAAGGCTTCATTAGGATTGCAATAGGTGAGAAATCTGGTAGACGTTTCACCTTTGAAGTTGAAAATACTAGGAATACTGCTCTGTTCATTTATAAGGATCAAACCCTATCAAAATTAGAAATTTGGCATAAGAGGCTAGGTCATATAGGTGAAAGGACATTGAAACAAATATGTAGGGATCAGATTGGGCTTGGTATCCCAAATGTGACCAAGCAACACATGATTTATAAATGTGGATCATGCCAACCTGGCAAATCACATAGGCAACCATTCAACAAAAGAGGATATATGTATGAAGACTACTTGGAGCTTGTACACATAGATGTATGGGGTCCTAGTAGATAATCTTCATTTTTAGGGTCAAGGTATTATGTCTCTTTCAAACATGACTATAGTAGATGTAAAATACTTTATTTTATGAAACATAAAGATGAATTCTTCACTTGTTTCAAAAATTACTTGGCATTGGTTAAGAATCAAACAGGTAGAAGCTTTAAGAGGCTCACATATGATGGAGGTGGTGAGTATTTCTCACATATGTTTGATTCCTTCTTACAAGAGTGAGGCATAAAGAGAGAGATCACAACAAGGTATACCGCTAAACAAAATGGAGTGGAAAAGAGAAGAAATAGGTTAATAGTAGAGGTTGCAACGTTAATGTTGATTGAGAAAAAATTCCCCAACTATCTATGGGTAGAGGCTCTTTGTACTACTACCTATTTAATTAATAGACTTCCAGCCAAGTATCTAGATGGGATGACACCTTATGAAGCTTGGAATGGTAGGAGATCCTCATTGGATCACTATAAAATTTTTGGGTGCATTGCTTAGCACACATTCCTTCACAGATTAGGGGAAAGCTTGATCAAAAAGCTAAGAGATTTATACTTATTGTCTATGATCAAAATCAGAAAGGATATAGGTTATATAATCCCTCTAACAAAGGATTTACAGTTAGTAGGGATGTGGTTTTGATGAAATTAATTCTTCTTTTGAGGATGATTGCACAAAAGTAAAATTACCCTATGATTTGGAAAGTGAATTTCCAAATCTAACCAAGGAAGAATCAAGTACATCAAAAGAAGTCAATTCATAAGATGAAGAACCTATCAACCTTGAAGAATATAAAGCTTGGAAGTCAAAGGGAAAAAGTGAAGATGAAGGAATTGGAAGACATTCCAGAGTCATCAAATTAAGCACTTAGAAGATCTGAAAGGGAAAGTAAGAAACCTATAAGGTATGGCTATGACACATCACTGGTCACCAAGCATTCTATATATATGGCTAAGGATTCTATGTCAGAGGAGCCTTCTTCATTTGAAGAAGCCGACAAGAAGGAAGAATGGGGAGAAGTTATGTAGGAGGAGATTGAAGCACTACAAGAGAATGACACTTGGGATTTTGTTCCCAAGAAACCATTTATGAAGGTAATAGGATCCAAATGAATCTAGAAAGTCAGGAAGAACTCAACAAGTATGAAGCAAGGCTATTCGCAAAGGGGTTTGCTCAAACCCATGAAATGGATTATGAGGAGACTTTCTCACCCAGCAAAATATCATCTCTTTGGATGAAGCTCAAAACATAGGATAGAAGATCACTCAGTACTGAATGATCATGTCTTGCTTGATAAGGGGTAATGTCGATGCAATTTTCTATTGGGATAGAACCTTTGAAGAAACTATCATTAATGATAAGTTGATCTGGTTTATATATTTCTTCAAGGTGATTCATATAATAATCTTCTTGACTCCACACCATAAAAAAAGAGTATCTTTTTTTTGTATGTTTCTCAATGAATCTCACATTATTCAAAATATTATTTTTAAATGTGGATGACCAAACACCAACATGAAAGTGTTGAAGAATAGAATCTAAAAGTTCAAAACATGTCCGACTTATAAATATTCTTTTGTCATCAATATTTGAATGATTTTTGACATAATCTTTCTTTGATCTGTTCCATCTTATATCTTGGTTGAACAAAAGGGCATTTAGATCGAGAAGGAGAAAATTGTTCCTTATATGAAGTGGATGATAGATATTCTCTGCATATATCAAACAATGAGGATAATAAATACACAATAACTAAAAAAGAATGCTTTAAGATAACGTATTGATATATAATCAATAAATGAGTTATAATATAAAAAAAATAATTATAATATTACACAATATACCTGGTAAAATCCAAAAAGGCCTAGCATGTTGTTTCTCCATAACATTAGATAGCTTATCTGATGTTTGAAAAGAGCTTTGCTCATGTAGAGTACTCGTTTCATCCTCCAAATGGCCAATAAGCTTTCCAATACCATCATCACTTATGAATTGTTTATTTTTGTTAACATCTATAATAAAAAGAAATCCAAAAGATATATATAAATAATCAATACAATATGCAGACATATCAATACTTATTTTCTCAATTAATTTCTCTTTATGATAAAAATCTATCTATTAATTTCTCTATATATCTATTAATTTCTCTTTCTAAACACTTATAATTAATTTCTCTATGCATCTACTTCAAACAATAAGCTTTCGATCTTACAAACCACACAGTTCAATATTTCCATCTTAACCGTATATTTCGAAATTGTATTTAATCAAATGCATCATAATTTTAAAAACAATACATTTCAAAATTTTTCAAACAAAAGAGTCATAAATCATGCATCTCAATTTAAAAATTACAACAGATGAATTTATGCATCATTGACAATAATTTTTTAAATTACTCAAATAGACAAGAGATGTCTAATTTTAACTCACAAACATATGATATTAACAATAAATAAAAAGATTTAAATATAATCGATTCACACCACTTTATTCAACAAGCTAATATATTCAAAATAAAATTCTATTGTTCAAGAAACGCAATCATCACTAGTATATAAAGAAAAATATACTTTGAAAATTATGGTATTTATTACATTACCTAGAATCAATATTTTCTCAAGCAGCTTTTCCTTCTATGAAGTACCTGCAATATCTTCATCCATTGTAACAATATGTTCATTGGTTTTTGTATCATCCTGATTACTTTCTAATTCTTCTCCACTAGGTTGTACATCAATCTCAGCATGAACATTCTCGAACACATTTGTATTATCTGTATCTTGATTCCTGATATCTGTATCTTGATTACTGATATCACACCATTGATGCAAAGAAGGATCATTCTCAAAAACTGAAGAGCAAATTGATTCTATTTATTTTTCCTCAACGTCTAAACATATACGAAAACATTTGTGATTTTTTAGATAAACTTCTTTGAAGAACAACTCCTCGACAATACAACTCTATAACATAGTTGTCTTCACGAGCAAAAGTGTTGATGAAATCATCAATGAAAGTTTTTTCTATGAATTCATCCAGACCTTTATGAGCAAAAATATTTAGATTTGCTTGATCTATTCTATTAATCATCTGATAATTATCCTCTTTGCTAATGTACATAAGCACTATTGCAAAATCCATCTCTCCTTTGATTGAAGGATTACTACTCTGAGTGGCTCGAATTTTGAAAGTCATTTTTGTAGCTGTACGTTGAACTCCTTCCACAAGCATATGGACATAGAGGAAATCAATAAAAGATACTAGAACATATTCTGTCTCGGAGTTCATCCGGTTGAGTGCAAAAATCAATCTGGAGAAGAACATTGCTGAAATGCATTCCCGACTATGTAAACTGTATAATTCTGAATCAAACCTAAAGAAAACAATATTGAATGGAAGAACTTGCTCTGCACAACAACGTTTCACCTTGTTCAAATCGAAACCAAATCCATAGATTGACCATGGAATAACATTTGTTGTGGTCTTTATTCCCATTGCAACTCTATACAAATGACTCAAGAAAGTTATGGCAGCCTTTGGTAAAGGAAGAGACTTCTTTGCCTTGTTTAATGAGTCCTTCATAAATGTTTCACTATAACTTTTAATTTTTTCATATTGTATGTCTGTGATATTGTATTTCTCACAGAGCTTTTCCCAAGTCAAAACCTCTGTTGTTAAATCAATAAAAAATGCACTTATAGCATTCTTCAAGACACGATCTGTCTTTAATCTCCATGCCATTTCTTCCATGTCAACCATATGTTTCAATGATTTTTCCTTTTTTAACAAAATTTTCTTCTCTAAAATTTCCTTTTGAAGTTCTAAAATTTCTTTATTGTCTAAACCTGCAATACATCTGAATAATGTCGGACCTAATATAACCGTTCTTGGTGCCTGCTTCAATTGACCACCTTTCATTGCTACCATCTTTACAGATGTTGATATAACATCTTTTGTTGAATCTCTTTTGCTATTTGGCACTTCACCCTTTGTATTAAGCAATGCCCCTTGACTATACAAACACATTATTGATATCCAACTCTTCCATTCCTCATCATTACATAAAAGAAGATATAAATCATTCTTTATAAATCCTTTTTGTAAATTTTTCTCTGTAGTCTCTACAAAATTCTGCAAAAAAAACATATATAGTTTAAATAAATACAAGTTTTAAAAAATAATATTATATAGTAACTAAAACATAAAAAATACAAAGAATATAAACATACCTGCCATGATATAAATTCTCTTTTACTCTGATTAACACCTGGAGGAGGTTTGGATGGACATCCATTGGCTTTCCATTGAGATCTAGCTTGTAAAAGTTGATCCACAAATGGTTCCTTCCGTAATGACTTTGCCACCATCAAATTAGCCTCTTTAGATATCTCCCTTGAAATTTTCGGAGGACAATTTACTATAATTTTTGCTTTTCTATATCTAAATTGTTGTCGTAACTGTAATGTCACCATCGGAGAATTAACAGTTTGTAAAGTTTTCGCTCCACTAATTGAATGTTGTCCAAATATTATCCAATACTCAACTTTATCAATATCATCATGAGATAAAGTTTTTAGAGGTATTCTGACACTTGGATCAATAGGCATAACTACTGCAAGAACTTCATTCTCTTTCGGAGCCAAGACAAAATCATTCATTAATGTACGCACCCAATCTCTGTTTAATTTTCGATATACATAATTTGATGGTGCTGGAAAACATCTTTTTACATCAACATTAAATACTGCATCAGAACCGAAAGCATAGTATTCTTGTTTTTTAAGAAGTAAATCCATCATTTTATTTTCTTGTGGCTGCACTACTGACAGTATCTTTTGTTTCTTCACTCCTATTATCTAAATGTCGGATTGATACATCTTTATGGTTTTGTACAGACTTTGATGATGATCCTAAATCTTTATTTGAAGAATCTTTCAACTTTTGTTTCTTAGATCTCCCAAATACATCTGAGCTTCTCTTCAAAGATTTTGATTTTTATGTTAATCTTTTGGCTTCTTTTATAATTTTCACTAATGGATCTATTGATTCGATCAATCCAATTGAACCTAATGATCGATCAGACTTTGAGATACTATCTTTTATATCATCCAAACAAAAAGTCTCCCATGATAAGCAGAACTTATTTGCATTAATATTCTCACCATTTGGAAGCACTTTACACGTAAAACACGGTGTGCCTTGTGCATTTACATCTTCTTTAACATGAACAATATTGCCCATATCACCATATGTAGATCCTGCATCTGTCATAAATAAATGTACATCTGCTTTGAAGTTTCCTTCATGATCATAAGTATCAGCAAACCATTTCATGTCTTCTTTATGTGTCAATTCAAAAGTTTTTTAAACCTTAATCCTATTTGAAGGAACCTTCATCCCACTTGTTTTTGATAAATTTTCCAATGAAAATACATTATCGATCACATTGCTTTGAAATTCATTTGTGTTTTCCATTGCTCCTGAAAGTCAAACAAAAACTTTTTTTAAATCACATCAACATAATAACAAACAATATCAATATAATAACATCAAATTTCTCATCATAGTCATCAAATTTATTATCAATACTATTCTCTCTAGTTATTATACTTTAGATTATAGATTAAAATCAAATTTACGAGGTTCGAGCCTCTTAAGTTTGCTCCACTTGTGTTTAAATTTGAAATTATATTTGAGTTAAAAATACTATTTGTTTTGTTGAAAATAAGAGACTTGATCTTAAGTTCAAGAATCACATCCTATGACTCAACAGACTGAGACAAAAGCTCGAACTTAAGTTCAAACCTGATGATGAAATATTCAAAGGCTCGAACTTAAGTTCGAACCTCATATCATGTGAGCCAACAATCCCAAGCTTGATATGGTGGAACTAAGAAAACTGACAAAGGCTCGAATTGGAGTTCGAGCCTAATATTAAGGCACACAATGACTCAAAACTTAGAAGCTCAAACTTAAGAGGCTAGAACTTAACTTCGAGCGACATACTAAGTGAAACAACAATCCTAAGCTTGATATGGCTTGAAAAGCTAGGAGGCTCGAACTTAAGTTCGAGCATCCCAAAATTCAATTGATTTTGAGGCTCGAACTTAAGTTCGAGCCTCCTTGTTCTTTTGCACATAAGACACAACAATCCTAAACTTGATATGACTGGAAAAGCTGAGAGGCTCATATCATATAACCCAACAATCCTAAACTTGATATGGTTGGAAAAGATAAGAGGCTCGAACTTAAGTTCGAGCCTCATACCATGTGATCCAACAATCCGAAACTTGATATGGCTTGAAAAGCTAAGAGGTTCGAGGCTCCTAAAATTGAATTGATTCTAAGGTTCGAACTTAAGTTCGAGCCTCTTTGTTCTTTTGCACATAAGACACAACAATCCTAACTTGATATGGCTAGAAAAGCTGCAAGAGGCTCATATCATGTGACCCAACAATCCTGAACTTGATATGGCTGGAAAAGCTGAGAAGCTCGAACCTAGGTTCGAGCCTCCCAAAATTGAATTGATCCTGAGGCTCGAACTTAAGTTTGAGCCTGTTTGTTCTTTTTCACATAAGACGTTGTTCAATCATGTGAACCAACAATCAAGTTCGAACTTGGTATTAAGGGACACAATGACTCAAACCTTAGAAGCTCGAACTTAAGTTCGAGCCTCATATCATGTGACACAACAGACTCAAAGTTGATATGATTTATAGGCTCGATCTTGAAAGGTTTGAGCATGATGATGCAATACCAAAATTTAGAGGCTCGAATTAGCCTCATATCATCTGAGTAAACAATCTGAAACTTAATATGATTATTAGTCAAAATTGAGAGGCTTGAACTTAAGTTCGAGCCTCTCAGTTTGATTATAAACTTGATATGGCTGGTATGGATGAAAACTTTGTATAGCGAGAAAAGCTGAGAGGCTCGAACTTAAGTTGGAGCCTCTTTGTTCTTTTGCACATAAGACACAACAATCCTAAACTTGATATGGTTTGAAAAGCTAGGGCTCATATCATGTGATCCAACAATCCTAAACTTGACATGGTTGGAAAAGCTCAGATGCTCGAGCTAAGGTTCGAGACCCCATAATTGAATTGATCGTGAGGCTCGAACTTAAGTTCGAGCTTGTTTGTTCTTTGCACATAAGACATTGTTCAATCATGTGAGGTCGAACTTAAGTTCGAGCCTCATATCAAGATTGACAGTTGATATGATTCAAAGGCTCAAACTGAAGTTCGAACTTGGTATTAAAGCACACAATGACTCAAAACTTAGAAGCTCGAACTTAAGTCCGAGCCTCATATCATGTGACATAACAGACTCAAAGTTGATATGATTTATAGGCTCGATCCTGAAAGGTTCGAGCTTGATGATGCAATATGAAAATTCAGAGGCTTGAACTTAAGTTTGAGCCTCATATCATATGAATAAACAATCCCAAACTTAGGCTCGAAATGAAGAGGCTCGAACTTAACTTCGAGCGACATACCAAGTGAACCAACAATCCTAAGCTTGATAGCTTCAAAAGCTAAGAGGCTTGAACTTAAGTTCAAGCCTCCCAAAATTCAATTGATTTTGAGGCTCGAACTTAAGTTCGAGCCTCTTTGTTCTTTTGCACAAAGACACAACAATCCTAAACTTGATATGGATGGAAAAGCTGAGAGGCTCATATCATATAGCCCAACAATCCTAAACTTCATATGGTTGGAAAAGTTGAGAGGCTCGAACTTAAGTTCGAGCCTCATACCATGTGATCCAACAATCCGAAACTTGATATGGCTTGAAAAGCTAAGAGATTTGAGGCTCCTAAAATTGATTTGATTCTAAGGCTCGAACTTAAGTTCGAGCCTCTTTGTTCTTTTGCACATAAGACACAACAATCCTAACTTAATATGGATGGAAAAGCTGAGAGGCTCATATCATGTGACCGAACAATCCTAAACTTGATATGGCTGAAAGAGGCTCATATCATGTGACCCAAAAATTCTAAACTTGATATGGATGGAAAAGCTGAGAGG
>CM035407.1:110187489-110192489 GCA_020310875.1 Ceratopteris richardii | reverse complement strand
TCTGCTGCAGGAAGATCAGTCCAGGCAGAACACGTCCATTATGCGTGTTGCAGATCAAGCTTTCTTGGCTAGTCAGAAGGGCAAAGGAAAATGGAGCTCTTCTACTAGTAAGCAAAAATCTGCAAATGTTGCACAATCGAAGAACCAGGATAAAGATGAGAAGAAATCAGAAAAACATAAATTATTCTGCACGTACTGTAAAGGAAATGATCATATTATAAAGAACTGTCCAAAACTGGTTGCTAAAGAGGCAAAGAAGAAAGAGGCTGGAATGGTTGTTGCAGAGGCCTCTACACCAAAAATAGAGTCTGCAAATCTTGTGCACGAAGAAGAATGGGCATTTACTACTGTCTGTAGTTTTGACCCATCTTCTCATGATCAGTGCATGTCTGCAGTAGACTCAGATGTTTGGTACTTTGACAGTGGGGCGACCAAACATATTACCTCGCAGCGCAGTTTCTTCTCTTCACTCGAGCCTGCCCCTACATGGAATACTGTCACATGCGCCAATAACTCCTCTTATCCTGTTATGGGAGTTGGTAAGATCATTCTAACTACTATTGATGGTAGTTCTTTCACTTTGTCAAATGCTTTATTTGTGCCAGGGATAAAAAAGAACCTATTATCAGTTTGACATCATGAATTAGTCACTCAAGTTTGCACAACTTGGAGGTGCTTTAGAAAGAGGTATACTCTAAAAGAAGTAGCTATGGAAAAAAGCAGCAAATTCACTACAATTTTTCCTTCCCCAACTCTCTTGTTGTTAGCTATGGTATTCCATCTTGGGGGGAACAATGTATTCGGATTCATGATAGTGGGGGGGGGGGGGGGGGGTTGAGAGGAACATAGAGGAGATGTAGGAATCATACATACCAACACATTGGCTAGGATGCACCAAGTTTGACATCCCTCATGGTCAACAATAAATGGCTCTCATGCTTTCATGAATGACACCAACATGTTTGTACATAATGATATTTGAAGTGTCTTCCTTTTCTAGCACTACCTTGGTATTCTTTTGAATACTTCTATATATCTAGTTAAAAACTACAAAATAGACTTTAGGATCCTTTTGAAGCCTCCACACGTTTGTTCATGGATCTAGGTTACACAGATTTATTTTAGAGGGCCTTGGAAAGATCCTACTTTTGGATTTCACGAAAAAAACCTCCTTAGGAGCCATCTGATATTGATCATAGAATCTAACAACATGAACATCAAATCGGTCTCTCATGAAAGGGAAGAAATGATTATAAAGATTATCTATAATGCTCTCTCTTTGACTCACTTATACATTTTCCTTATTTAAGATGTAAATTTCTTTTGTAAAAAAAGGATATAGGTGGTCTAGGAATTTTAGATGTTGAGTCCATCGTTAACCACCTTCAAGGAAAATGTAAGATCAAAGGACTATGTAATGAAAAGGATTTGTAGGCCAAAATTATCTTCAAGCACTACAACAAAAGTGTTCCTCTTTGGTATCCCTAGATGGAAATACTTTGATTGCATCACTCACTTGTTCCTTTCGAGCTTGATTGTTCCCAAGAAATTGGATATGATATGCTCTTTATGGAGATCATGGAGAACGATGAAGCCCTGTTGGTCCATCATTAATGGCTAGAAATGGGTTCTCATGTATAGGTATTAAGAGTGTTAAGAAAGATAGTATATAAAGAACAATTTCTTTCGTCCAAAGGAGTCTCTAAGTTGAAAAGCCTTTGGAGCGACCCAAAAAAAGTGGATCAGATTTGAGGACAATAATCCCAACCACATGGTCAATTATGAAGAGTTGTGCCTCTTGACGCATAGGATAAATGTTTGTGATGCTTCCAAGATTACAATCTTTTTCTAGTTGTTAAGGTTGACATCAACTAAACTTATTTTAAATCCATTACTGTCAAAGCATGATAGCATATTTTCATAACATGTTTGAGATTATTGCTTTAGACCATAGAGTGCTTTATGGAATTTAAATAATTTATCTTCTTTTCCTTTGACTTTGAAACCTTTGACTTGTTCCACATATACATCTTCTGAAATTTCTACATTGAGAAAGGCACTCTTGATGTCCCTTTGGTAGACACTCCATTTGCAATCACCACTTAGGTCTATGGACTTTATTATATCTTGTTGTACAAGAAAATGTTTACTCATAATCGATGGCATGTCGCTTTTTTATATCCTTTTGCAATGGCTTAAGCTCTATATTTCTCTAGGATCCCTCGTTATAATACTTGAGTTTCTAAGTCGAATTTACTCCAACTACTTTATGATTTGGTGGTCTAGCCATAAGTATCCAATTCTTGTGATCTTGGATTGCTTGAATCTTAGACTTCATGGCTTCTTCTCAATCTTGGTGACCCTTACCTTCTTGATGAGTCAGAGGTTCAAGTACCTCACGTATCCTATGCATAAAAGCATAGTTGAGTAAGTGATTTTTCTCTTTATGTTGTTTATCTATAGGTTTTTGAGACCTTCTTGATTTTTGTGATGTACTTTCCTCTAGATTTGGTTCATAGAGAACTCTATCTCCCTGTAAAGTGTAGATAGTAGGGCTAGAGTTGGGTGATGGATCTTTAGAGTCCTTGGAATTTTCAGAAAATATAACATCCTTGTAAATGGTTACTATATAATGTTCAAGATCTTATAGGAAATAGGCTTTACATTGTTCACTATAGCTAATAAATACGTGCTTCTTTAACCTAGAAGCAAGTTTTTTCCTATCTTCTTTGAGTATGTAGACATAGCCATCACTTCCAAAGAAATGAACACACTTTAAATTGGACTTCCTTCCATGGTAAACCTCAAATGGTATCGTGTTGGGAAGTTCTCTAGTGAAACCTCGATTAAAGAGATGCACGACAATGTGAATGGATTTGGCCCAAAATTTGAAAGCAATTTCTTTTTTTTTGTGGAGCAATGTTTGAGCCATTTCCATGATGCTTATAGTTTTGCATTATTCAAACCCATTTTGAGATGAAATGTGAGGTTGTGTTTCTTTATCTTTGATCCCTTTTTCCTTGAGGAAGTTGTCAACATCATCGTTTATAAATTTGTCTCCTCAGTTGGATCGAACAGTCTTCAAAGATGTAGATGCCTCATTTTCTATTGGAGATTTCCAATCTCTAAACTTTGAAAAATCTTTAGAATTGGATCTACGGAATAATACCCAAATGAATCTAGTATAAGAACCTACAACAAGATAAGAATATAGTGAACCGTTAAAAAATGGGGTATTCATCCGATCAAAAAGATCCATACGTTTCTTTAATCAAATGCCTCTTTTGGAAAACGAGCCTACGTCGTTTCTTTAATCTTGAGTACATGACTAGGAAACATCTATAACTTCAATAATATTGGGTAATTCTTCGACAAGTTGACATTAAGAATCTTTGTAAGATATGAAATTTTTCTACATATTTCATTCTGTACCTAAAAGAGTAATTCTATGGGGAGGAAGCAAGAAATATTTTACTAAAAAATTCAACTTAAAATCCTTGGACTATGATAAGATTTTCAAAGTTATCAATCATCTTAAAAAAGTTATTGTCAAAAGGCAATATTTCTGATGCTTCATTATAGAAAACGTCCATTGTACAATAAATCAATTTTCGATCATATTGCATAATAAATCACTTCCGGTCACCCGAACGGAAGTATTAGAGCAGGAACAGAGCGTCAGAGCACAAACAGAGCGTCAGGCATCAGAGTAGGAGTTCGTGGACACAGCGTTAGAGCAGGATTTTGTGCAGGTAAGTTTTATTTCATTCCTTGATACACATATGGTTTGGCCAATGGTTTTGCCATGTGGACCCATTACCTAGACAGCTTCTCCAGCTTGAGGAATCTGATATATTTTCTCCATTGAAGCAATATCTAGTGCCACAACAAGTGGCTTGTCAATCATCTGAGGTTGGACATTGTCACAAAGGGAAATCAGAAACAAATACTGTTTCCAAGGTTGATAGTATAATAAGGAGAGGTCCATGCCTGATATCTATCGCACCCAATGAAGCTGTTGATGGGAATGCAATGGATATTGGATTGGTGGTATTCTCTTGCATGTGTACTTTGCAACCATTCATCATCTTCATCATTATTACACCCTCAAGTATAACATGATAGGAAATCTTTCCTTTCTGCTGCACTTGCTAAGTAGCCCAATCATCCACACACTATGAAGTTTTGAGATTCTGTAGGAAATGAACTCATAGCTCGACAATTATCTACAGCTAATCAAGACAGATGGACTCCTTTGTGTCCATGCTTCATTGGAGTTGGCATCATCATCCTTGGCTAGTATTTCTATGGGGCAAGGTTGAGCTTCCATGAAGTAGACGTAGGTGAGTAAGCTTGTAAAGATGGAGCCACTTTAGCAAGCACAGAGAGATGCACATAGTAGAATGTCCCTTATTTTCTTGGAATTTTACTAAGGTGGCTGTTTTTCCTATCAATGAAGAAAACCACAATCGAGAGCCAAACCCTCTTTTGGTTGTAATACAAAAGGCTCCCCAATTTTGGTAGGCTTTGGACCCTCTAGGGGAGGAACCTCATTCCCTTCTTTGAGCAAGCCCGTAATGCAAGAAAGGGGAACCAAATATCTGGATCTTCTAGAATAGGTGCTTGCCACAGGAGAACTATCATGAATTAAGGCTTTAACAAACCTCTCTTTAATTTCAGTTCTCTTGGTGTCTTTGGAGAATATAAGGGTGAATTTGTAGTCGAAACATCTTTTCTTTGGCCGTTCACATATGCAAATGCATCCGACTCAAAGCCAGTAGTGACAGTTCCCTTCAAGATATTTACTCCCTTGCTTTGATAGTAACCCTCATAGGATGCTGCTATTTCTATAATAAACAGGAGGGGCATGCACCAAGGCTCAAGATAATAACATCTAGCTTGTTTATAATTAAATCTACAGAAAACTCTAAAGCAATGTAACCTCCACCAACTATCACTCCTTTCTTGCTTAGTGTCACATGAATTCCATCAATCAAAGC
>CM035407.1:110049989-110177489 GCA_020310875.1 Ceratopteris richardii | reverse complement strand
GGAATTGTAGGAACATACAAAACCTTGCTCAGGAGAGTACTACCATCCTTGGCCTTCACTGATCCAATTGACTTCACATTGTGCTTTGTATTGTCACCTTTCTGAACTACATGATTATCTTGTCACCTTCACCTTTGACATCCTCCTCAAAGGTTAACATATGTCCTAGCAACCGATTTAAGTCAGGAGTAAAATGATCAAGTGATAATTTAGTAGACAAAATGAATGGTTTCCATTTGTCATCACCTCTCAAACCTGTGAGGATTTGCCTTACCAATTTATCCTCCTCAATGTCTCCATTAACTGCTCCTAATGCATCTGCAATATCCTTCATCCTTGTTACATAGTCTGAGATAGATTGAGAGGCCTTCTTCTTGAAAGTGGTAAATTCTGCCCACAAGGATGCCTTCCTTGACTTTGTGGTGTTTTGAAAATGCTCCTCCAAAGCATTCCATATATCACTTGCACTTTCAAGACCTCTGATGTGAGGTAGCAAGTAGTCATTGACTACCATATAGATAATGCTCCTAGCTTGAGCATCTTTTTTCATCCAATTCTTCAATTCTGATAATTCCTCCCTAGTTGGAACACTAGGATCTCTGAATTGAGGCTTTTCTTCTTCACCTTGTTGAGATATTAAGCTCAACATGTGATGATCCAGGATGACACGTACCAGTTTTTCGTTTCTCTGACATGCATAGTGGTCACGCCGGTATATGTCAGGGATACTTCATTGAGCTTTATTAGATTTATCTACCGAGAGTGATGGCACATTTGTTTCTTGCCAGCTCACTCATTCACGGACATTAGGTTTTTCCTTATGTACTGGTCTTTATATATTGCACTGGTTGTATTCTTGTTTTTAGGTCATTCTTGTACATTCCTTTTATGTAATAGAAGAGGAAGAAGAAGATCATTCTTCCTTGCCTCAATCTGTGTGTGTGCTTCTCCTTGAGAGTGAGAGTGTGTGTGTGAGCTCTCTTCCTTATCTCCTTCCTCGTGACATGGTATCAGAGCCAGTGTGGCTGTAGAGAGCTCGTGGAGAAGGCGACGGTGAAGACTACGCAGCAAGGCGTGGAGAAAAGGCGATTTCACAAACGGCCTCCATTTGCTACGAAAATCATCGTGAAGGTAGAAGACCTCAAAATAATTTCGAGATTTATCCCTTTAGGGTCACTTGTTTTTGTCAGATCGAAGTTTCGGAGCCATCTCGACCTCCGTTTTGAGCCAGCAAGGTGGGGCCCATAGGAAAACGAGGTCAGTTTCAGAAACTGTAACTTGCGTTGTGTTCGGAGACACTCATAAATTCCAGATTCAGAATTTCAAGCGATTCCGTGTACTGTTGATACACGAAAACTGTGTTTTTCTGAGATCGAACTGTCGCGTCATAGTGCGACAGTGTTCAAGCACAAGTGCTGCTTGTAGTGTTTTGCAGTGTTGTGAATTGTTGCAAAAATGGCAAACGCAGATGGAATGAGTCAGCTTATGAGCGATAAGCTGGACAAGAACAAATTCCATGCTTGGAGATTCAGAATGACGAATTTCCTGATGGGAAAAGGCTACTGGAAGTACATCGAAGGAGAGAATGAAAATGCTCCGTAGTTACGAGAAAGGAATCGGACTACAGAACAGTTAAGAGCATATGAAGAATGGAATCAAGGAGCACGAAAGGTAATGTATTGGCTATCTATTAGCATACATGATAGCATGATTGGACACATACAGGATGCCAAGACTCCAAAAGAGGCTTGAAACAGTTTGGTCACTTTGTATGAGACCAATACAAAGGCATGGAAATTGCAACTCAAGAACGAGCTGCATACATTGGAGAAAAAGAGCATGTCAGTAAGTGACTACACTCTTAAAATTAAAGGCATATGTGAGTCACTTGCATCTATTGGAGTGAATGTACATGATGATGATAAGGTGGAAGTGTGCCTTCGTGGTTTAGGAGCTGCATATAAGCAGTTCAGAACTTCCATACAGACCATGGAAAATATTCCGAATTTTGCTGATCTGGTATCTATGGTGATTATTGAAGAAAAGAATCTTGGTGAGGACTCAAACTCCCAAGGAAAGCCAAGTTCTAAGCAGGTATTCTACTCTGGCAGAGGAAGAGGCAGAGGTAGAGGTTTTGGAAGTGGAAGAGGAAACAGTAACCAAGACCAAGGTCAACAACAGAATCATGCAGGAGGAAGAGGACAGTTTCGAGGCAAGGGGAGCCAAAGAGGTCGCAAAAATTTCCAAAGAAATGATTCAAGTAATGATAGTAAAGGATGCTGGAATTGTGGTAAACCTAGACACTTTGAACGTGATTGCAGGTTAAAGAATCAAAATAACAGAAGGCAGCAAAACAACTATGCATCCACAAGTGCAGATGATTCTGAGAAGTTATTTATGGTTCAACATCACATGATGAATACGATGTCTGCTGGTGTTTCAAAATCGAATGATAATGTCTAGTATGTTGATTCAGGTGCTTCAAATCACATGACCAATCATGCAAAATGGTTTAGTAGTTTGCAGAAAATGCCAGTTCCTGGATATGTTGAAACAGGTGATGATACATCGCATCCTATTGAGCATATAGGAAACATAGCACTGTCTATGGAGGACGGGAAGGTAAAACATCTTGCTGATGTGTTGCATGTTCCAAATATAACAAAGAATCTAGTTTCTGTTGGACAAATGGTTGACCAGGGATTACAAGTCAGGTTCAATGCTGATGGATTATATGTAGAAGAGTACAAGCAAGATGGACGATTGGTTGCCAAAAGAAACAAAGTGGGTAGGATGTTCACCTTAAATGTGAAGATTCCTGAAATGAATGCAGCCATGTTTGCAAAAGGTGCAAGAGTTATTGCAGATATAGAGATATGGCAGAAACGGATTGGACATGCAAACTTGCAAAGGCTGAAAATGATGCAGTCAAAGGAGATTGTCCATGGACTACCAAATTTCAAAGTTGCAAAAATGCAAAAGGTATGTGCAGCATGTCAATTTGGTAAACAGTCAAGAGCATCATTTCCACATGACAAGCATGTTAGTGAGAATGTACTAGAAGTAGTACATACAGATGTTTGGGGTCCAACAACGACCACATCTATGGGCGGTTGGAGGTTTTATGTTACCTTCATTGATGATCATACACGCAAAGTATGGGTATATTTCATGAAAGAGAAGAGCGAGGTGTTCACTCACTTCCAGATTTTTAAAGCTATGGTGGAAAAGCAGACAGGGAAGTACATTCAAACATTAAGATCTGATGGAGGAGGTGAATACATGTCAAATGAGTTCAGCAGTTTTCTAAAAAATCATGGAATTCGGCGTCAGTTTTCATGCAGGTACACACCACAACAGAATGGTGTTGCTGAATGCAAAAATAGACATATTGCAGAAATAGCAAGAGCCTTGATGGCTGAGAAGAATATGCCTCATTGTTATTGGGCAGAAGCTGTGCATACTGCTGTATACATCATGAACAGAACTCTGACTGCTGCTGTACATCACCTGAAGAGAAGTTTACAGGTAAAAAGCCAAACTTATCACATCTGAAAGTTTTTGGCAGTATTGCATATGTACATGTTCTAGATGAGTTGAGGACGAAGCTTGATCCGAAAGCAGAAAAATGTGTCTTCATTGGATATTCCCTTGAGCAAAAGGGGTACAAATGTTATAACCCACTCACACGACAGGTGAAGGTGAGCTGAGATGTGGTATTTGATGAAATGTCAAGCTTCTATGCAGATGCCAAAGAAGGACTGAATCTTGAACCAAATGACAAAGAAAATACTGAAAAATCTAGTGCAGAATCTCAAGTTTTGAGTGGATCGGATGCATCACCAAGCAATAGTTCCAACTCAAATCCATGGAGTGGAAGATTGCGTGGAAATTTTAGTCCAACAAATTCATCAAATACATCCAAGAAAGGTAAAGAAAAGCTTTCTGCTGGTAGTAAAACAAGTGCAGGTTTTGACGATGTTGATAGAGATTCAAGTGGTTCAGAAAAGAGTATTGATGAGGAACTTGGATTGCCCTCTGTGAAAACTCCAGGAGTAAGAAGGGCACATGCAGATGATACAAGAAGAAGTGACCCAGGACCAAGAAGATTTGGGAGGATGCGTAATTCAGTACAACGATTGACATATGATAGTTACATGGCTCACCATTGTGCCTACATGACAAAGGTAATACAAGATGTTGAGCCTTCTTGTTTTGAAGATGCAATTGGTAATGCAGATTGGGAAAAAGCTATGGATGAGGAGATGGATGCACTTTATGGAAATGATACATGGAAGCTGGTTAGTTCCAAATGGTGTGATGTAGCGGGACAAGATGAGAAAGAGAACGATGTACAAATAATCTATCTATGCAAAATGGTGTAGTCCAAAAAGAAATAGGAAAAGATGGAACTC
This sequence comes from Ceratopteris richardii, assembly GCA_020310875.1. NCBI lineage: Eukaryota > Viridiplantae > Streptophyta > Polypodiopsida > Polypodiales > Pteridaceae > Ceratopteris > Ceratopteris richardii. Next base: position 110,173,074 of record CM035407.1, on the reverse strand, counting down.
TTTCTTACGGAATACTAAGATTTGAGCAGTATCTATAAAATGGAGTATGAAGACTATAGATTTTAAAGCAAAGTTTGTACATAATTTTACTATTCAGTCCTCTAAATTTTGTGATACTGAAGTTGTTAATCACTTGAACTAATCTAATTCTCTAAGTGTAATGTTGATAATCTAAAATCTATAAAGTGTGTGGTAATAATACAAGGAGCAGAAACACATGTTATGATTGTCGTAGTTGCATCATAATCCCCGCTCCCAAAACTTACCCTTTGGAGGTGTGCTAGATGCTCTAACACTAACAGCACCAAAACACAATCCATTATTTTGTGTTTATATTTCAAGCTCTTTCTTTTGTAGAAAATCCTACAATGCTCCTATGTAAAGATATCAGATATGAGGTAGTCAAAAGCCTATTAGGACAGAACTTGGGTTATGTATAAGGATTGTGAAAATAGGATAGATATCATTGTGAAATTTGTGACATAGGTATAAGCTTTTGCTATTTAAAACATCATACATATTTTTACATTACATTTTAATACAATCATTGGATTGTATGTAGAGATAAGATATCCTTAGAGAGCTCTAAAGGATCTTTGATTTTGTTTGAAATTAATTTAAAGTGAGCTAACAATGATATGGAGATAGTTTTATTAAATCATCATTGGAACCTAGCTAACTTTAGAGATTACATCATGGGATATGATGATCTTCATAATTTTGAGTTTGGAGTATGAGTGGAAAAGGTAAGAGTTGGATTCCACCTATATCTATCCTATTCTATCATTATTATTCATGAATTTCATAGCTTTTTACTCTATATGAGCCCACATATTCCAAAGAAATTCCAAGACAAATTCAAGGTCCTTGTAAATTGGATTCTGTATCACATTGAAATTTCATCGTCATAGCTTTATCTTCTAGAGAGATTAGAAGAGGAAGATCAAGTTCAACATTTAAGTGTTTTCAAAAGATAGGATCTCATTCTTACAACCACAAACATTTAAGTGTTTTCAAAAGATAGGATCTCATTCTTACAACCACATGTAGACACAGATCTCAAAGACTTTGTGTAGGAGGTGATCAAAGTTAAGAAGTTTGCAAAAAAGAGTCTAGGGGATTGATTTTCTTGTATAGGTGGATCATCTCTTGCCCAATACATTGGAAAACGTTGCAAAGAACATTTTGTAATTATCTATAAATACTATGGTACTCAAGGGCACTTCATCGCATGGTTTTTCAAGGCCTTTAGTAAATTTCTTTGTTTATCAACCATTGATCAAGGGATCAATTGTGTTCTTTCAATTGAAAATTCACTTGTAGTTAAAATGTTAGGTTTCAAATCTCAAGGAAATGTCTTGGACCAAATAGTTATTATTGATATATTTAGGAAGTGATGTGTGTGAAGACACTAGGACCTTCGGGCACCTTTTTCCCTCTTTAGGAGGTTTTCTTCCTCTGGCTTGTATATATGCCTATAACCCTAATGGGTCACTTATCTTTGTACATTCTCCTATTAATACATTTAGTATTGTGTGTTGTGCTCCAACATTCTTCTTCCTCCTTTCATTTTTCACTTGGTTTTTAAAACCTCAAACTCCAACAATTCATATCATAGCAATTCATTGCTTTGTCTTGGGTGTCATCAACACCCCTCTAGTCATAGTCTCATAATCACATGAAATCGTAATCTGAAGCTTGTTGTAGCCTATGAATGCACTTTCATAGTGCATATGCAAGTAATTTCATCTTTTTTTTGAAAAACACATATAGAAGTGTTGGTTTGCCAATATACAACCCTTAAAGTCTGGTACATGTTTAGAAAAACTCGACATGATATTTATGTTCAACGTTTTGAGATACATTCATTTTTTTACATCTGGGTATTTTGGTTAGTGGACATGGCTAAAAGCAGGTATTCTATATGTTGGCTATTGAGGATAAGTTGGATGGTGCCAATTACCCATTATAAGCTTATATGATGTGTCATGTATTGGTTGCAAAATGACTATGGAATATTGTGCACAATGTTGAAATACATCCTATGACACCTACAAATACACTCATTGAAGGTGATGGAGAATGTGTTGAAGATGGTGATATTCTTCATGTTCGTGTTTGTGCTATAGTTCTTGCTACACCTACTACATAGCAACTTTGTTGGGATGGCAGAGATGCTAAGGCACATGCATTGATAGCCTTATCTGTCAAACATGTCATTATTCTTCACATTTTCTCCTACAAAATAGCAAAGGATGCTTAAGATACATTTACCACCTTATACCATGCAAGGAATAAGCCTCGTGTTGTAAACCTCCAAAAACAACTGGAATGTGAGCACATCAATGAAGGAGATTCCATGAACAATCTTTTGATAAATATCAAACATTTGAAGGAAGAGTTGATAAATATCCGAATGCCTGAACATTTGACAAGTTAGTCTCTATTATGTTTCAAGAAGATCAGTCTAGGTAGAATAAGTCCTTTATGTGAGCTAGTCTCTATTATGTTGCAAGAAGATCAGTTTATGCAAAACAAGTCCTTTATGCATGTTGCACATCAAGCTTTCCTCGTTAGTTAGAAGGGGAAAGATAAATGGAGCTCATCTACTAGTAAGCAAAAATCTATTAATTCTACACAATCAAAGAAGGATGATAGAGAGGAGAAGAAAATAGAAAAGTAGAAATTATTGTAAAGGAAATGAACATGGCATAAAGAGTTGTCCAACACTAGGTACAAAAGAGGCAAGGAAAAAAGAGGCTAGAATGGTGTTGCAAAAGCCTATAACCCCAAATTAGACATTTGCAAATCTTGTGCAGATTGAAGAATGTGCATTTACTACTGTTTGCAGTTATGACCCATCTTGACATGAACAATGTATGTCTATAGTATACTTACTAGGTGTTTGGTACTTTCATAGTGGGGAAACCAAACATATTACCAAGCAATGCAGTTTCTTTACTTCACTTGAGCCTACCTTTATAGGGAATACTATCACATGCACCAACAAATCCTCTTAGTTTGTCATGGGAATTGGTAAGATCATTCTAACTACTGCTCATGATAGATCTTCTAGATTGTTAGATGCTTTATTTGTGCCAAGGATAAAGAAAAATATGTTATTAGTTTCAACATTAGCCAAGATCAGCTCGGTTGTCACACTTATTGATGATAGATGTACAGTTGATGATCTATCAAATGGTGATGTCATTATTGCTTCTGGCATTTTATGTCGTTGGGTGTATAAGCTCATAGATTATGAAAAATTTGTGAATGATTCAGCATGTGCAATTCAAGATTCTCAGGCTATGTGAGATGCAAAGCTTTGGCATGCATGTTTTGGTCATCTAAATTTTGCTAGTTTGCTATGCTTGTAGAAATTTGAAATGGTGTCCTCTCTACCCAAACTTGAGGCACCTAGTAAACATGTCCCTGAAGGCTCTATTTTGGGCAAAATGCAGTGTTCCACCTTCCCAAAAGATGGTTCAGTATGAGCTTCTCAAAAATTACAACTTTTTCATAGTGATGTTGGTGGTCCTATGCAAACAACTACTTTTGGGGATTCTCTTTAGTTTTTGGTTTTGGCTTAAAATTTTTAGCATGTAAAATATGCGCCCTCCATTCTAATCAAGGGAGTGTCTTCACATTTTAATGCATCCCTAGCTAAAGAGTGTATAGTGTTGTTTAAACCTCAACAAAATGGATTTTCTGAACAGAAGAACATGTCACTCATGGAGATGGTGAGATGTATGGTCAAGAGTCATGCTTTACCACATAATTTCTACGTTGAGGCTTTTATGTGTGCAGAATATGTATTTAACAGGTGTTCCATTAAAGCAATACAGTCTATCAATCCATGTGAGGTTTGGCATGGTCAAAATCCATCTGTTGCTCATTTGTGTGTTTTTGGTCGTCTGACATATGCATTAGTGCTTGAATGATAATGCAAGAAATTTGATGATAAAGTAGTGAAATGTATTCTTGTAAGCTATAGTTTTGAAAGAAAGCTATTTTCTGTATCATCCACAGGCTAAACGCATTTTGGTTAGTCGTGATGTTGTTGTTGTGGAAGATCCAATTCAGCCATTACTTTTTTGTATTGAGACATCAGCTAGCTCCAAAGATGTGTATGACACTTTGATGCCTCTTTTTATAGGTGGATAGTCTAGTGTTAGTCTAAGTGAGGCAACTTTTTAGCCTTTAGAGGTTTCACATGATGAAGCAAATCATTCCTTTTCTAATGAAAATTTACATGATGCACTTGTTGATGAGAGAACTAATATAGAGGAGGCAAAGAGTATGCCTAAATGGCTAATGCAGACTTTACAAGATAGCAAATTAGATGCAACTTTTTGTTAATATATTTTGGTAGTGATATGTGTGAACACACTAGGACCACCGGGGCACTTTTTTTCCCTCTTTATTTTCTCCGGCTTATATATAAGCCTATAGCCCTAATGGTTTACTCTTATGATTCAATTGTATCTCTTGGTGTACCAATGATTTCTCTATCTCAATCTCCTCACTTGACCCCTCTAAAGCTTGTAGATTGTTTTGAATCATCCTCCAAAGGATCATCAAAATAGTTAGAATGAAGTACCTATCTTGTAGCACACTAATTCATCCTTTTTATTGATGATTTCTTGGTTACCTGAAGATCATCATATGATGATGAATGATTTGGTGTTCATTTAGCATCAATATAAAACTTAATTGGATATCCCAATTTGCATAAATTACCAAAACTTATATAGAATCAAAATACAATGCATATCACAGTAAAAATAACCAAGATTGTCAATAAATGATCTACATAATATAAAAATGAACATGAAAGTCTCAAAAAAAAATATACAAGTGAAAATCAAATATGATTGCAAAAATACAGTGTGATCCACCACCCATTGAAAGCATGTCAAAGGATGCTTATCATCGTTCCCTATAACGCACACCAAGTAGATGTTGGAGCAAGACAATCAACAATTGAAGATTATATGATGCTTAGGAGTGAAGAATTGAAAACAAGATTCAAGCCTTAGAGCATGAAGTGAAGTAGAAGTTCAAAAAGAGATGGTCTATAGACACATGTATATTATCTTTGTCAATACTTCACAAATACTTGAAGTAATGATGAATTCACACTCATATGTATATATATACACTTTTATATAGTCGTAATATATATGAGAGATGAATTATAGATGAAATAGAGAAGTGTAGATCATAAGTTGAATGAGTATCATCCATCAGATGTAAGATGAGTTGAATAGAAGAAGTTATATGACAATTGCACGTCGATTTTTCCTCCATTTCTCCTTCTGTGTTTAATCATTTCAAGAATCCTTTTGTAGATGTCTAAGTCCATAGTTAATGCATCTATGGTCAAGATTTGAGAGTCTAATTGTGATCAGGCTGAGCGAATTCTGACTAGGAACATTTGTATGTGAAGAAGTGATGAGTGTCTTCTGAAACAAGTGCAGGTTCGATGATCAAAGAATTGACCAGATCTCAGTGCATAGTGTAAGCTTTTAAAAAAATGAGGAGTCAAAATCTAATTTGGAAGGCAACCCATCTATGTCTAAATGAATTTATTAAATGGGTTATATTTTGTGAGAAGCAACTATTTAAAGTTGCATATGTAAAATTAGCTTGTAGAAAGTGCTTGTTTCAAACACATGATTACTTATTGAAGTAAATCTAAAATTTTGTGAGTCCTTTTGGTTACGTTTAACTTGGAGTAGTTGGAAAAACACTACAAGAGTGTTGTTTCAAATTTTCATAGAAAACACTAATCATTTCATTAGTGAATGAGTGAATTTTGTGAGGTAGACTTTTCATAGTGAAGCTAGTTTTCATAGAGAAGTTGAGTGCTCATATTTTCGTAAAATATTTTCAAAATTGGTGAAGGTTTTGAGCTATACTTGACATAGAGGTGTTCTAAACTCAATTGTAGCTTGTCTTTTGGAGATTAAGCATCTCCATAAGTGGTACAAGTTCAGGAATAATCAGATTTGAAGAAAGGGATGACCTTGACTACTGCAGACATACAAAATTCAACATTTGAATATTCAAAAGGACAAAGTGTAAAGGAAAAGCTAAAGAGAGACACACGAGAGCAATCAAAAGTATTAGGAGTAAATCTCGAAGCTAAGGCACATTCATTACTCATAAGGTTGAAGATTTGATAGTACAGGTGAAGAAAGGATAGGAGATAGTCTCCAAATTGAGAAGTTGCATAGAGAGAACTATCTAGCTTGGTCTATGAGGATGGAAGCTCATCTTATGAGAAAAGATCTGATGGGATACATCACAAGAGAAGAAGAAAAACTAGAATTTAAAGATCCTAGTGTTCCTACTAGGGAGGAGCTTGGACATTTAAAGATTTGGATGAAGAAGGATGCTCAAGCAAGGAGCATTCTCTACATGGTAGTAAATGATTACTTGCTTCCTCATATAAAAGGACTTGAAAGTGCAAGTGATATATGGAGTGCTTTGGAGGAGCATTTCTAGAATACAACTAAGTCAAGGAAAGCATCACTATGGGCTGCGCTTACCACATTCAAGAAGAAGGCTTCAGAATCAACATCTGCTTATGTGACAAAAATGACAGACATTGCTGATTCCTTAGGTGCAGTTGATGAAGACATTGAAGAAGATAAATTGGTAAGACAAATTCTCACAGGTCTAAAGGACATGAGAAGTGGAAGCCTTTCATATTGTCAACAGAACCTTCATTAGATCATTTCACTCCTGATTTGAATCAATGTTAGGACATATGCTAACTTTTGAGAATGATATCAAAGGAGATGTTGATAAGAGTGCAGGTCATGCAATGTATTCTAAGGACAAGAAGAAAGCTATCAAAGAAAAGCTACAATCAATTGAAGATGAAGGTACTCCAAGCCAAGCAAACTTCCTAAGAGGAAGAGGAAGTGGAATGCAAAACTTCATGGCCTTCTCTCTGAAAGGTGCATCCATTTTTCTTTGCATCCCTTTAGCTTAAGGTTCATCACCTACGAGACGAACACCTTCATCATCGCTCCATAAGCAAGGCATTTGTAGGTCGGATATGCATAGAAAGTATCTTATGAATACAAGAGACTCTTGTACTAGCCATCCCTCTCCCATGCTACCCTTTGGACGTGCTCTCTACCGAACAAACCCTTTTAATGCCTTGATGAGGTGCACTGAGAAGAACATCCATCGACTATGGATAGTTCTGCCTATTGCAACTTCATCAACCACATGAACAAGTAAATAAAGCTGAATGGTGAGAATATTTGTGGCAAAGTCCTTCTCTACCATACAGAAAGCCTCTATAACATTGATTTTCACACTCTATGCTATCTCTCTTTTTCTCTTTCGAAGGCATCCACTGTACCAATGAACTAATTTTATAAATGGTTGTTCGCACATCCTTCGAAAGCCATTCATATATGATTATATATATTTTAATATTAAACCTAAAAATCTACATTTTATATATTTAATTTAATAAAAACCCTAAAATCCTATTTTTATGTATTTAATTATAATGATCTAATTAAATATTTAAAACACTAGCTCTTAACTTTTTTTCAGTATATATATATATATATATTTCGTTTCTCAATTTTATAAATATATGATTATATATATTAATATTAAACCTAAAACTCTATTTTTTATATATCTAATTATATATATTTAATCTATATATTTAATTTATATATTTAAAGCACTAGCTCATTTCATATTTATTTGTCTTAGCTAAAATCCTATTCTTCATAAATATTTATTTATATATTTTGATTTCAATATATTTAGTTTAATTACAGAACTTAAAAGCCCTATTTGTAATATATATATATATATATATATATATATATATATATATATATATATATATATATATATATATATATATATATATATATATATATATATATATATATATATATATATATATATATATATATGTGTGTGTGTGTGTGTATATATATATATATATATATATATATATATATATATATATATATATATATATATATATATATATATATATATATATATATATATATATATATATATATATATATATATATGTGTGTGTGTGTGTGTGTGTGTGTGTGTGTGTGTGTCTTTGTCTATATCTAAAAAACTTAAACATCCTAAAGACCTATGTTTATATATTAAATTATATATATTTAATTTTATTGTATATATGTATACAATCTAAAGCCTAATCAAAAAGACCTAGACTTAAAATATGTATATGCGTTAATTCATGTGTATATACATGTGTGTGTGTATATGTATTATATGTCTATATATGTGTATGCATGTGTAGAAAGCCTAAAACCCTAATCCTAAAGACCTAAACCTAAAACATGTATATGTGTCTATGCATGTGTAAATAGCCTAAAAACCCTAATCCTATTTTTTTATATATATTTGATTATATGTTGTATGTTTTTTCCTAGTTTTTATAAATATATGATTATATATATTAATATTAAACCTGAAACACTACTTTCTATATATTTAATTGAATAAAAAAGCTAAAAATCCTATTTTTATATATTTAAGAAACAGGCTCTTTTCATATTTATTTATTCATATGAAAACCCTATTTTTAGATATATGTATCTATATATTCTATTTTTTCTTAATTTCTTTCTTTTTTTGTTTCTTTAAATATATATAATTTAATTAAAATACCTAAAACCCTATATATATATACATATATATATATATATATATATAGAGAGAGAGAGAGATAGAGAGAGAGATCTAGACCTAAAACATGTATACTTGTATATGCATGTGTATATACATGTGTACATGTATATGTATTATATGCGTGTATGTGTATGTATGTGTATGGATCTATAGAAATACTAAAACCCTAATGCTAATGAGCTAGACCTAAAACATGTATATGTGTGTATGCATGTGTATATATATGTCTATGTGTATATGAATTATGTGTGTATGTGTATATGTGTGTATGGATGTGTAAAAAGCCTAAAACCCTAATCCTAGAGACCTAGTCCTAACACATGTATATGTGTGTATGCATGTGTATATATATGTGTATGTATATATGTATTATGTGTGTATATATGTATATGTGTGTATGCATGTGTAAATAGCCTAAAAACCCTAATCCTACTTTTTATATATATTTTATTATATATTGTACTTATTTACCTAATGGTTATGAATATATGTATTAATATTAAGGGCCTAAAACTCTATGTTTTATATATTAATTATATATACTTAATTTAATAAAAAATATGGAAATCCTATTTTTATATATTTAATTATATAAATTTAACTTATACATTTAAAATTTTCATGATTTTCATATTTATTTATCTATACTAAAATCCTATTTTTTATACATATTTATTTATATATTGTAAATTTTTTCTTAATTATTTTTCTTAATTTTTTATATATATTTAATTTAATTGGAAAACCCAAAAAATGTTTTTTTATATATTTAATTACATATATTTATGTTTATTGTATGTTTGTATAAAACCTAAAAGCCTTATCCTAAAACCACCTAGACCTAAAACATGTATATGTGTGTATGCATTTGATATACATGTGTATGTGTAATTGTTTTATATGTGTATATGTGTATATATGTGTATGCACGTGTAGAAAACCTAAAACCCTAATCCTATTGACATAGACCAAAAACATGTATATGTGTGTATGCATGTATGTATATATATATATATATATATATATATATATATATATATATATATATATATATATATATATATATATATATATATATATATATATATATATATATGTATGTATGTATATTTATTATGTGTGTATATGTGTATATGTATGTATGCATGTGTAAACACCCCAAAAACTGTAATCCTAAAGACCTCAACCTAAAATATGTATATGTGTCTATGCATGGTTATATACATGTGTATGTGTATTTTTATTATTGTTGGTGCAGGGCAATCAACAATTGAAGTTTAGGATGAATAATTGAAGTCAAGGACTGAAGAAAAGACCAAGTCATAAAGCATGAAGGAAGTGCATATCGAGGAGATAAAGATGTGTATACATATGTACATTATTTTAGAGTTAGTTCATCACATACTTTTGTATGGTCATGACCTTGTAAATATTTGCCTATATATACAAAGAAAATGTCGGGGAAAATAGGAGAGAATGTGTTAGAATAATTTTTTAGGAGAATTAGATGTCATTAGACCTTTCAGAAGTGAATAGAATCTCTCTCATTACTCAGATGTAAAAATTTCTCAGAAATGAAAAATGTTGCACCCGATCTTTTTGTGTATTCTCTTTCTGTGCTTGATCATTTCAAGAATCCTTTTGTAGATGTCTAAGTCCATAGTTAATGAGTCTATGGTTAAAGTTTGAGAGCCTAATTGTAAATAGGCCATGAGAATTATGAGTAGGAACATTCATATGTGAAGAAGTGTTCACTGTTTCCTGAAACAGGCACAAATTTTGATGCTAATGTTTTGGTGAGTTCTCCTTCCACAGTGTAAATTTTTGAGCAAGCAAGCACTCAATCTTTAAGTTGGAAGGTAAGCTACCAATGACTAAAAGCATTTGCATAAACGAATTCTAGATTGAGAGAACCAAGTGTTAGAAGTTATAGGTGTCTGAATCGACTTCTCAGAAGAACATTTTTAGACATAGGTGACTTGTTAAGTTCATTTCGCACGATCTACTGAATCTTTTGAAGTGTTTTAACTTGGAGGAGGTGCACAAATTATAGGTGACACCTTGTGCAAAGTTTTATAAAAAAATTTACACATTTGATAAGTCAATGAGAGAGTTATGTGCAGCAGACTTTTTGTAGAATCATCTTCTTCACAGTTTGTCCAAACACTTTATAATTGATCATTAATCCTCCGAATTGGGAAAGGTTTTGAGTTACTCTTGATATAGAGGTGCTCTAATTTCAAGAGTAGCTGGTTCTTTTGGAGATTAACACTCTCCGTCAGTGGTATCAGAGCAAGAAGCATCAGAATTGAAGGAAGGAGGATCCTGACTGCTACAGCTGCAAAGAATTCATTATCTGACGGTTCAAAAGGTGAAAGCTTGAGGGAAAAGCTTGAGAAGGAGGTCATACGACATCAAGGAAGACAAAAGGAACATTATTCGAAATAAAGGTACACCTATTACTCATAAAGTTTGAAGAATTCAATATACAGGTGAAGAAAGGATGGGAGATTCTCTTCAGATAGAGAAGTTGGATAGAGAGAACTATCCAGCATGGTCAATGAGGATGGAATCTCATCTTATGATCAAAGACTTGATAGGTTATATTACAGGTCTGTCACGAGGAAGGAGATAAGGAAGAGAGCTCACACACACACTCTCACTCTCAAGGAGAAGCACACACACAGATTGAGGCAAGGAAGAATGATCTTCTTCTTCCTCTTCTATTACATAAAAGGAATGTACAAGAATGACCTAAAAACAAGAATACAACTAGTGCAATATATGAAGACGAGTACATAAGGAAAAACCTAATGTCCGCGAATGAGTGAGCTGGCAAGAAACAAATGTGCCATCACTCTTGATAGATAAATCTAATAAAGCTCAATGAAGTATCCCTAACATATACCGGCGTGACCACTATACATGTCAGAGAAACAAAAAACTGGTACGTGTCATCCTGGATCATCACATGTTGAGCTTGATATCTCAACACTCCCCCTCAAGCTCAATGCCATATCCTGTTATCCAAGCATCTTCCGAAACTTATTCAACTTCTCAGCTCCAAGTGCTTTAGTGAAAATATCAGCAACCTGCTCATCTATTCTCACATAAACAAGATCAATATCACCTGCTAATACCTTCTTTCTGATGAAGTGATAATGTACCTCGATATACTTTGTTCTAGCATGGAAAACAGGATTCCGTGCTAACTGTATGCTGCTAAGATTATCACAATAGATAGTGATAGGCTTTTGCACTTCCACACCTAAATCTGCAAGTAACATCTCCAGCCATGATGCCTCACATGCTACCATTGCAGCACCTCTATACTCAACCTCTTTACTCGACAAAGCAACAGTGGGCTGCTTCTTGCTGCTCCATGTAATAGTTGCACCTCCAAGTGAGAAAAGAAAGCCACTAATAGATCTTCTATCTGGAGTACTACGAGCCCAATCTACATCGGTGTATCCATGAACCTACAAATCTACACCAGCTTTATAAAACAATGCATAATCCAAAGTAGCACTCACATAACGTAGAGTGCGCCTCAGAGCATCCAAATGTGGCTTCCTAGGAACCTGCATAAACTGACTTTCAAGTCCAACAGTATAACTTAGATCAGGCCTTGTAATTGTGAGATATATAAGACTTCCCACAATTTTCCTGTACATAGTAGCATTTTTCAATGCTTCACCTGATGTAGTATCCAATTTCAAATTCTGATCTAATGGCATGAAATTGGCTTACAATCAGCCATACCATACTTTTGCAGCATATTCAAGGCATATTGCCTTTGCGACATCCATATACCTGTTTTTGTATGTATAAACTCAATGCCCAAGAAATAGCGCAACACACCAAGATCTTTCATGTCGAATTCCTGCATAAGAAGTTTCTTTACCTCTTTGATGCTTCTTCATTATCACCACCTACAATCAGGTCATCAACATAAATAGCCACAATAGTGATGCCATCATCAGCCTTCCTTGCATATAGTGAGTGATCTGCATCACACACAGAGAACCCAATGCTGGTTAAGTAATCAACAATCCTTGCATGCCATGCACGAGGGGCTTGCTTCAGCCCATACAAAGCCTTTTGCAACCAGCAAACATATTCTGGATGCTTTGAATCTTCATATCCTTGTGGCTGGTACATATATACTTCTTCCTGTAACTCATCATGTAGGAAAGCACTCTTCACATCCATCTGATGCAAAGTCCATCCTTTTGCTGTAGCTAATGCAACAAGTGTTCTGACAGTATACATTTTAGCTACAGGGCTGAATGCTTCCTCATAATCAATGCCATATGTCTGTGCATCAAGATTACGAAAATGACTAGACTTCTGAAACTCTTCAGATCTCCAAAAATAAACCATTCTTCATGTTTCAAGTTATAATACTACAAGATTGTTGGTCGATCCATTCCAGTGGCTAACACTGGCACGCATGGTGGATCCGAGCCAACTAAATTAAAAAAATAGGCTTACTTATTATCATCATCCTATAGCTTAGGTTTAATAATCCTTTCTATATCCCATCTATTCTCTTTTAAAATCTCTTCTATATTTTCCTCAACTAGTCAAATTTCTTCAACAAAAGATTCCTTTGGCTCTAGTAACTATTGGCTTGTTGTGCGGTAAGTGATCATTGCAACCTCTAATTTTGGAATTGTATTTTGAACTTTATCTAACAAATTATCGAACGCTATAGTAATATCTATTATCTTTGAAAAATTATCTACAATTAATATCATTGACTCTTCTAACTCCATATTATGCTTTTATTCCATTATTGCAAAATTCTTTAGCTCCTAGATTTTTCCGTCCTTACCCTCCAAAACTCTGTTGGCATCGGTGCATCTTTGCTTCCAATCCTCTACTTGCTTCTCTAAATCTCAAATTCCTGAAAGTTGAGCTTTGATTGTATCATACGTTTCTTGCATAGTGTGGAATTTGGCTTCTACTTTGGTGTACTCTAAGTTCTGCACTACCACTTTTGCCTCTCCATCTGGCATAGCGGCTTCCTGTTTTATTATCTCCTCAGCGTGACTATTAACTTTGAATCCATTATCTTTGAAAAACTATCAACATTTAATATCCGTTATCTTTGAAAAACTATCTACAAATTAATATTTTTGACTCTTCTAACTCCATCTTATGCTTTAATTCCATTACCACTGCAAAGTTCTTTAGCTCCTAGATTTTTGTGTCTTTACCCTCCAAAATTGTGTTCGTATCGGTGCATCTTTGCTTCCAATCCTCTACTTGCTTCTCTAAATCTATGATTCCTGAAAATTGAGCTTTGATTGTATCATAAGTTTATTGCACAATGTGGAATTTGGCTTCTACTTTGGTGTACTATGAGTTCTACATGGCCAGTTTTGCCTTGGCATCTACCATAGTGGCTTCTTGTTTTATTATCTCCTTAGCTTGATTATTAACTTTCTTATTTAGTCTCTACACTTATTTTTCCTTCTTTTGAAGTTTAGCAACCATTTCTTTATTAGTTTTCTTTAATTTTTTTTGGAAGAGATGGATGGATACCTCAAGCAAGTGAGGTGGTACTACCAAAACCTACTTTGTACCTGCCCTATTTCACTCTGGAGTTGGTCCCTCAAACAATTGAATCAAAATAAATTACTTTACAAATAGCTCGTTGCTTAGAACTTGCTATTTTGGTCTTGACACCTGTTGGATCTTTTGCTGAGTGCTCATAGTAGAGTAGCGATTGTTAAAATTCCTTTTGGGTGAACCAAATTAGCTTAGATAGCTAATGATTACAAGTGGAATCACTTAAAATGATAAACCACACTCTGAGAAATCAATTTAGCAAGTGAATTCTTACCCTCAACTTTTTAGGGACTAAGCAGAGAATGACTAAAGAGCACTTTGATGCCAATGTCTCCCAGTTGGCTTAAGCAAAAGTTTTGAAATTTTGACAGCATCAAATAAGTGTTGAGCTGGTTCCAACAAGCTATAGAGAATGCAAAATGGATAGGAACGCATTGAGATACGGTCATGCAAAGCTCATTGTTATGAGTAGTCATAGCAGAGAGCTGGTAGAGTGAGATAATGAATGATGTAAATGTAGTATAGAACATTGTTATACATGATCATTGGCATAGAAATGATGCCCAATGATAGTGATCTAAGTGAGCTAAGGTGTAAGCCACTTAGCCTCCACAAAAGATCAACAATAAGCTCAGAAAAGGGGGCACTTGGCCGCGAGATTACATAGCTCTTTTATAAGAGTCTTCTTTGAATTTTGAATTTGAATTCGAGTTTGGTTCCATCTAAAAAGTGTTCCTTTGATCTAGGAAATATTCTCTCATTGAACTCGTAGCTAATATGCTTCTCCTAACTCCACGAAATGTATGGACTTACAGAATGCTTTCAAGTAAAACACTTTTACAATGGTTAATAATCCAACTATTAAAAGCTAGGATTCATATGATCCACCACATGGTTGCATAGATTACTTTCCATGCCTAGCCAAGTGTGAAGGCTTGGATATTGCACCAATAGCTCCCCCTCAAGCCAAGCATCTTGGCTTCTATAGCTTCATCAATCCTCTTGAATATCCTGCAATTGAATCATACTTTTAAACTTGCATAGTTTAGTACCATCAAGTGCTTTGGTTAACAAATCTGCACATTGCATGTTTGTAGATACATATGCCAATTGGATCTCCTTGCTCAATAGCTTCTCGCTAACATAGTGATAGTGTACTTCTATATGCTTGGTTGTTGCATGATAGATGGGATTGGCTGCAAGATGCAAAGAACTTGTATTGTCACCCAAAATCATAGGTGAATGAGTATGAAGTCCCAAATTGAATATAGCAATCTAATCCATATGGCTTCTTGTGTAGAATTTGCTAATCCCTTGTATTCAGCCTCTGTTTAAGATAGAGCAACACTTGGTTGCTTCTTGGAAGACCATGAATTGGCTTATCACTCACAAAAGAAAGATATCTAGAAGTACTCCTTCTATCATCCTTACAACTTTCCCAATCTGCATCTCAGTAAAGCTTAATGTCCAAATCTGATCTGTATGGGAAGTAAAGACCTTGATTTTGAGTACCCTTGAGATACTTCAAAATCCTTTTAGGAGCTTCCAAGTAAGGTGCTCTAGGATTATGCATGAATTGACTTAGAACACTTACTCATAAGATATATCTATCCTTGTTAATGTTGCATAGTTTAGACTCCCAACTATGCTTTGATATTCTGCAATGTCTTCAAGCAAATCACCTTCATGAGCACTCAATTTATGATTTACCTCCGTAGGGGTGCTAGCTAATTTCCATTCTCCAAGTGGAACTTCTTCAACATGTCCTGCACATAGTTCCTTTGAGTGATATAAATTCCAGAATTTGAGTAGACTAACTCATGTCCAAGAAAATACTTTATAAACCCTATCTCACTGATTTTGAACTCCTGCATCATTAGGTTCTTGATTTGTTTGATGCCATTTGCATCAGTACGTGTAAGTATGATTTCATCAACATACACACATAAGTATATCATTTTTTAGTTGCTTCTCTTGACAAACAGAGAAGAATTTGCCTTGCTCATTATGAATCCTTGATCTTGAAGGTAGGTAGTTAACCTATGATTCCATGCCCTAGGTGCCTACTTCAAACCATAGAGGGCTTTGTTCAATTTGCATACATAATTTACCTTGCTTGGGTCTTCATAGCCAGGAGGTTGAGCCATGTAAACCGCCTCTAAAATTGAGCCATTGAGAAAGGCATTTTCCACATCCAATTGATACAAATTCCAATTCCTAGATGCAGCCACACTTACCAATACTCTAATGGTTGGCATTTTAGCCACACGTGAGAAAAATTTTCATGACCATGTAGA
The DNA here is from genome assembly GCA_020310875.1 of Ceratopteris richardii. Classification (NCBI taxonomy): domain Eukaryota; kingdom Viridiplantae; phylum Streptophyta; class Polypodiopsida; order Polypodiales; family Pteridaceae; genus Ceratopteris; species Ceratopteris richardii. The sequence goes on along the minus strand of CM035407.1, from coordinate 110,156,479 downwards.
GGTCCATAGCAGTTGTGAAAGCTTCCCATTCATCATCTACCTTGATGCCATTGATTATTTGTCTCACTATTTGCCCCTCCTCAATCTCCTCTCCTATGCTTGCCAATTGATCAACCACATCTTTTACCTGGTCACATATTCTGAAACATTCTGCTTGGGTTGCTTCCGTGGACTGGTAAACTCAATCCACAATTGATTTTTTGTTGCTCTTGTGTTGGAAGAAAAATATGAAGACAATATATCCCAAGTCTCTTGGGAAGTTTTACAATTCCTAATGTGTGGAAGAAGGAATTCAGAGATAGAGTTAAGTAGATATGACCTTGCTAAAGCATCTTTGGCACACCATGAGTTGTGTCTTTCAAGCTCCTCTCTTGTAGGTTGTCCTTTGTTTCTAAAAATGGGCATCTCCTCATCTCGTGATATGTATCCATAGAGACTCCTTCCTTGTAGATAGGTCTTGATCCCCAAAGACCATGCTAGATGGTTGTTCATGTCCAATTTATCAATGAAAGAAGGCACACCATCTCCCATTTTACCTCAACTTTCTCTTATACCACTGTTGGAGAGATGGATGTATACCTCAAGGAAGTGAGGTAGTACTACCAAAACCTACTTTGTACCTATCCTATTGAACTCAAGAGTTATGTAGTAGGCCCCTTTAGCTTGCAAATGCCACAAATAAAGTACCTATGTGCTTTGGAGTTGGTCCCTCAAACAATTGAATCAAAGCAGATTACTTTACAAATAGCTAGTTGCTCAAAACTTGCTATTTTGGTCTTGACACCTGCTGGATCTTTTGGTCTGTGCTCACAGTACAGTAACATTTGATAAATTTCCTTTCATCTGAATCAAATAAGCTTAGATATCTAATGATTAAAAGTGGAATCACTTAAAATGATAAACCATACCCTGAGAAATCAATTTAGCAATTGAATGCTTACCCCCGAGTTTTTACGGAATGAGCAGAGAATGAACAAAGAGCACTTCAACAAAGAGCACTTCAACAAAGAGCATAAAATAGAATTTGAATTGGTTCCAACAAGCTATAGATCATGCAAAATGGATAAGAACACATCGACATATGGTCATGCAAATTTGAATGTTCTCAGTAATCATAGCAGAGAGGTAGACAAAGATAATCAATGATGTAAATTTTGTTGGGAAACATGGATGGATGCTCCAAGAGACTGAGTAGGTACTGCTAAACCTGCTTTGTACCAGCCCTCTTTTGCTTCAGAGTTGATAAGTAGACCTTCTTAGCTTTCCAATAACACCAAAAAATGACCTATGTGCTTTGGAAGTGATGTGTGTAATGATTGAACCAAAACAGATAACTTTGTAGTCCACAAACTCAAGAAAACCTTCTATTTTAGTCTTGACTCCTGCTGACTGTTTTGCTTAGTGTGACCAGTACAGTAGAAATTGATAAAATTCCTTCTAGGGGTATTTAATTAGCTTAGTAAGCTACCATTTGCAAGTGGAATGATGTAAAAAGATAAATTATGCTAAGAGAAATCAATTTAGCAAGTTTAGCTATACCCCTGACTTTTTAGGACTGTAGCAGAAATTTACCAGAGTTCACCTCGATGCAGATTTCGCTGAAATGGCTAAATAGAAGCACTTTAAACTTTGCGTTGAGCTGAATCCAACAAGCTTTGAATCACTTGATGTGGTGGAGAATTGACTGCGATATGGCCTTGACAAGTTGACAGACTTTTGAGTAGACTAATAGAGAACTCAGAGATTAATGATGTAAATGTATCTATTAATTAACACTTGTATACAATCCCATTGGCACGAATAACATTGCCTAATGGTGAAGAGAGGTGTAGGCTATGGTATAGTCCCCACACACACTCAAACTCAGTAGAATGAGGCTCGGGAATGATCTCTCTCACCCGCGACTTTTCAAGTTCATTTTTATATGTGATGAGCAAAGTTTTGAATTCAATTTCAAATTTTGGCTCCCTATGATCAAGCTCCTAAAAGCTTGGAGACATTCCTTCAATCAAATGAGCTACTTTTCCACGACTCATTATGGTAGGTGATTACAAAAAGATTCTAATTCAATTTGACTTTTACAATGAGGTAAAGTGGTAATTAACCACTAGCATATGTTCCTATGCTTCTTCATGTATGTGTAGACGTTAATGTATCCTTTGAGCCAAATGTGTTGGCTTGCAAATTACACCAACAGCTCCCCCTTAAGCCAAACATTTTGGCTTAAGTCTTCATCTTCAATCTTCAAGTATATCCTGCAATCCAATCATGGATTTGAACTTGCAAAGTTTTGTTCCATCCAAAGCTTTAGTCAACAAATCTACACATTGCATGTTGGTTGATACATAGGTAAGTTGAATCTCTTTGCTTATCAACTTCTCTCTCACATAATGGTAATGAACCTCTATGTGTTTGGTCCTAGCATGATAGATAGGATTAGGTGCAAGGTGAAGAGAACTTGTATTATCTCCAAAGATAATTGGTGACCTAGTATACAAACCCAATTCTGTATACAAAAGCTTAATCCAAATTGCTTCTTGTGTGGCATCAGCTAGTCCTCTATATTCTGCCTCTGTGGAAGACAAAGCAACAGTACGTTGCTTCTTTGAAGACCATGAAATTGGTTTGTCACCTGCAAAAGAGATATATCCAGAAGTGCTCCTCCTATCATCCTTGCATCCTGCCCAATCTGCATCTGAATAAATTTTTATATCAATATCTGAAGTGTAAGGGAAATACAAACCATGGTTCTATGTACCCTTGAGATACTTCAAGATTCTCTTGGCAGCCTCTAAGTGAGGTATCCTTGGCTTGTGCATAAATTGACTTAGCACACTTACTCCAAATGCAATATCAATTCTTGTAAGAGTAGCATAGTTCAAGCTACCCACCATAATTTGATAACCTATAATGTCTTTGACTTCATCACCTTCATGGGCACTTAGCTTTAGGTTCACCTCCATTGGAGTGCTTGCTACTTTAGCATCCTTCAAGTGAAACTTCTTCAACATATCTTGTACATACTTTTTTTGAGTAATGTATATCCCTGAATTAGTGTAAACTAATTCAAGCCCTAGAAAATACTTCAATAAACGAAGATCATTGATCTTGAACTCCTTCATCATCTAGCTTTTGATATACCTGATTCCATTGACATCATTACTTGTAATGATGATGTCATCAACATAAACACAGAGATAGATTACCTCTTAATTACTTCTCTTAATGAACAGAGAAGTGTCAGCCTTGCTCATGACAAAACCTTGGTCTTGGAGGTATGTAGTTAACATGTAATTCCATGCCCTAGGTGCCTGCTTCAATCCATATAAAGCCTTCTTTAATTTGCAAACATAAGTTACCTTCTTAGGGTCCTCATAGCCAGGAGGTTGTGACATATAAACTTCTTCTGAAATCCATCCATTCAAGAAAGCATTCTTGACATCCAATTGGTACATGTTCCAATTCTTTGATGCAGCCACACTTACCAACACTCTGATTGTTGGCATCTTGGCCACAGGAGAAAATGTCTCTTCATAGTCAATGCCTTGGGTTTGTGCAAAACCCTTGGCTACCAATCTGGCTTTGTACCTATTAATTGTTCCATCAGAATTTCTTGTCAACTTATAGATCCATCTGGATCCTATCACTTTCATAGAATCTTTCTTGGGTACTAACTCCCATGTGTCACTCTCCTTGAGTGCTTCAATCTCCTCATCCATAGCTTCTTTCCATTCTGATTTGGTTATTGCTTCTTCATATGAACCTGGTTCTTCATTTGACAAATCCTTGGCAAGATAAACTGAATGTTTAGTAACAAGAGATGTATCATACCCATATATGATAGGTTTCCTGCTTTCTCTTTGAGATCTTCTAATTGATTGAGTTGATGATTCAGGTATGTCTTCAAGCTTCTTCATCTTCATTTTGCCCTTGGACTTCCATGCTTTGAATTCTTCAAGGTTGATAGTGTCTTCATCATCTGAACTTGAGGCTTCATTCTGAGTAGGTTCCTCCTTTGCAAGTTTTGGAAATTCCTCTTCCAAATCATAGGGTAGTTTGACCTTCCTGCCTTCATTCTGATACCAAGAATCATTTTCATCAAAGATCACATCTCTGCTTACCATAAATCCCTTATTGGTAGGATTATAAAACTTGTAACCTTTTTTATTTAAATCATACCCAATGAAAATGCATTTTTCAGCCTTTGGGTCTAGCTTACCTCTTATCTAAGAAGGAATGTGCATATATGCTACACATCCAAATATTTTGCAGTGATCCAATGATGGTCTCTTACCATGCCATGCTTCATAGGGTGTCATACCATCGAGTGACTTAGATGGTAACCTGTTTATGAGGTAAGTGGCAGTAGAAACACTCTCTGCCCATAGATAGTTAGGTAGTTTCTTCTCATTAAGCATAGATCTAGATGTCCCAACAATTAACCTATTTCTTCTCTCAGCTATCCCATTTTGTTCAGGAGAATACCTTGTGGTTATCTCTTTTGATGCCTCTGTCCTGCAAGAAGTCTTCAAATTCATTGGAGAAGTACTCACCTCCTCCATCTGATCTTAGCCTCTTCAAATTCCTTCCTGTCTGGTTTTCAACTAATGCAAGATATTTCTTAAAACAATTAAATACCTCATCCTTGTGCTTCATGAAGTATAATACAGTCCATCTGCTATAATCATCAATGAAAGACACATAGTACCTTGATCCAGAGACTAAGGGGTCTTTGCTAGGTCCCCAAACATCTATGTGTACAAGCTCTGGGTAGCCTTCATGCATATATCCTTTCTTGGAGAAGGGTAACCTGTGAGACTTACCAAATTGACAAGCACCACACTTGTAAATCATATGTTGCTTGGATACATTAGGTATCCCAAGCACACATTGGTCCCTGCACATTTGTTTCAAGGTTCTTTCTCCTATGTGCCCTAACCTTTTGTGCCAAATCTCAAGCTCTGAAAGTGTTTGATCTTTATAACTGTATAGTGCAATATTCTTTGTATCATCCAACTCAAAAGTGAAAAGTCTACCTGATTTTTCTCCTTTAGCAATCCTCTTGAACCCATGTCTTGGGTCCTCCACATATGCTCCATATTGATTGAATCTGACCTGCAAACCTTTCTCCACAATCTGACCAACACTCATCAAATTTTTGGTAATGGTTGATACATAGAGTACCCTGCTCAACAAATTCTGATTACCATCACAAGTCTTAACATTTCCAACTTTAACTACTGAATGCTTTGTATCATCACCTGTTTGGACTTGATGTTTACCTTTTGGTTCCTCAAGATCAAAGAGTAGTGCCACATTGCGAGCCACATGATTTGAGCATCCTGAATCAATGTAGAATAGGTGATCATCATTTATACCTGTCTTTGAAGTCATGTTCATGATCAGAAGAGAGTCATCCTGCTCCTCTGTGTAGTTGTTGTAGTCCTTTCTGGTTTTGAATCCTCCTTGGTAGTTGCCATGGTAATTGTTGTTGTAATTGTTGTTGTGGCCTTGGTGATGGTTGAAGCTTCCTCTTGACTGTGAGTATCCACTTCTTTGGTAGCTTCTTCCTCTCTGATTTTTGTAATTCTTGAAACACTCATCTGTAGTATGATTAACCACAAATGTTGCATGGTGATGAGTTATAGGGTCTCCCCCTACCTTGCTTACCTCCTCTGCCCCTTCCTCTTGAAGATCTACCTCTCCCTGCATAGTTGGTTTGGGAGGTAGAGCCTTCATCTTCCATCTTCTTGCTCTTGCCTTTATCCTTAGACTTCTTATCAGTATATAGGGCAGAAGAGTTATTACCTTTGGATGTATCTCCATTTTTGGTGAGCTTTGCTTCATGTGTAAATAGTTGTCCCATGAGAGTTGTAAGATCTGGAGTGTGCATGTCCATGTAGAGATCCATTGCAGTGGTGAAGCTTTCCCATTTGTCATCAGCCTTGATTCCATTGATCACTTGTCTTACAATTTGTTCTTCTTCAATCTCTTCTCCTATGCTTGCTAACTGATCTGCAACATCTTTGATCTTGGTCACAAATTCTAAAACAACTTGCTTAGGTTGCTTCCTTAGTGTTGTGAATTCAATCCACAACTGATTTTTCCTAGCCCTTGTAATGGAGGAAAAATATGATGACAAGGTTTCCCAAGTTTCTTCGGATGTCTTACAATTTCTGATATGTGGCAAAAGAAAGTCAGAAATAGAGTTGAGTAAATATGACCTTTCCAATGCATCCTTAGCACACCATGTGTTGAGCTTTTCTTGTTCTTCCTTGGTAGGTAATCCTCTTGCTTTGAATGAGGGCAATTCCTCATCTCCTGAGATGTATCCATAGAGACTCCTTCCTTGTAAGTAGGACTTCATCCTTAGAGACCAAGCTTGATAGTTGTTCGTGTCCAATTTATCAATAAATGAAGGAAAACCATCTCCCATTTTACCTCTATTGCTCTGATACCACTGTTGGGAAATATGGATGGATGCACCAAGAGACTGAGTAGGTACTGATAAACCTGCTTTGTACCAGCCCTCTTTTGCTTCAGAGTTGATAAGTAGACCTTCTTAGCTTTCCAATAACACCAAAAAATGACCTATGTGCTTTGGAAGTGATGTGTGTAATGATTGAACCAAAACAGATAACTTTGTAGTCCACAAACTCAAGAAAACCTTCTATTTTAGTCTTGATACCTGCTGACTATTTTGCTCAGTGTGACCAGTACAATAGAAATGGATAAAATTCCTTCTAGGGGTATTTAAGTAGCTTAGTAAGCTACCATTTTCAAGTGGAATTATGTAAAAATATAAACTATGCTAAGAGAAATCAATTTAGCAAGTATAGCTATACCCCCGACTTTTTAGGACTGTAGCAGAAATTGACCAGAGTTCAACTCGATGCAGATTTCTCTAAAATGGCTGAGTAGAATCACTTCAAACTTTGACAGCATGTAGATGGCTTTGCTTTGAATCCAACAAGCTTTGAATCACTTGATTTGGTGGAGATTTGACGGAGATATGGCCTTGACAAGTTGACAGACTTTTGAGTAGACTAACAGAGAACTCAGAGATTAATGATGTAAATGTATCTATTAATTAACACTTGTATACAATCCCATTGTCATGAATAACATTGCCTAATGGTGTAGAGAGGTGTAGTCTATGGTATAGTCCTCACACACACACTCAAACTCAGTAGAATGAGGCTCGGGAATGATCTCTCTCACCTGTGACTTTTCAAGTTCATTTTTATATGTGATGAACAAAGTTTTGAGTTCAAATTCAAATTTTGGCTCCCTATGATCAAGCTCCTAAAAGCTTGGAGATATTCCTTCAATCAAATGAGCTAATTTTCCAGGACTCATTGTGGTAGGTGATTACAAAAAGATTCTAAGTCAATTTGACTTTTACAATGAGGTAAAGTGGTAATTAACCACTAGCATATGTTCCTATGCTTCTTCATGTATGTGTAGAATTTAATGTATCCTTTGAGCCAAATGTGTTGGCTTGCAAATTACACCAATAAATTTATTATAGGACATTGTTGTACATGATCATGGGCATAGAAATGATGCCCAATGAAAGTGATCTAAGTGAGCTAAGGTGTAAGCCACTTAGCCTCCACAAAAGATCAACAATAAGCTCAGGAAAGGGGGGCACTTGGCCGAGAGATTACATAGCTCTATTTATAAGAGTTTTCTTTGAAATTAGAATTTGAATTCAAGTTTGGATCCATCTAAAAAGTGTTCCTTTGATCTAGGAAATATTCTCTCATTGAACTCGTAGCTAATATGCTTCTCCTAACTCCATGAAATGTATGGACTTACAAGATTCTTTCCAGTAAAACACTTTTACAATGGTTAATAATCCAACTATTACAAGCTCGGGTTCATATGAACCATCACAGGGCTGCACACATTGCTTTCCATGCCTAGCCAAGTGTGAAGGCTTGGATATTGCACCAACGATTTTTCCAGGGCTCTGTGCCTCTGCTCGGTCTCTGCGTGCAACTGCACCACTTTCGTAGATTTATCCTCAGGTACTACTTTTAGAGTACTTTTCCGTGCTAATGCACCATTTGGTTTTTCCATCACCTCCTCGATGTCGGAGAGATCTTCTCTCCCCTTGGCAAGACAATCAGTGACAATGAACTCTTTGAGAAGAAGGACCATCTCCATTGTTTTGGAGGCCATCAGATTCTATAGACAAAAGCATCATCATTGAAAAACTCCCGAGGATTCTAATCCTCACAAAGTCCATAATCATGAAATAAAGCATACACATAAACATAGTAATGACAAGAGAAGGTCTTTTCGAAAGCATGGAGCTGAACAAGGTTCTGATGGTGAGCACAAATATAAAAGAACATGATTTGAATGAAAGGAATAAATAGAGATGGTAAAGGAAAAAAAGGGAGCAAATTATTTTAATATGGCAAAGGTTTTAAAGAGCTTGAAGGTATCAACGGTAGATCAGCTGTTCTTCAAGAAGAAAATGAAGAGAAGAAAAAAGTAATAGTGGAGTAGTATTTCAGCCACTTTCTTTTTTTTTTTTTTTTTTAAATGGAGGTTCGGCCAAGGCCTACTCCCCAGGACTTTAACTTTGAAATTGCAACTGTACAAGGAAGGGCATAGTACCCATGGGAACCCCCTTATCCCACAAGAACAGGGGTTTACGAGACTGGGTTAAACGACGGTCAACATTACCGCAAGAATAGACAAACGGTGGCACTCAACCACAATGCAACATCCTTCCATATTACATGTCCCTTACATGTTGCTGCCAGGGATTGAACCCTCACCCCCGCTTCAAGAGGTGAGAGACCCAACCACTAGGCCAGCGAACTCGGAGAATTCAGCCACTTTCTTTTCGAACAAGGAAAACCAACAATTAAATAAGCGGAAGACACATAAAGATATAAATAGTGCGCGTGCTCTTTTCTCAGATCGATATATTTGGGAGAGGGATCAACGCAGCGCTTTTTTTATTTTTAGAGATTCCTTGAATTCTTGGCTATAAAAGACATATCAGTCTATTGCTTCGGCCGGGAATTTTGGAAGGAGCAAACGGCAAAATCAACACGTTTTCTAGTGGCAATTATCTAGCTGGTGAGGAAGAGACATCCCATACATTCAATGTCTGGATCTACTGGACTAAATCTTCGATTCTCTATCGCCTGTTGAGTCCAATCCGAATTGCTCACTATTTTATACGTTCTGCATTTGTTTCGGATTTTTAATGTGCTTGCCTCTAGATGCATCCTTTCACCTCGCTCTGGTTGTCAATCCATTCTGCATCGAAAGTGTGCGCCCATTCTATCCATCTCTTCATGAACCCACATTATTGAACTCTTCGTTTCACCAGCTGTTACGATTCTGTCATGTAATATCCTCGAAGTGATGCTCCTCTCTATTTGCATGCTGATTCTGTCATGTAATATCCTCGAAGTAATGGTCCCGTGCTTGCTTCTTTCTACGTATGTACCTGTTATGGAAGAATGATTTGGAAGAGAACTTATTGAACATTTGAATGTTGCAGAATCGATTAATTTTTACTTGATACAATGTTGAAGGTGTTTGTCAAAGTAATGTAAATTATTAGTTCAAGTACTTTCTGCTGATCGAAATGTAAATTATTAGTTCAAGTACTTTCTGCTGATCGAACACCAGTGTCCCCTCCGTTCGGCTATCAGACGCGAGTTACCAGACCTCTTGGAGATCTCTTCATGTGATCGCTTGCGGACTCTCTTCCATACGGTGTAGCTCATTTTCAGAGTCGGTTGACAGTTAATGTTTATTAGTGAAAGAATTGTTATGCTGTTGTTTTCTTATCTTAATGCATAGTTATTTTGCACTTACACAACTTGCGATTGATTGTTGTTTGTTCTAAACCTCAATACATGCTAGGATCAGTTTCTCATGCTTCTATCACTTCACTGTTCTAATTCTGCACTTGTTTATTTGAGTTAAAGAGCTGAGATCCTAGCATCGAAAAACGCACCCATCTATAATGAGATCACATGCAGATACACACTAACACATCTTAGCACAAACATAGTCATACAAAAACACAACGAGAAGATTCACCCTAACAAACACACGTAAAATAAGATAAGCACACCCATAAGCTTATATAATTCTCAAATGCACTCATATATTTGAATGTGCATTCAAATCACGAAAGCCCATGGATTTCAAATTTATAGAGTAAGTCACAAACGGGTAGGTTATCTTATATTTATTATCATCAAAACATGGATGTGTCTGAAGTACTTTAAAGTGCTTGATAAAATGGAATTTGTTGGAAAATGTGCACAAGTTGGCCTTAATCTTCTCAATGGCATTTGAAAAAGAAAATACCTTAAGTTTATCAACGTTGAACTTTCGTATTTGCATAATCTTGAAGCAGTCAAAAACATGCAGAATATGTGTTTTCATGTCATGGCTGTCTCTCATGTGAATCTATTCATCTCAAGCTTATTCCACCTTCCAAATTACTTTGAGGCAATTTTCACCTCCAATAAGAAAATCAAATCCTTCTATAGTCCTTTCAATGAGAACTTAATGCATCCTATTGGTACAATGTTTTATTTTGTGCGAGCCTTCCCTATTCTTCTTATTTCACATCAAATATATACTGAGATGCCATTTATTTAGAGGTAAAAATTTATCTTCTTTGACTTTGATATTTTCCATTCTTTCTCTAGTTTTCTCATTTATGAGAAGGTTCATGGTACTTTCCATGATAATGGTACCGATAGGAAAAATCAAACTACGAATAGAATGAAAGGGGATTACACATCCTGACAAATTTAGATTTCTTTCCTCACTAACCTACAAGAAAATACTTACGTATCCCTGCAAAAAGAGTACATGCACCGTACAATATGAGTCCAAGTCTTAACTATGTGTATAATCTAGGTACTATGCAAAATTGCATATCCTATATGCAATATGATGCAAAAAGAAAGCAAAAATGCACATAAATTGATAAGAGACTTATCTCGAGGTTCAAAAAAAATAATTTTCAAGTTATGTAGGTGTTGAAGATGGTCCACACTCTATCAAAATATTCAAGTATCTCCCAATATTCGATGCATCAAAACTATGCTTGAAAGAGGATCATTGAGGATCATTGGGCAAACTCCAAACTCTAAAGCTAACTAAGATTGAAACCAAACTATGTCTTATAGCCACTCAATGGAACTTTCTCTGAGTGATCTTTCCACAATAATTAAGATCTCCAAAATCAGATATTGGATGCTCTAGATATGGCCAAAAAAGTAGATAGAGATGGGTGAATTTGGATATGATAAGAAAGCTAAAGATAAAAATAAGAGAAAATCAATTGGTTTCCCTTGTCTCGATTCCCTTCAGTGCTGAATATGCGCATCATTTGGCCCTTAATCCCATATATCATGTTAGACTAGCTTGAACTATATATCCACCCCCAACATTCTCTTTTCTTCAAGAAAAACAATGCATAGAGTGCTCTTGCTCTCTTGGCTGACCTCTTTGATGACTCACAAGCCACGTGGAAGAGAGTAGATAGCTTCATCTCTCTCTTGTGCACTGAAGAATGAGTAGTGCCAAAAAAATCTAGAGAGATACAGAGATGCACATGATGACAAAGTCTCCTCTGGCGGAGAAATGTAGAGACATATGATTGATCATTAGATAGGGGTTCCCCTCTATTGAACATGCGGACAATGATCTATTAAGGGTGGGGAGGGGGGATCCTATGGGCATCCTCAGTCTCTCTTTTAATCTCTATCCTACCTTCCAAAAGCAACCCGACCTAGAAAAGCAAGATGGAGATGACAAAATGTCAATGCAAACACGTCGTGATCCTCGAAGAAAAATATTACCGCCCAACAAAAACAAGAATCGTTTTACTACGATGATACCAAGTGATAGAAATTACTTGATTGATATGTGTGTGACTCTCCTCCCATACAGATTTATCCTCTTGTACTATAAAAATAGCAATGCTCTAGAATAATCTAGTGTCAACATGTGGCCATCATGCAACACTTATTCCCATTACTACCAAGTAACTTAGGGTATCCCCTAAGCTTCGGACCTTGGCTAGCTGGCTCTTGACTCTCACACACATGGAGTGATCTCTATAGACCAAATTCATGATCCCTGTGGATCAATGTTTGACATGCTCTTGCATGGCTTGATAGTGATCAAATGGTAGCTTTTAAATGCAAACCACTTACTCTTGGTCTTTGAGAACGAGGAGATGGTTTTCAAGTGCTACAAGTGGGCACCTAGCAAGTCTAGAGTTCTACCTTATGCCTATTTAAGTGGTTTCTAGATTTTGTCCCAAACAATTCTAAACCCCTACATTGCCCTCTCTAGGTTGAGATTCCCAACCTTCTTTTTTTCCTATATGACTTCATGTGGGATATTGTTGCACCTATCAGCCAATTGCTTACCTCAAGGGAGTCCGTGGGGGGCTTTCATCTATCAAGGAGCAAAATATTCCTTCAATGCATGATGGCACTCATAGATCTATGTTGAGACTCGCCTTAACAAAGCTCTTTATCAGAGATTTTCATTGACTTAGGGAAAGGGGAGATCTGGGAGCAAGAAATCACATATAAGAATTTTCCAAATGCATCTTTTCATTGTGGCCTTCAAGGACACAATATTAAAGTGTGTCTCTAGAAATAGAGCACCTCTAAAAACAAGCAAAACCAAGAAGCAGCCAAAGAAGATCAGATAAGTTATAGGGCACAAGCTCGTCTTCCTATTGCAGAGGAAGATAAAGTCACTAGGGACTCAAAGAGAGACTCAGAAGGGTTCATGAACATTGGACATAGAAGGAAAAGAACCCCTCAAGGGTCCTATGAGAGGAACATCATGGTTGTGGCTCCTCTAAATAACTTGTATTAAAACCTCAAAAACAAGTTCAACGAGTTGGACTTTCAAGGAGCGACTTTTTATGAAGTAGACACTATAGATAAAACTTTGGAGACTACCACCAACAAAGAAGATAACCATGAGGATAACCAATAGGGCTATACCACTAGTAACGAGGAGGGTTTTACAACTAGCAACGAAGAAAACCGAGATAGTGAGAGCTCCATTATTGGATCAACACTCCCAAAAAAGTGCTAAATTCATTCCCATAGAAGGTGGATCATAAGGGGAAACAACCATTGGAAACGCGATGGAAGATCCCCCTTAAGGGTAAGATTTGTGGACAACATCGCTCGTTTTTGAGGAAAAAAGAAGAAGCCAAGAAGAAAAAAGGCAAGGCCCCTTTTTGCAAAGAGGGTAACCAATGATAATGATTATCATATCATTTAACAAGAGGGGCCTGACTGACCCCTCAAGAGTGGCTATTATTAGAGAGTGGTTTTGTGATAATAGCCTAAACCCAGATTTCATATGTATTCAAGAAACTAAAATTGATGGACAGGACATTTAGAAACGACTCAAATGCGTCTCTTCCACCCATGTCTAGGTTACCACTTCCCACTTGAGGGGGGCCTCCAGCACATCTATTGGAATAAATAACTTTTGGTTAGGTAGACTAGGCAACTCCTACGAGGATCAGAAACATTGTTGGATAGCTGCCTCTATAGAGGCCCCTTCTAGTTCATTGTGCTCTCCATGTATGCTGCAAATAAGGAGTCAGAGTGGATTGTCACTTGGGTCTCTTTGGACTCACTTTCCCACAATGTAATGCTTTGAGTGGACTTCAACATGGTGGAAGACCCTTCGGATCAGTGGACAATAGGCCGCATACCATTGATGGTTAAGGGAAAGATATCTGGGATAAAATCAAGCTGCACCTGGACCTAGTGGAGATTGAAGGTACAAATGGCTTCTCTTGGTGGAACCTCGAGTCTGGGGACAACTTGAGGAAAGCAAGACTTGATAGAAGCTATATTGTTGAGAACATTATCCATTAGTAGGGTCAACCTGATATCTCGCAACACATTGACCTTGCCATATTGAACCACTACCCAATTATTCTCACTTTCAAGATGATTGCCAAATTTTGAAAAGCGCCTTGGTTTCATGCTTGCCCAATGTCTTTCTTTCTTCCCTTTGTCCATCAGAATATTGTCTCGGTATGGAACTTGGTTTTTTGCAATAGCACCTCACTAGCCAAATGTTGGAGGGCTATGGTAAAGAACACTCATCAAATTCTAGTGAGGACCCACAAGATGCTTCACAATGTTTCACAGAGGCTGAGAGAGAAGCTCTATCGCAGGAAGTGAACAAAGGGAAACACCAATACCAGATGAGACTATAGAAAATAAGAGGCACACTTAGATATGGGGAAGAAATTCAAAGGAAAAGCTTGCAAGTATACTTTAAAGATTGGTGGTCAAGTAAGCATGACAAAGCAACTAAAGAGAAGTTTGGGATCTTAAAGAGGAAGCAAACTACAGATTCTATTCCCTCCTTGATAGGTAGTAATGGGGTTCAATGCAAAATGGAAGATGAAAATATTGCTATTATTGTCGACCATTTTACTCAAATCATCGAGGTTTCGATGCCTCTTTCTCCTCACAGGACGGATTGCATGGTGACGATCTCGAGTCTCTCCCTTGCGAATACCACATAACTTTAAGTCTATCCTTGATGCACCCATTTTTGATAATGTAATTCTCAAAGTTATCGAGATGCTCCCCAATGGGAAACGCCCGGGTCCTGACAGCGTCACAGATGAAGTTTTTAAGTCTTTCAGATAGCTGGTGGCCACCTAGTTGCGCTTGGTTTGGCAAGAGGCATTAGCTTTCACTGCCCTTCCCAAATGCATTTACAATGGTATCATCAAGCTTATTCATAAAAAAGGTAACAAGAATAGGATTTAAAATTGATGCCCAATCACGATGCTTCAAACAGGGTACACTATTCTTGCAAAAGTTATTAAAGAGGTGCCTTCGAGAGGACCAAAAAGGTTTCATCAAGGGTAGATCAATACTACAAGCTATTATTCATATTTGGGAAGGTCTCGATTCTACTAAAGAGTCTAAGCACGATGTATTTTTCATTAAAATCAACTTCAACAAGCCTACGATATATTAGAATGGATTTTGTTGTCCAATCTCTTAAAGACCTTCGTTGTATTCACCAATTCACTAATCGCCACTTTGCTAGGGAATGCATGAATGCAAATAAATATCAATGGCAAGTTATCTAAGGCTATCCAATTAAAATGATCTATTAGGCTAGGATGCCCATTGGCCCCTCTGCTCTTCATTATCTCCACGGAAGGGCTCAATCATCTCATGCAACATCACATGGAAATGGGCCATATTAAAGGTCTCTCTCTACCTCTCAACCACGGTATGATGATCAGGAGATGTTTTCCAGATGAGATGAACCCTTTCAGTCATAATGATTTGGCCAGCATTGAGGCCTTTTGGGGGTGCCTTGATACTTTTCTGTGAGGCATCTGGTTCCAAAATTAACCTCTCCAAAATTGCTTTTCGAGCCATCATCGCACATCCATCCCAATTGCTCGTTGACCATGGTTGCCAAATTATCCTCTAGGATCAGGTCTTCTACCTACTCGGTATTCTGATGGGCTTTGGTATCTCGATGGAGCAACGATGGGATTGGGTTTGTTCCAAAATAGATAATACGTTAGCATATTGGAAGGGCATACAAATTAACCTCACATGTCGTGCCATGGTAATTAATACCTTCCTCATCACCTCAACCATTTACTTTCTCTCTTGCTAGAGACCGAAAGATCAAGAGCTTAGAAAATTGGAAAGAATCTATATAAACTTTCTTTGGATGGGGGACCACAATAAAAGAGGGGTTCCCAAAATTAAATGGTCTACCTGCATCAGCCAAGAGGATTGTGGGGATCTGAGCATTATGGATATTGAAGGCATGGCTCATAAGTTGGCGGCAAAGCTGATCATAAGGGATTGGTGCAATTGTGAGACCTCTTAGACCAAGCTCATTTTTAGGAACAAGAGCATGATTTCGTTGATGGGTCTCCTTGTTTGGAAGGACTTTGACATCCTTAACCTTTGTTCTCCTCAATTTTAGTTTCCCGAAAAGGCTCAAATCTTATGTGCTCTGTGTGGAAGAGTTGGAACAAGTTCAAACAATTTTCTATAGTTAGAGAAGATTGGAAATGGGCAGCTCCTATCAAACAAAATTGTTGGTGCAAGTCAACCATCAATTGATGTCTTGGACTAAGGATTGAAGTCAAAGGATGAAGAAAAGATCAACAAATGAATTTTTGAAGATAGTGCATATTCAAGAAATGAAGACTTGTATACATATGTACTTTTATTATGGTCATGAGCTTGTACATATATGCCTATATATACAACTAGCTCACTTATACTTTTATTGTGGTCATGAGCTTGTACATATAACTAACTCACTTATACTTTTATTATGGTCATGAGCTTGTACATATATGCCTATATATACCAGTAGAAAGTCAGGGCAAGTATGAGAGAGTATGACATGAGAAGAATTAGATGTTGTAAGAGTCATTAGACACTTTAGAAGTGAAGAAGATCTCTCTCATCATTCAAATGTAAAATTTCTGAGTAGAAGAAAAAAGTTGCACCCAATATTTTGCTCTCTTCTCCTTCTGTGTTTGATCATTTCAAGAACTCTTTTGTAGATGTCTAAATCCATAGTTAATGCTTCTATGGTTAGGATTTGAGAGCCTAATTGTAAACAGGCTGAGAGAATTATGTGTAGGAACATTTGTATGTGAAGAAGTGATGAGTGTCTTCTGAAACAGGCACAATCTCGATGGTCAAAGAATTGATCAGATCTCAATGCATATTGTAAAGTTTTAGACAAATGAGGAGTCAAAATCTAAGTTGGAAGTTAATCCATCTATGGCTAAAAGAATTTTATTAAATGGGTTGTAGTTTGGGAGAACCATGCATTAGAAGTTGCAAGTGTCAAAGTCGACTATACAGGAGGACAACTTCAGACAAAGGTAGATTGTTTGGATCATTTCTCAAGATCTACTAAACCTTTTGAGAAGATCTAACTTGGAGGAGTTGGACAAACATTAGGCGATACTTCATACAAAGTTTCATTAAAAACTCTACACATTTGATCAGTCAATGATTGATTTATGTGTAACATACTTTTCTAGGTAGTAACTTTCTTCATAGTTAGTGCAAATTTTGATAGTTTGGAATTGGTCTTCCAAAATTTATCAAGGTTTTGAGTTATTCTTGATATAGAAGTGTTCTAAAATCAAGGATAGCTTGTTCTTTTGGAGATTAACACTCTCCATCAGTGGTATGAGAGCAAGAAACATCAAAATAGAAGAAAGGAGGACCCTGACTGCTGCAGTCATACTGAAATCAACATTTGAAGGTTCAAAAGGTGAAAGCTTGAGAAGGAGGCCTGAAGCTATCAAGAAGATCAAAAGGAACTTCATTCTTCTCCAACTATAAGAGGTCCCCACCTTGTAGGCATCATAAAGTGTTTTCATCGAGAACATCAATCTTAAACCCAAGTGGGCCTGCATGAGGGGAGGAAAGGGTTTTCAACCTCCTTTGTAACACTCTCTAGACCCACAACTTCAGTCCTTGCATTGAGGGATTCGAGGAGTTCAAAGGGCACTAGTCCCATTCACTTATAACTTGTTCCTTCTTTTTCATTAACTAAAGTCCGGTATAGTAAGCCAAGATGGAACTTCCTTTTGGAAAAAAAGAAAAAAGAAAGGTGTGAACCAAATCTGGTGAGAATGGGATGATGTTGCTAAGGGAAAAAAGTTACTTAGATAACCATATGCATAACTCAAGGATTCATAGTCACTCTCTCTATTGACCTCCAAAGAGGAGGATGATCACATAGAACAACATTTCATTTATTAAGAGGTCATGGCTAGCAAAGTTATCCTAAAGAAAATTACCCCATATTCCCATGAGTACTCCAAAAGCACACATGATGATACAATTTCTAGATAAGGATTTTCCTCAAAAGGATAGTAATCATGTAAGATTGCTAATGTAGCTGAGAATTCCTTTGAAAAAATATCCAAAGGAGCTCAAGTAAGCTCAAGTGTCTTTGGACACAATCATGATAAAGAATTCCGATACTGTGAAGATCATTATAGTTGTGATGTCACTTTGAAAAAAAAAATCAAAGAAGCATACGAACTGTTCCTAGGTCTCCAACAACAAAAGACTTTAGATTATAAGCATTGCCTATATACTAAAATTTAGATTTCACTAAGAAACCTTAGAAATCTCATGGGTTTTTTAATTCAATGAAGACTTTTAATGATGAGACTAGCATTTTTATTGCAATTCTACGATAATTGGTAATCATATACCTTGACTTTCATGTTTGGTAGTATAACCTTGCATGTCAACATGGAAATTTGAATAGTCCATTTTTGCAGGTTTGTTGGAAGACAAGTTAATGGAAGCGAAAGTCAAGCCAGTACTTGACGTAAAGGTTGGAAGACTAGAAGGGGCCAACAAAGTTTTTCAAATTTGGCCATGAAGAGTAAAATGCATCCCAAAGATAAAGCCAAGAAGTAATGGACCCTCGTTCGAAAGAGAAGATGGAGCCAAGAGATATCTTGTGTCGAGTATTCCTATTTTCTCATCAGATCATACATACTTTTGTAATTCCACACCAATTCTATAAAGGCAAAGATTTTCTAGAGTGCTTTAGGCACTCTCTATAATTTTTAAGAGATTTTTAGAATTGGTTTTATTCTTAGGACTTTCGTATCTAAAGAAACCTCAAAAAGGATCTACATCATAGAATGAGTGTCATGGATAATGTATCTATGTAGAGATATGAACTAATTGAAATTCCATTTTTTATTAACCTAATAATGAAAGATTAAGGATTATAAAGATCTCAAGAAAGACCCCAAAGGATTATTCAACTGATAAGAATTCAAATTTTGGAAGAAATTCTAACCATAGTTGTTGTACACTTAATGGTTACAAGGAACTTGCCTTTTGTAAACCACTACAAAGTTGGATGAAAATAGACTCACAATTCAAAGACAAGACTAAAGGAGGACAAATTCACCCTCAACCATTAAAAAAAAAACAAGAAAATAGAGTCTTTGCAATCTAGGTTTTCCTTAGCTAGGGCAATCATAGTTTGTGAATTTGTGCATAGTTAAGGTTAGCACATGTTTCTAAACATCAGGAAATATTTATCATGATAAATCCATCAAAGATCATGTGCTGAATCCAAGAAAAAAGTTCAAAACTCATTCCATGATTGCCATGGGCTAAGGTCTACCAACATAAAATGTCCCCTATATTTTAAGAAATTCTTGGGAAGGTTGAGCTATTGAGCATTATTCATACCTTGCAACGACCATGTTAAACTAAGAGGTGCAAATAAAAGAAAATAAAAGCTATGTTTTGACATCATCTGACAATTGCCCTAGCTAGTGAAGTTGTGAATGTTTGATGGAAATAATCTTGGTGCAATGATTCCTCTTGATGTTGATCTTCTACATTCTTGGAAATGTATGAATGCAAATGGACTTTATGCTCTAGTTAGAAGAACTATCAATAGTTTCCTCACTTTCATTTAGCATACTATCAAGGCATGTGAATCATGGAATATATTTTAAAATCAATATGAAACTCATAATGAGACACAAAGTCAAAACTTGGAGACTCAATGAGCAATAAAAAGGTTTTCCCATGGGGAGAATAGAGAGGTGTTTACAACTCTTGTAAAGAATCCACAAGATCAAATGGAAGGACAAGGTGTACAAAAGTAAATCGAGGAGCTAGCTTGGTGTTGTCTTTGAGTCCTTCCACCAATTTTTTATGGTTTTGTAGGTTCTTTAATACTCAAATCAGGAGTCTACCACTATATTTGAAGAATTCAATGTGTTAATCATGGACAAGTTGCTTTGGTTCAAGGCAAGGAGTGGTGGCAACAAGGGAGATGCTACATTCATAGAAAATGCCAAAGGAGGCACAATAGATTGTTCAAAAGAGGGAGAAAAAAAAAGAAAGGCAAAAATAAGTTCAAGGAAGATTGTTTCGACTACAAGAAGAAAGGCCACATAATCCAAGACTATCACATTAAGAAGGTAAAAGAGAAGAATGCCTCTTCAAAAGATGACAAGTGAAAGGAGTGTCCAAACATTGTAGAAAGAGAGCTTCAGTTTTTTATTTTTTGATGGAGGATGTATGCCCCTTGACTAAAGATTCAAGAACGAATGACTCATGTCTGCTAGATAGTGGTGCCTCTCATCACATGACATAAAAAATAACTCATGATTGTTGGATAGTGGTGCCTCTCATCACACGTATCTTGTAGAAGGGAAAGGCATGATTTCTCTCATCAACTTGAATGGGGATATGGAAAATATTCTAAATGTGTTGTATGTCACGCAAATCCAAATGACATATACTTTCATTGGCTTCTATAATTGATCTAATTCATGAGGTACCTTTTAGTACGACAGGAGCTAAGATTATGGATAGAAATAACAACGTTGTTGGGACTAACATAAGGAGGAACAAACTGTATGAGTTGTTTGCTCTTATAGTGATGGGAAATCTTCATTTTATTTTACCACTTGAGGTTTAATTAGGTGCCTATAATGTCCTAGACACTACTCAAATAGTTCTTGAATGTGTTTTGGAAGTAAAAGGCCTTTTTTTTCATTTCTTGATTGTGTTGGTTAGGGTTATCCAAAGCATAACACTTTGCATACGTTTCTCATATTATCCTAAAATCACTCTATACAATCCTTCAACACATATGACTAACATTTTGGAGATAGATAGGATCTAGGATATCATAAGGAAGGTTTCATAAAACTCACAGTTTCCTTGATTCTAGTGCAATCACGTGTTGCAAGTTTGAACCCTTTTGCTACTCTATGACCTGGAGATTTTCTAGGGTTCCATATAAGATAAGGAAACTAGAGAAAATCTTTCCTAAGTGAGAAAGTAAGCAATCCAAATGAAAATGGAGTGCCTTGCATGACAATCATTTTGGGCAAAAAAGAAGTGAACCTCGTATCCATGAAGCACAAAATGCTCGGAGGACCACTAATAGACCATTAGAATGTCTTAAGAAGTTTGCGAAATACTAAAAGTTAGGATTATTTATCACATGAGTTCAAGGGACAATGCACAATTAGCTATTTGGGACCAAGAGCACATAACAAATAAAAAGTATGTGAGATCCATCAATAGAAATTAAGCCAAAGGGCTTGGACGATTATTGGCATTGGCTTATCTCAAGCAATCACTTCTTAGAGTACACAAAATTATGTGCCTATATTGAAAATCAAGAGGGCAATTAAATAACCTTGCATTAATACCAAGGGTTTACTTCGTAAGGAAATCATTTAGCAAGAGAGATCTTAGGAGACATATCTAGTATATATGAGAGACTTCTTTGTCAATCTTGATTTTTCATTCAAGCAATCAAAAGAAGGAATATGATTCCTGTAAGCTATTTTTTTTTATAAGATCTAATGCATGGGAATCATTCAGAAGTATGAGCACAGAAAAGATCACCTTTATCGTTCTAAAACCAAGAACCACATTAGGACAAAAAGAATCTACAAGTGCATAAAGGTGCAATCGTGAAGCACAATGTAAGATCATCATTAGCAGTAAAGCATCATAGAAAGAGAGTGTGAGTCCATCTTTCCTTACTCTTTGATCTCTCTTTCATACTCTTAGTGCATTTGATAGTGAGGTAGAGGACATTCATTCTCTATTAATGTGGATGAAGTCTAGAAAGATCTTAGTTTCTTGTCCAAAATTGAGGCAAATTATGATATAACTCTTCCCTATGAGCATGAAAATGGGTATTGATCTCATTTGTTCAATCATACATGGGTTCATGTCCTCTTGAAGATCATTATCTCAAATGCCAAAATGATCGTGATTCATGAGTGTATTGTGAAGGCAAAGGGAAATGCATGTGTCTAAGAAGGAATCACATCTTTGTTGGAGTTAGATCTCTATGGAAGCACACGAATTGCACAAGGAAGAAGAAGAAGCTTGGAGCACAACACACAATAATAAATGTATTACTAGAGAATGTACAAAGATAAGTAGCCCATTAGGGCAATAGGCGTATATACAAGTCGGGAGAAAAAACCTCCTAAAGAGGGAAAAAAGTGTCTCGGTGGTCCTAGAGTGTTCACACACATCACTACCTAAATATATCAACAAATCCCTTCTGGGAGTGATGCGGTGAAGAGCTGGAACTCATGGACAATGACGTGCCAAGCTATGTGGAAATGACTCCACAAAAGGAAGTAAGCCCAAAATTTTTTGCAGTATTGTTCGGGCACTAATGCATATGCCAAACAACCAAAAACATCCAGATGAGCAACACATGGCTTGCGATCATGCCAAGCCTCATATGGAGTGATAGACTGCAGTGCTTTAGGGGAACATCAGTTAAGTAGATATGCTGTACACATGACAGCCTCAAGCCAGAAACTATGTGGTAAAGCCTGACTCTTGACCATACACCTCGCCATCTCCATGAGTGACCTGTTCTTCCATTCAGCAACTCCATTCTATTGAGGTGTAGATGGCACTATACAATCGTGTTTTATCCCACGTTCAGCCAAAAATGCATTAGAATTAGAAGACATATATTCCTCCGCTCAATCAGAATGAAAGGTGCCTATTTTACATGCTAACAAATTCTCAGCCAAAGCCAAAAATTGTTTGAAGCATATGAACACTTCGCACTTTGCCTTCAATGGATATACCCATGCATGCCAAGAAAAATCATCGATGAAAGTCACGAAGTAAAGATAATTCCCAAAAGAAGGTGTCTGCATAGGACCACAAACATCACTATGCACAAGCTGCAATTTCCGAGTAGCGTGAACTGAACCATCTTTTGGGAAGGACAAATGCTGCATTTTGCCCAAAATACAGCCTTCACAAACATGTTTTCCAGGTGCCTCAAGTTTGGGCAAAGAGGAAACTATATCAGATTTTTGTAGGCATAGCAAACTAGCAAAATTCAGATGACCAAAGCGTGCATGCCAAAGCTTTGCATCTGATATAGCTTGAGAATCATGTACTGCACATGCCGAATCATTTATAGATCTTTCATAGTCTATTAGCTTATATAGCCCAGGGCATAAAATGCTAGAAGCAATAATCACATTGCCATTTGATAGATCATGAACTGTACACATGTCATCAACAAATTTCACAACCAAGCTAATCTTGGCTAAAGCTAAAACTGATAACATATTTTTCTTGATCCTTGGCATAAATAAAGCATCTGAGAAAGTGAAAGAACTACCATAAGTATTAGTCAAAATGATGTTACGAACTCCCATAATAGGATAAGAGGCGTTTTTGGTGCATTTAACAGTATTCCCTGTAGGGGCAGGCTCGAGTGAAGAGAAGAAATTGTGCTCCGAGGTAATATGTTTGATCGCCCCACTATCAAAGTACCAAACATTTGATTCTACTATACACATGCAGTGCTCATGAGAAGATAGTTCAAAAGTGCAAATAGTAGTAAATGCCCATTCTTCTTCCTGCACAAGATTAGCAGACTCTGTTTTTGGTGTAGAGGCCTCTACAAAAACCATTCCGGCCTCCTTCTTCTTTGCCTCTTTACCAGACAGTTTTGGACAGTTCTTTATGATCATTTCCTTTACAATACTTGCAAAACAACTTCTGCTTTTCTGATCTCTTTTCATCTTTGTCTTCCCTCTTCGATTGTGTAGAATTAACAGATTTTGGCTTACTTATTGAAGAGCTCCATTTTCCTTTGCTCTTCTGACTAGCCAAGAAAGCTTGATCTGCAACACACATAATGGACCTATCCTGCTTGGAATAATCTTCCTACAAGAGAACATAGACTAAATCCTCAAATGACAAGGCATTTGGATTGCCTTTCATTATCAACCGAAGAGTAGAAGCAAAACTCTGATATGAATCAGGAAGACCATTCAGAACGGTCTGCACAAGTGAGCTATTTGGTATGACCTCATTAGTAGAAATCAATTGTTTTTCAAGTCTTTGATCTTTGTTAGGAAATTGTCCATAGAATCACCTTCATTCACGTGCTCACTCTCCAATTGTTTTTGGAGGTAAGCAACACGAGCCTCATTCCTAGCTTGGTACAATGTGGTAAGTGTATCCCAAGCATCCTTAGCTATTGTGTAAGAGCGAATGTGAGGAATAATGGCACGTTTGATAGACGAAGCTATCAATGCATATGCATGGGCATCTCTGCCATCCCAACAAATCTGCTCTATAGTAGCTGCAACAGAAAGTGCAACATGAACACGAATATGCAAAATATCATCATCTTCGACACCTTCTACATCAGCTTCAGTACCTCCTGTTGTAACAATTGCAAGTGTGAGAGGATGTTTTTCAACACCATGCACAATGTTCCACAGTCCTTTTGCAACCAATACATGTCGCATCATTTAAGCCCACAATGGGTAGTTGATACCATCCAACTTATCCTCAACAACCAATATACGAAATACATCAGTGCTTTCAGTCGTGGTCGGTGACTAAAATACCTTGATGCAAAAAAAATGAGTGTATCTCAAAACGTTGAACGGAGCTGCCTAGACGAGTTCTACTAAACTTGTAGCAGACTTCGAGACGCTTATACTGGCAAACAAAAATAGGTATATACCTTTGGCACAAAAAAGACGAAATAGCCTGCAGAAACGTTGTGATAGTGCATTCGGAGGCCGAAACAAGCTGAAACAAACTCAGATCGCGATTTCGGCACCACAGAGCGAAGATGTTTTGATCTCTGAAACACGCTGAGTATGCTCACCAAAATTTGTATGATTTAGAGACTACAACTGGAGAGGTGTCGACAACACCCTAGATGAAGCGGCAACCTGCAGAATCACGTGAATTGCAGAATCACGTGAATTGCACAAGGAAGAAGAAGAAGCTTGGAGCACAACACACAATACTGAATGTATTACTAGAGAATGTACAAAGATAAGTAGCGTGTTAGGGAAATAGGCGTATATACAAGCTGGGGAAAAAAAAACCTCCTAAAGAGGGAAAAAAGTTCCCCGGTGGTCCTAGAGTGTTCACACACATCACTACCTAAATATATCAACACTCTTATCTTTCATATTAATCGACAAGTTGAAGGTCCATTAGAATGAGTTCCGTGAGGAATGATCGATAAGTTTTGGTGTTGGTTATAGTGGTTTCATAAGTAGCCATCCCGAATCATTAAGATTAGATGACCAACAATAAACATACGTGGGAAATAAATTTTTTCTTCGCAAAAATTTTGTTTCATTCGTACACTACGAAAGTTTATCACTCAATAAAGGCTTATGAATTTTTACGCAACCTTCCTCCTGTAGATGGATATGGTGCACCTTTCCTTAAAGTTTGAGATCCAACAATATCACCCTACTATGGTTCTATAAAATTTGTCTCTATGACTTCACACAACAATATACTCCTTCACCATCAATGTTACTCTATGACAATGTTCAACACACAAATAAACATCATTCATGGTTGGCAAAGTATTTTATGACCTCTTCCAACAAGCAAAGAGCTTTGATTTGCCATCTCAAAATAATAAACGAGGTTGTGCATATCATCACGAAACGTTTCAAGGAGATTTCTTTTACGAGTTTCAAGAATGGAAATCCAGGAATGAGAAGTCTCATAGAATTCTATGCACTTCTGAGTTGCCCCAATGACTTCACATGTAACTATTGGGTGTGTGAAGAAGTGCAAGAGACACATGAGAAGCACACACAAGGACCACAAACACAACAAGACACATGAAGAAGATGGATGGCTAGAATACCTCTCTATTGATGATGAATAAAATTGAAGTAATAGCTGAATAATATCCCAAAGCACAAAGTACCACCACATATGAGTGAATCAATTATGTGGTAACATGGGGAAAAAACCTCTAGCTACCACTATAGTAAAAAGTGCACATGTATAGGGAAAAGGTTCACATAAAAGCTAGTCGAGGAACATTTAAGTGTAGAAACCCGGCCAGAAGTGGGTGACTTGAACACATATGGGGAGTGATAGATCAACGACCACTAAGGAATAATCCTAAAGCTTTGTGAAAAGCTTAAGAGCATGGAGGAGCTTTGGTGAATATGTCTAGCACATATCTTGTGTAGGCACATATACCGAATGAATATCTCGTGCATGAAGGCACTCTGTCACATAGTAATAATGCACCTCAATATGTTTGGTTTGTGCATGAAACATTGGGTTTCATGCAACAAGCAATGTAGTCTGAGTATTAGTGAGAATATGCATAGGAACATCAATCTCTATGCAAAGATCCATTAATAGGTGTCTTAGCCATATACACTCAATTGTAACTATGAGAACTACCATGTACTTATCTTCACAATTCAAACTCGTCACTGTGGGCTACTTTTTACTCAGCCAAGATATGCATGTCTCCAACTAAAAAGCAATTATCACTAGTGGACATTTGAGCATGATAACAACTAGGCAAATCACTATCTATAACAGCATGCAAGCCTAGCTTAGTATCTCTTACATAAAAGGGAAATAAACTCAAATTTCCTTTGAGATATTGAAACACATGTTTCACCACTTTTCGATGCTCAGCACTAGACTTATGCATGAATGGAAGCAACTTGGAAACTTCATATTGTATATCTGACTTGTGTTGCATGCCGTACATAGGACATCCAACAAATTGCTCATAAAAAGAAGTGTCAAGTGGATCATTAGAATCTTCAATCGAGAACCTAAATTCTATCTCAATTTGTGTGGAAACTAGCTTGCAATCCTAAAACCCAAAATTCTAAAGTAGTTTTGCAGAATACTTTGCTTGATGCATAACAATTCCCCCTTCACGAGATACAAACTAGATGTCAAGATAGTAGCTCAAAAGACGAAGATAAATGACATCAAAGTTATGTTGCTATTATGCAATAAGAATGTCAAGCTTTGCATCACATGACCCAGTCAAGAGTATGTCATCGACATAAAGAACAAGCACTGTAAGGTCACACCATCTTTGCATACATATAGTGTGCTTTGAATTGGATTACATGTGAGGCAAAGAGCAGTCAAGTGCTTATGGATTTTGTCATTCCATGCATGTGGAGCTTGCTTGAGACCATACAAGGATTTACACA
The DNA here is from genome assembly GCA_020310875.1 of Ceratopteris richardii. Lineage (NCBI taxonomy): Eukaryota > Viridiplantae > Streptophyta > Polypodiopsida > Polypodiales > Pteridaceae > Ceratopteris > Ceratopteris richardii. The sequence continues at coordinate 110,129,373 of CM035407.1, read as the reverse complement.
AGTGACAAACCATATGCTTTGGACCTTTGATGGAAAATACAAGAGATTGCTTCACATAAACCTCTTCTTGAAAATCACCATTCAAGAAAGTTGTTCTTATGTCCAAGTGCTGTACCTTCCAACCTTGATGGGTAGCCAATATTGCAACCACAATATGAATGGTAGTCATGCATGAAGTAGATGCAAAAGTTTCTTCATAGTCACTTCTAGATTGTTGCACATATCCTTTGACAACCAATCTAACTTTGTAGGAGTCAATGCTACCATATAACATTCTCTTCATGTTGAAAACCCACTTTGTACCAATAGCACCTTCTCCTTTTGGAAATTTACATAACTCCCAAGTACCATTCCTATGTAAGGAGTCCATTTCTAGTTGCATAGTGCTCATTCAATGTGGATCATCACATGAAACTTCAAAAGTAATTGGACCTTCATTACATGCATTTGAAATAAGAGAATAATTCACAAAATTACTTAATGCATGGCAAGAGATTGATCTTGTTCTATCAAGTAAAGGTGCACCCAATTTGTTGTCGTGTAAAGTTCATTTCAGCCACTTTGCCATAGCTTGTGGAGTCATAATGTTGGAATCTCCCTGACATAGTGATAATGCACCTCAATGTGCTTAGTGCGAGCATGGAACACAGGGTTCCTCGCAACTGCGAATGCGCTCTGACTGTTAGTGAAGATGGTGGTGGCATAAGACTGGCCAACACCCAAATCAACCATAAGGCGTTTGAGCCACACACACTCAATAGTCGCTGTGAAAGCTGCCCTATACTCAGCCTCACAACTGGAAGTGGCCACAATAGGCTGCTTCTTTCTCAACCAAGATATACATGAGCTACCAAGCATGAAGCAAAAACCACTAGTGGACACACGAGTGTCATAGCAACCAGCCCAATCTGAGTCAGAAAAAGCATGCAAATCTGGCGGTAGTGATCCCCCCTTGGGATAAAACAACCGAAGTAGCTGAGTACCACTCAAGTAGCAAAAGATGCACTTAACCGCCTTCCAATGCATGACTTCTGGGCAATGCATAAACCTGCTCATCTGTGAGACAGCAAACTGAATATCTGGCCGAGTAATGCATAAGTAAATCAAGCATCCAACAGCCTGCTAATAGAGAACAACATCAAATGCATCTCCAACATCATGAAGACTCAATCGTAAACCTGTCTCCATAGGAGTGGAAATAGGCTTATAGTCTTCAAGGCCAAAATGCTGCAATAGTTTGTCAATATATTTCATTTGACACAAAGCCATTCCACCATCAACTTGCATAGACTGAATGCCCAAATAGTAATGCAAATGCCTTAGATCAGACATCTCAAATAAGGCATGCAAATCAGCCTTGAAATCAGCAATATGCTTCTCAATACGACCAGTGAGCAGCATGTCGTCAACATAGACAACAATCATCAGAAGCACATCATTAGCACGCTTAACATATAAGGTGCTTTCAATTGGACTATTCTCAAAACCATGTGCAACAAGATAGGCATGTATCTTCTCTTACCAAGCACGTGGTGCTTGCTTTAAACCATATAATGCCTTCTTTAACCTGCACACCTGGTTTTCATGCCCTTTCTGCACAAAGCCACAGGGCTAAAAAACATACACTTCTTCATGCAAGTCACCATTTAGAAATGCTGTTTTAATGTCCAACTGATGTACATTCCAACCATGATGGGCTGCAAGTGCACAAATGCTCCGAACAATAGTCATAGGGCATGTAGGTGCAAAGGTCTCATCAAAATCAATGCCTCTTTCCTGCGCATAACCCTTTGCAACAAGCCTAGCCTTATACCTGTCAATTGTACCATCAAGTTTACGCTTAAGCTTGTATACCCACTTAGTGCCAATGGCCTTCTTGCCGGGAGGCAAGTCACATAAAGACCATGTACCATTCTTCATTATAGCATCATATTGAGATTGCATAGCAACCATCCAATTTTCTGAATTCTGTGCTTCATCAAAAGAAACAGGCTCATTCTCATCACAGAGACTAGACGCAGCCATAGCATAGCAATCTGATGCAAAGAAGGCACTATGAGAGCCTGAACGAGTACGATATGACAAAGGTGCATCTAATTTGCTATCACACAAAGTCTGCACCAGCCATTTTGGCATAGTTTTTGCCTGCTCAATATTAGCTCTCTGATCAACAAGTGCATCATGTAAATCTGCATCAGAAATGGAATGATCTGCATCATCATATGAAACCTGCAAAGGTTGAGAAGTTGCCTGATTAGGACCAGCACTAGACTGTCCACCTGTAAAAAGAGGCATCAAAGTATCATACATGTCTTTGGAGCTAACAGATGTCTCCTTAGTACATGAACATCAAAGTATCATACATGTCTTTGGAGCTAACAGATGTCTTCTTAGTACATGAAAGCAATGGCTGAATAGAATCTTCCACAAAGTCAACATCACAGCTAACGAGAATGCGTTTAGTCTATGGATGATACAGACGATAGCCTTTACTTTTAGAACTGTACCCAACAAAAATACATTTTATTGCCTTATCATCCAATTTTCTGCGATGTTGTTCAGGCACTAGTGCATATGCCAAACACCTAAAAACACGTACATATGTTGCACACATGAGAGCCTCAAGCCAGAAACTATGTGGTAAAGCCTGACTCTTGACCATGCACCTCGCTATCTCCATGAGTGACGTGTTCTTTCGTTCAGCAACTCCATTCTGTTGAGGTGTATACGACAGTGTAAACTGGGGTTTTATCCCAGGTTCAGCCAGATGCATTAAAATCAGAAGACATATATTCCCCCCCTCAATTAGAACGGAGGGTGCCCATTTTACATGGTGACAGATTTTCAGCCAAAACCAAAAACTGTTTAAAGCACATGAACACTTCGGACTTTGCTTTGAGTGGATATACCCATGCATGCCTGGAAAAATCATCAATGAAAGTCACGAAGTAAAGGTAATTTCCAAAAGAGGGTGTCTACATAGGACCACAGACATCACTATGTACAAGGTGCAATTTCTGTGTAGTCCAAACTAAACCATCTTTTGGAAAGGAGGAACACTGCATTTTGCCCAAAATACAGCCTTCACAAACATGTTTTCCAGGTGCCTCAAGTTTGGGCAAAGAGGATACCATTTCAGATTTCTGCAGGTGTAGCAAACTAGCAAAATTCAGATGACCAAAGCGTGCATGCCAAAGCTTTGCATCTGACATAGCCTGAGAATCATTTACTACACATGCCAAATCATTTTCAGATCTTTCATAGTCTATGAGCTTATACAGCCCATGACATAAAATGCCAGAAGCAATAATAACATCACCATTTGACAGATCATGAACTATACATCTGTCATCAACAAATTTCACAACCAAGCCAATCTTGGATAATGGCACAAAAACTGATAACAGATTCTTCTTGATCCTTGGCAGAAATAAAGCATCTAACAAAGTGAAAGAACTACCATCAACAGTAGTCAAAATGAGCTTACCAACTCCCATAATAGGATAAGAGGAGTTGTTGGTGCATGTAACAGTATTCCCTGTAGGGGCAGGCTCGAGTGAAGAGAAGAAACTGCGCTGCCAGGTAATATGTTTGGTCACCCCATTGTCAAAGTACAAACATCTGAGTCTATTGCAGACATGCACTGCTCATGAGAAGATAGGTCAAAACTGCAAACAATAGTGAACGCCCATTCTTCTTCCTGCAGAAGATTAGCATACTCCATTTTTGGTGTAGAGGCTTCCGCAACAACCATTCCAACCTCTTTCACAAAGTGAAAGAACTACCATCAACAGTAGTCAAAATGAGCTTACCAACTCCCATAACAGGATAAGAGGAGTTGTTGGTGCATGTAACAGTATTCCCTGTAGGGGCAGGCTCGAGTGAAGAGAAGAAACTGCGCTGCCAGGTAATATGTTTGGTCACCCCATTGTCAAAGTACAAACATCTGAGTCTATTGCAGACATGCACTGCTCATGAGAAGATAGGTCAAAACTGCAAACAATAGTGAACGCCCATTCTTCTTCCTGCAGAAGATTAGCATACTCCATTTTTGGTGTAGAGGCTTCTGCAACAACCATTCCAACCTCTTTCTTCTTTGCCTCTTTTGCAGCAAGTTTTGGACAGTTCTTTATGATATGATCATTCCCTTTACAGTACTTACAAAACAATTTCTGCTTTTTTGATTTTTTTCTCATCTTTGTCTTGGTTCGTCTAATGTGCAGCATTTGCAGATTTTTGCTTACTAGTAGAAGAACTCCATTTTCCTTTGCCCTTCAGACTAGCAAGGAAAGCTTGATCTGCAACACGCATAATGGACCTCTTCTGCCGGGACTGATCTTCTTGCAATAGAACAGAGACTAACTCCTCAAATGACAAGGCATTTGGATTGCCTTTCATCATCAACCAAAGAGTAGAAGCAAAACTCTGATATGAATTAGGAAGACCATTCAAAACGGTCTACACAAGTGAGCTATCTCGTATAACCTCATCAGCAGAAATCAACTGTTCCTTCAAGTCTTTGATCTTTGTTAGGAAACTGTCCATAGAATCACCTTCATTCATGTGCTCACTCTCCAACTGTTTTCGGAGGTAGGCAACACGAGCCTCATTCCTAGCTTGATACAGTGTGGTAAGTGTATCCCAAGCATCCTTAGCTGTTCTGCAAGAGCGAATATGAGGAATAATGGCATGTTTGACAGACAAAGCCATCAATGCATGTTCCTAGGCATCTCTGCCATCCCAACGAATCTGCTTTGTAGTAGGTGCAGCAAAAATAGCAGCACGAATAGGAATCTGCACAATATCATCTTCGACACCATCTCCATCAACTCCAGCACCTGTATTTGCAATACCTGTTGTTACAGGTGTAACAGGACGTCTTTCAACACCCTACACAATGTTCCATAACCCTTTTGCAACCGATACATGTCGCATCATATAAGCCCATAATGGGTAGTTGGTACCATCCAACTTATCCTCAATAGCCAACATACGAAATAAATCACTGCTTTCAGCCATGGCCGATGACTAAAATACCTTGATGTAGAAAATTGACTACATCTCAGAACGTTGAACAGAACTGCCCAGACGAATTCTGCTAGAGCTGTAGCAGACTTCGAGACACTTATATTGGCGAACAGAAATTGGTATATACCTTTGGCACGAAAAGAAGAAATAGCCTGCACAAGCGCTCCAATAGTGCGTTCGGAGGCCGAAATGAGCTCAGACCCTGAGTATGCTCACCAAATTTCGTGCGAATCTGAGACTGCAAATGGAGGAGGGTCGACGATGCCCTAGATGAAGCGACGACCTGCTCTGATACCAATTGTTGGAATTAGACGTCTGCGGAAGAACGCGAACAGCACAAGGAAGAAGAAGAAGCTTGGAGCACAACACACAATACTGAATGTATTACTAGAGAATGTAGAAAGATAAGTAGCCCATTAGGGCAATAGGCGTATATACCAGCCCGGGGAAAAAAACCTCCTAAAGAGGGAAAAAAGTGCCTCGGCGGTCCTAGTGTGTTCACACACATCACTACCTAAATACATCAACACTTAATACATGTGTTCATTATGTAATACATCATCAACATGTGAATCATGTGTGGTCTAAATTTCATGCCCATTTTCAGCCATATTTTGATGCCAAAGGTTAGCCATATGTGGCTAGCAGTTATGGTAATTTTTGGTTGAAACCTTTGAGCCATATTTGGCTAGACATTCTCTGCATTTCAGTTGTATTTTGTTCGAACTTTTAAAATCTTTGAGCCTTAGTTGGCGGTCTACATGGCCAAATTCAAGCGCACCACTTTGGAACAAAGGCATGAGTGTATCAAACACATCTTGTATGCTAAGTACTCACTATTTTTTGCATTCAACTACAGGGAAAACTGAATTCTCAACAAATACCATATCTCAGCTCACAATAGTTCTATCTTCAATGGACTATACAAATTATATCCATTACTTTCCACAATATAATGAACAAATATACATTTCTTTGGCTTCTCATCACGTTTTTGACATTGTTGTGATTGCACAAGAGCATATGCCAAACAATCAACCATGTGAATCTGACTAACCATAGGTCTATGTCCATTCCAAGCCTCAAGATTCATGACTTGCAATGCTTTTGTAGGTCAATGATTGAACATATAGTTTCCACACATGACCACTTTCATCCTAAACTTGTCAGGAAGTTGCTTTCCTTTGAACATACATCATTCCATTCGGAGGGTTCGATTTCTATTCTTAGCAACACATTTTTGCTTAGGTGTATATGGAACCATACATTGGTGTGGAATTCATCTTTCACAACGAAAAGCATTAAACTCATGTGACATGTAATACCCACCCTGATTTGTGCGTAGAGTCAAAAGCTTTTTTGAGGAAAACTTTTCAACAAGTGCTAAAAATGCTTTGAAGCAAGAAAATACCTCATTATTTGTTTTCATAGGATACACCCATGTATGCCGAGTAGCTTCATCAATGAAGGTAACAAAATTTACATGCTTCCCAAAGGATGGAGTCTTTACCAAACCACATGCATCACTATGAACAAGCTGCAATTTTCTTGTAGTGTGTGGTTGGAAACAAAGCATGATGCATTTTTCCAAGAATGAAACCTTCACATCCATGCTTTTCGATGGAATCAAGTGTTGGAAAACCAATAACTATGTCCATCTTTTGTGAGTAAAGGAAACTATTGAATTTTGAGTGACCAAAATGAGCATGTCGAAGCTCCATTTCAGCCATGGAGAGAGTATGAGAAACCAAGGCATATTTAGCAGCCCTCTTGTATATATCCAAATGATGCAAACCATTACATAATTTACCAAACATCACAATAATATTACCATCGCTAAAATCATGAAGCATACACTTATCGACAACAAAATGTACATGAAGTTCAGTTTCAGCAATGAACGAAACTCAAACTAGGTTATTCTTGATACACGTACATACAATTCAGTTTTCAAGAGAGTCACACCTCCATTTGCAATCCTAACCTCAATTTCTACTACTCTAGTGATAAGAGACATTGTTTGCACACACCACATATCCTCCTTTGGGTGCATCTTGCAAAGATGCAAAAAACTCATTTGCATGAAGTTATTAGCTTTGAAGCACTACTATCAAAGAACCAATTGGAATCAGCCTCACTCACAACCATACATTTAGAATGCGATGATGCATAATGATGACATGTAACAACACATGCCCAAAAATCTTGAGCCATGTTGGCTTCATTATTCTTTGCATTTGTAGAATTTTCACCAATACACATGCTCGGCACCTTCTTCTTTCCATTCTACTTAGCAAGCTTTCTACACTCATCAATAGTATGAACAACCTTTTGACAATATTTGCTGCATCTATTCTTCTTTTACAATTCAACATCATTAGAGGAATGAGTGGAAGATGAAGGTTGAAGATTTGCTTTTGATGAGCCTAAAGTTTAACAGTACTTGCTTTTACCTTTTTGTGAGATAGCAAGTGCTTGTGTTCCTTCAATCAAACCACTCCTCTTCACTCTAGATTGTTCTTCTTGCCAAAGAAGAGACATAACCTCATCAAATGCATATATATTGGGATTCCTTTTGGGAAAAAATGCAGTGTAGTGGAAAAGATTTCAAAAGATTCTGGTAATCTTTTCAACAATGTCGAGATCACTGATGCATCCAAAATAATTTCATCTATGTTTGCCAATTTCTCTTTCAGGTCGTTCATGCATGCCACATACACATCCACACATTCATTTTCAACCATACATGCATCCTCAAGTTGCTTCCTGAAGTATGCATGATCTACTTCATTACGCATAGCATACAAAGAAGGAAGAGTGTCACATGGTTGTCTTCATGTAGATCATGATTGCATGTGTGGAACTACATGATGCTTGACAGAAGATTGCAATCAATGCATGAGCTTCAGCATCTTTTCCATCCCACCTAAGATGCTACTTTGTAGGTGGAGAAGGGGTAACCACTATACTTGAAGAAGAAGCTCCATTTGTGATAGTAGATTGTGAACTAGAAGAACTTACGGGTCTTTGATCTACATCTCCCACTATGTTCCATAATTGTTTGGCAACAAGAACATGTTTCATCATGTAATAGAACATTGGATAGTTGGTCCCATCAAGCTTATCTTCATCTTGAATCATGCCAAACAAGTCATTGTTGCCCACCATTTTGCTAAAGAACAAGAATTTGATAAGATCTTTGCTCCAACAAAAGCTGAAATGAATGCTGAAATTTCATCTCACAATTCCTCACTCTAATGTCCATTTTGACTACAAAAATACTTTGAAATGAGGAAAAAACTATAGTGCAACTATTGGAAATGCTTCTTGCTTTTTGAAAATCATTATGTGCTTTGAAGTCAATTTGTGCTATTAAACGTTCACATGCATTGTGATATGAAAAACCAAAACTTGAGGAGGAGCTAAACCTTCTTTGATCCCATGGTTGGGTGTGTCTAGAAATAGAAGAGGCATACAAAAAGCACACACAAGGAGCACAAATGTAGCAAGACAAATGGACAAGGGGGATGGTTGTAATGGCTCTCTCTATTGATGATGAACTGAACTGAAGTAAGAGCTAAATGATATTCTTAAGTACAAAGTACCACCACATATGAGTGAATCATGTATGTGGTAACATGGAAAAATAACATGTAGCCAACACTAGAGAAAAAGGTGCCCATGCACAAGGAAAAGTTTCACATCAAAGCTATTCTAGGAACGCATAAGAGCAATAGCCATCTGAACCTTTTCCTAGTATGGACCTTTTGAGAACCACTCTAGTTTTGGGTACTTGTGTGTTGATCAAGATTTACTTTTTGATCACTATGGATATGGCTAGATGATTTTTCTCCTTATTTGTGTAAAGCTCTCTTGCAATCTATTTTGTATTGCCCATGATCTACTTCAAACAAGAGTAGATAGGAGTGTTTAGCCTAATGGAAATGAAAGGATAAAATAAAAACTAAGGAAGGATGAGATAAAAGACATGTACTTTTCAAAGGATTAGGGCCATCAAAGGTTCTGTGATTACCCTTTTATGATAAAGAAAATGTTTACCATTAGGTATATTTCTTGAATTGTTCATGTCTAAAATAAAGAATGTTGCTTACAAACTTGACAAAGGATACGACCTTCAGATAGAGAATCAACTTTATATAAAGAATTCGAGGGAGAAAATGTATCAATAGGCAAATGGTAGATAGGGTTAAGACCCATAACGGAGGCAAGGGATTTCCACCATATGAGGTTCTCTAATTGCCCTAATCACTTGAGCTAGTTGTGTCCAAAAATAAAAGCCCTTTACTAATAAAAAAGCATATAATAATTTGAAAAATAGAATAATCTCCATGTAACGTGTTTGAGGGAAAAAGTTTATCAAAATGCCAAAGCAATGAAGAGATAAACTCCATGATCAATTCAAACAATAAGGGCTATTCAAGGTCCTCTGATTTCCCTAAATTCAAGGTCCTCTGATTGCTTAACTTGTACCTTCTGAAAGATTGGATCTTTCTTAAAATGAACATATTCATAGTGAAATGTCATGTTTGAGAGCAAATCTTCACAATTTCTTAGTACATTCATCTACAAGAGTTAGAGGTTTGATCAAATATGCATAATGCAAGTGACACAAAATAAGTTACCAATGATTCAAAAATTTGCATGTTGTACATATATGTATATTTTTCCAATTGTATTGGAACTAAAGGATCTCAAATCATGTAAAATGATGTATTTTTTTGTAGATTTACACTTTCTCTAGAAGGAGCGTGTGCAACCTCAGTTCTGGTTATGCACCATCTTTTACTTAGAATTTGCATGCAGTATACACAAGGGTACTTACAACTTGTGATGCCACTTTTATTAAACAAGGATTTTAGAGTTTTTAAATCTCTCATAAAATGCCACTAAATTTTAAACTTTCTACAATGCATAACATCCCGTAACTCATCCGAATATTTCCTTTGAGTAATGTTTAGAATGTGAGCACACCACCCACCATAACCCCATTTTTTGTTATACTTTGAAAGATGGAGTACCAAGTTTACCAAGGCTATATTACAAAGCCCTATGCACAAGAGGAGTTCTAATTCTCTCCATCTTTGATGTTTTTGAATTTCAACTTCATGAAGTTCTGCAACAAATTTCAAAAGGCCAAAACATAAATTTTCTAGTATAGAATAATATTGAGCCAAATATGTTTGGAGACTCCTAAACTTTGTCCATCTATTGTTAAACTCAATGTAAATGAAATGCAAAGTTTGTTTCCTTAACTCATAAGGAACATTTTTGTGAATATGTTTATCATCACGAAATATGGACTTGATTTTGTTATTGAAGAAAAGCCCACACTTACCTACATGATGGAGTCTATGCAACCCAAATATTTTTACTTTATTGAATTTAAGAAATCAGAACCAAAAGGTTGAAGTTCTTCTGTAACCCTTTCCACTCACTCAAACATCATCACAAACCTCTTGAATTTGAGATGGTTCTATGAAGAGTTTTATTTTCTTCATTAGTTTCTATAAAATAAACCTTTTTAAGCATACATTCTCCTCCATTTTTCAAAATTTCAAAACATGATGCCGATTCATAATGTGATTCCAAAAATATATGCCCTTAAAACTCCTAAACATGTTTAAACAAAGAAAATTTGTTACATGATCTATAGCGATCTTCATTTTTTTTAACACATTCAGAATCCTATCGGAGTTCCTTTCATTAGTTCTAAGATTTCTATCTTATAGTTCAAAAGCACCAAGTTTTTCTCTCAATTCTTTTGATGTGATGTATTTTGTAGATAATTAATGTAATGCATGTACCTGCTTGAAGAATATCTACATTCTTTTCTGTTTCTACATTAATGGATTGCTGTTTCTTTCGGTGCTCCCTTTTGTTTTACTTTAGTTTCTTTTTATGCCCCTAATGGGGAGTTAGAGAGACTTAACACTTGGGCCTCCATGGACTTGCTCCCCCACAACGTGCTTATTTGTGGTGACTTCAACATGGTCGAGGACCCTATGGACAGATGGATGGGCAAGGGCAGGGAGAAAGAAACGTGGGACAAAACTAAACTACACTTGGATTTGGTCGAATTCAAAGACTCGAAGGGCTTTTCTTGGTCAAATCTCCAAGCAGGCGAGGACCTGAGGAAAGCTAGACTTGATAGATGCTACATTTCTCAGAGTTTTACTCATCAGTGGGGCCACCCCTCCCTCTCGCAACGCACCGACCTCACCATCTCTGATCACTACCCGATCGTCATCACTTTCCAACCCCCCACCAAGATCCGTAAGGCTCCGTGGTTCCATGCCAGTGTGCCCTCCTTCTCTCTCCCCTCCGTCCATCAAGAAATTTCTGATGTGTGGAAGGAGGCATTCGCCTCTGGCTTGTCCCCAGCCAAGTGTTGGAGAAGTGCGGTCGATAAGTCACGACAGATCATGATTAGATCCAGGAAGATGCTTGAGACTGTGCGACGGGCTCGTAGAGAAGCTCTATATCATAGACTCTGGTGGCTCGAGGAGGAAGTGAACAAAGGAAAATCTCAAGCCCAGAAAGGTCTTCGAAAGATCAGAGCGCTGCTGAGATACGAGGAAGAGATACAAAGGAAAAATTTGCAAATTTTCTTCAAGGAGTGGTGGGCTGGCAAAGCCGACAAACCCACCAAAGAGATGTGCCGTATCCTCAAAAGGAAGCACAACAGAGAATCGATCCCCTTACTGCTAGACGCAAATGGCAATGTATGCAATACGAAAGAAGATAATTTTGGGATCATTGAAGGGCACTTCACGAGACTCCTGGGGACCTCAAACCCCCTCTCCCACCATAGAAGGGACTATATGGCTGCCATATCTAGGGTTTCCCCCCACAGGATACCACCCAACCTTCACCCTCTGCTTCATGCCTCTATCTCTGAAGCCGAAATCATTGAGGTCATTGATGCCCTCCCCTCAGGTAAAAGCCCGGGACCCGACGGGCTCACTAATGAGTTCTTTAAATCCTTCAAGTTGGTGGTTGCCACCCCTCTTCGTTTGGTTTGGCAAGAGGCACTCAAGTTTGGCGCGCTTCCTTCTTGTCTCAACAATGGCATTATCAAGTTAGTACACAAAAAAGGGGAAAAGAACAGAATAGAGAACTGGCGTCCCATTACAATGCTCCAAACAGGATACAAGATCATCGCCAAAGTCATTGCCAACAGAATCTCTTGCCACTTGAGAGCGTGGTTAAGCGAGGACCAAAAAGGTTTCATCAAAGGCAGGTCAATTTTGGAAACCATTATAGATATCTGGGAAGGTCTTGAATTTGCAAATGAGTCTAAACAAGAAGTAGTTTTCCTCAAGATCGACTTTGATAAAGCCTACGACAGGCTTGAATGGGACTATATTCTACAGTCGCTACAAGATCTTGGATGTAGTCAGAAATTCACCAGGATGATCGCGACCCTTCTCGGAAACGCATCGACCCAAATTAACATTAATGGAAATATTTCAAAGGTGATCAAACTTAGAAGATCTATCAGACAAGGGTGCCCATTGGCTTCCCTTCTCTTTGCCATTGCCACAGAAGGGCTTAGCAGGCTGGTGGAGCATCAGGTGGAAGCTGGTAACATTAAAGGCCTTCGTTTGCCGCATGACCACAATCAGATCACCATGAGACTTTTTGCCGACGATATGAACGCTTTTGTGCACAATGATAGTACCAACCTTGAGACGTTCTGGAAATGCCTTGCTACTTTTTGTGATGCCTCTGGATCCATAATCAACCACTCTAAGACTGCCTTTCGAGCTATTGGTGGGTCACAGCCCGACCTTCTCATTGATCATGGCTGTCAAATCATTCCGCAGGGCCAAATTTTTCGGCTTCTTGGGATTCCCATGGGGTTTGGCGCATCTATGGAACAGCGGTGGAACTGGGTGCTTGCCAAACTCGAAAACAAGCTTAACTATTGGAGAGGTATGCAAATCAATCTTGCTGGTCGTGCTATGGTTATCAACACGTTCCTCTTATCATCTACCATTTATTTCCTTTCTTGTTGGAGACCGAAAGAGCATGATCTGTCCAAACTGGAGAGTATTTGTAGAAACTTCCTTTGGACGGGCGACCACAATAGGAGGGGGGTGCCTAAAATCAAATGGTCCATCTGCACCAGCCATAGAGATAGTGGGGGACTTGGTATCTTGGACATTGGGTGCATGGCTAACAAACTGTCGGCCAAATGGATGATCAAGGCTTGGTGCAACGGGGAGGCCTCGTGGGCCAAGCTGATCTTCAGAAACAAGAATGAGTTGGCGCTCATGGGCTTCCCAAATTGGAAGAATCTTGACATCTTGACCTTGTTGTTTTCCCCGATCCCCGTCTTCCCGAAAGGCTCTAATCTGGTGTGCTCCCTTTGGAAGAGTTGGAATAAAGTCAAAAGCTTCACAAGAATAAGTGAAGACTGGAAGTGGGCTGCCGGCATCAGACAAAACGACTCTATCTGGTTTCCGATCCGTGGCATCCGGAGTGTGGAATCTTGGAACATTCAAAATGCCAAGAAGCTATGGAACAAAGGCTTCAAAAAATGGAAACATCTCTGGAAACAAGACACCAACCGCTGGATCAACTTTGAGGATATTGATCCTAGCATCAACATTTTGCATGAAGAATGGAACACTTAGCAAAGCAGATGTCTCGCCGGGGACCGACATAAAGTTCGCCTTCTCATGGGACACGACATGTCGAGCTCGCTTGGTCTCAAATGGCACAATGGGAATAGCCTATCAAAAATCCCGAACATCAAAGAAACGATCGACTATCAGGTTAACCTCAACAAAAAGTGGTGCCTGTCATGGACGCGGCTTCGGTGGGACATGAAGTTCATGGCTATCTGGCACCCCCTAATAGAAATCAAAAAGTCTGTCCTCCTATGGCAAATTCTTCATCATGGAATCTGGACCAACCTTAAGGCTAGAAAAATTTGTGGGATCCCTCCCTGGTGCAAACGCTGCCACCGGTCTATCGAAGATGTTCCACACATCTTCTTTACCTGCCCCAACTCCAACAGACTCTGGCAGGTGGTTGGAAAGAGAATTAGACTTCAAAAACGTCTCAGTTGGCAGCAAGCCCTGCTGGGAGAAGCGATCGGCTGCTCCGCGACTCTCTGGAATGCCATCAGAGGGGAGGTCCTATGGAAAATCTGGCGGGAAATATGTGCTTTCAACTTTGGTGAATCCCCCAAGGAGTGGTCAATTGAGAAATCGTTGTTCCTCCTTGGCAAAAGGATTGTCAACTGTAAAAAATCCCCCCCCTTTAGGCATCATCAAGTACTCCTTTTGATCGATAACAAGCTTAAACCCAAGTGGGCCCCACATGTGGGTGATGAGAGGGTAATTAACCTTCTTTGTAATGCCATCTAAGCTCTGTAAAAGCTTCCCCTGCTTTGTGGGATTTGGGGGGTCCCGTGGGCCCTAGTCCCCTTCTCTTGTACTTTTCTTTATTTAATTCAAGTCCGGGAGAGTAGGCTATTGCCGAACTTCCTTTATATTAAAAAAAGAATATCTACATTAATGATCATCAACATCTCCTACAATTCTTGCCTTATTTCTATATTGTTTCATAAGGTTTTAGATCTCTCTGATATTGCATACTACTCATCTACGGCAATATTGGTATGAAACGTATCACACAAATTTCTATTTGTTAAAATCTCAGAGAAAATGTTCGAATTGAGGTTTTCCATTCCCTCTCTAGATTTTATCTCTCTCTCACTCATTCCCTAATCTCCTTCTTTTATCACTCTTTCCGTGTCACATTCTATTTCTAAATCCGTCTTGATATCTCTTTATTTCAATCACCTTTTGAGTGTGCCTCTCCTTCCCTTTGTCTCTATCAATATCTTTCCATTCTTTTAGATTTTGCATTTCTTTTTTTTCTCTAAATTATTTCTTTCTCTTTAACTCTTGTGCACTTGAGCTCACACAAACTCTCACACCGCTCTCTCATTTCCTATATATCGTTCTTGCTTTCTCTATATCATTGTATCTTTCTCTTTCTCATGCTCTTCCTATATCTGTGTGTTATTTTCTTTCTCTCACACACACTGAAGTTCTAAGTCCATCTCTACGCTTGTTTTTGAGCAATTCCTACTTCGAATTATATAAAAAAAAACAATTAAAGCTAGAGGTTTTACTTCTAAAGAAAGTTAGTAGATTATTCCTACATCTCGATTTACGTGTCGAAATCTATGTATTAATGACTTATAAGATTAGCACTTTGTATCCTCGCCATGAAGTCAAAATATAATTGGATAAATTGATTAAGATAAATCTCCCTAGGCTGGAAGAGGTGTAATGGTGTAGGAAAGAAGCATTCATTGTTTAGATTGGTGATATATTTAGGTAGTGATGTGTGTGAGCACACTAGGACATTGGGGCACTTTTTTCTCTTTTTAGGAGGTTTTTTCCCCAAGCTTGTATATATGCATGTAACCCTCATGCGTCACTTATCTTTGTACATTCTCTTGGTAATAGATTCAATATTGTGTGTTGTACTCCTAAAGTCTTCTTCTTCCTTGTGCTGTTCACATGCTTTCTCAAACCTCAAACTCCAACAATTGGTATCAGACACATTGCCACCTCATCTAGCACATCGTCAACACCCCTTTGATCACAGTCTAAGAATCGCTTGTTTCGTCCTCAAAATACACTATCACAATGCCTGTTAGACAATTCAATCTTTCTATGCCAAAGATATACATAGGTTTCAATTTGCAAATTAAACGGCCTAAAAGTTTGTTATAGGTTTAGCAGACCTCAATAGGGTAGTTCTACTCAATGTTTTCAGATATAGCCATTTTTTTGCATCAAGGTATTTTAGTCAATGTCTATGGTTGAAAGTAGTGACGTATTTTTGTATGTTGGCTATTGAGGATAGTTGGAATGGTAACAATTACCCATTATGGGCTTATATGATGCATCACATATTGGTTGCAAAAGGATTGTGGAATATTTCGCAAGGTTTTGAAAAACGTCCTATTACACATGTAAAAATAGTTGTTGAAGGTAATGTAGATGGCATTGAACATGGTGATATTCTTTAGGTTCTTGTTCTTGCTGCAGTTCTTGCTACACCTAATATAGAGCAACTTCATTAGGCTGGCAGAGATGCTAGGGCACATGCCTTCATAGCCGTGTCTATGAAACGTGTCATTACTCCTCACATTCACTCTTGTAGAACAACAAAGGATGCTTGGGATACACTTAAAACTTTATGCTAGGCAAGGAATGAAATGCCTATTACTTACCTTTGAAATAGATGGAGAGTGAGCACATAAATGAAGGCAATTCCATGGACCATTTTCTCACAAAGATCAAAGATTTGAAGGAGTAGTAAATTTTTACTGATAAAGTCTGGCATGAGAGTTCACTTGTGCTGATTGTTTTCAATGGTCTTCCATACACATATCAAAGTTTCGCTTCTACCCTTTGATTGATGATGAAAGGAAATGCAAATGCCTAAACATTTGACAAGTTATTCTTTGTTCCATTGCAAGAAGATCAGTCTAGGGAAAAAAAGTCCATTATGTGTGTTGCAGATTAAGCTTTCTTGGCAAGTGCAAAGGGAAAAGGTTAATGAAGCTCATCTACTAGTAAGAAAAAATCTGTATATGCACAATCAAAAAAGGATGACAGAGAGGAGAAGAAAACAAAAAAGAAAAAATTGTTTTGCAAATATTGGTAAGGAAATGATCATGTTATAAATAGTTTCCAAAACTAGCTGTAAAAGAGGCAAAGAAATTAGAGGTTGGAATGATTGTTGCAGAAGCCTCTACACCCAAATAAAAGTCTACTAGTTTTGTGCAGAATAAAGAATGGACATTTGCTACTATTTGCAATTGTGGCCCATCTTCTCATGAATAGTGTATGTTTGCAGTAGACTCAGATGTTTGGTACTTTCATAGTGGGGCAAGCAAACAAATTACCTCACAATGAAGTTTCTTGACTTTACTTGAGTTTGCCCATATAGGGAATACTGTCACATGCACCAAGAACTCCTCTTCTCCTATTATAGGATTTCATAAGATAAATCTGACTACTATTGATGGTAGTTCTTTTACATTTTTAGATGCTTTATTTGTGCTAGGACAAGAAATTTTTATTATTATTTTCAACATTAGCCAAGATGAGCTTCTTTGTGGAATTTGTTCATGACAGATGTATAGTTCATGATGTGTAAACTAATGACATCATTAATGCTTCTTGCATTTTATATTGTGAGCTATATAAGCTCATAACTTATGCAAAATCTATGAATGATCTACCATGTGGAGTTCAAGATTCTCAAGCTACATTAGATGCAAAGATTTGGCATGCATGCTTTGGTCATCTGAATTTTTCTAGTATGTTACACTTACAAAAATATGAAATGGTATCCTCTCTACCTAAACTTGAGGCACCTGGCAAATATGTCTGTCAAGGCTATAGCTTGGGCAAAATGCAATGTTCCTCCTTCCCAAAAGATGGTTCAATTCGAGTTACTTAGAAATTATAGCTTGTTGATAGTGATGTCTGTGGTCCTATGCAGACACCGTTTTTTGGGAACTATCTTTAAGTCATGACTTTCATTGATGATTTCTCTATGTATGCATGGGTATATCCATTGAAAGCAAAGTCCAAAGCGTTTATTGCTTCAAAAAATTTCTAGTTTTGCCTCAAAGTTTATGAGCATGTAAAATGGGCATCCTTCGTTTTGATCAAGGGGTGGAATATATGTCTTTTGAGTTTAATGCATTATTGGTTGAATGTGGGATAAAACGTCAGTGTACCATTCCATATACACCTCAAGGGAATGGAGATGTGGAAAGGAGAAACAGGTCACTCATGGAGATGGTGAGGTGTATGGTCAAGAGTCAAGCTTTGCAACATAGTTTCTAGCTTGAGGCTATTATGTGTGCAACATATGTACTTAATAGGTGCCCCACTAAAGCATTGTAGTCTATCAGTCCATATGAGGCTTGGCATGTTCGCAAGACATATGAGGCTTGGCATATGCATTAGTACCTAAACAACAATGCTAGAAATTGGATGATAAAGTAGTGAAATGTATTTCTGTTGGGTACAATTCAAAAAGCAAAGGCTATTGTTTGTATCATCCATAGACTAAATGCATTTTGGTTAGTCCTGATGTTGTTTTTGTGGAAAATGCTATTCAACCATTACTTTCATGTGCCAAGGATACATGAGTTAGCTCCAAAGCCATGTATGATTCTTTGCTGCCTCTATAGGTGGATAGTCAGTGCTAGTCCAAATGAGACAATTTTGCAACCTTTATAGGTTTCACATGATGATGTAGATCATTACATTTTTTATGCAGATTTACATGATGCACTTATTGATAAGAGAGCTGATATAGATAAGGCAAAGTCTAAGCCTAAATGGATGGTGCACACTTTGCAAGATAGCCAATTAGATGCACCTCTATCATATTGTACTCATTTAGGCTCTTATAGATCTTCCTTTGCATCAAATTTCTATGCTATGGGTGCCTCTGCACTTTGTGATGCGAATGAGCCTCTTGAATTTGATGAAGCACAAAATTCAAGAAAAATGGATCCTTGCTATGAAATCAAAATATGATGCTATTATGAAAAATGGTACTTGGTCTTTATGTGACTTGCCTATTGGCAAGAAGGCTGTTGGCACTAAGTGGGTATACAAGCTGAAGCATAAGCCTGATGGAACAATTGACAGGTATAAGGCTAGGCTTCTTGTAGAGGGTTAGGCTCAAGAAAGAGGCATTGATTTTCATGAGACCTTTGGTCCTACATGGTGAATGACTATTGTTTGTAGCATCTTTACACTTGCAACTCATCATGGTTGGAATGGTTGGAATGAATGGTCACTTGCATGAAGAAGTGTATGTTTTTAGCCCCATGGTTTTGTGCAAAAAGGGCATGAAAACAAAGTGTGCATGTTGAAAAAGGCATTATATGGGTTGAAGCAAGCACCGGGTGCTTGGATACATGTCTACCTAGTTGCACATGGTTTTGAAAATAGTCCAACTTAGAGCACCTTATATGTTAAGCATGCAGGTGATGTGTTTCTGCTTATGGTTGCTCACTGGTCCTCATGAGAATCATATTGTTGATTTTAAGGCTGATTTGCATGCCTCATTTGAGATGTCAAAGTTGGGGCATTTGCATCATTATTTGGGCATTAGTTTATGCAAGTTGATGGTAGAATAACTTTGTGTCAAACCAAATATATTCACACATTATTGTAGCATTTTGGCGTTGAAGGCTACAAACCTATCACCATTCCTATGTAGATGGGTTTACAATTGACTCTTCATTATGTTGGAGATGCATTTCATGTTGTTCCCTATCAGTAGTTTGTTGGATGCTTGATTTACTTATGCATTACTCAATTAGATATTCAGTTTGTTGTCTCATAGATGACCAAGTCCATGTAGCTAGTTTGGTTGCTATGGAACTCATGTGTTCATGAGTGGTTTTTGTTTCATGCTTTGTAGATCACGCATATCTTGGTTGAGCAAGAAGCAACCTACTAGGGCTAGTTCTACTTGTGACTCTGATTATAGGCTAGATTTCATAGCGACTCTTGAGTATGTGTGGCTAAGATGTCTTATGGCTGATTTGGGTGTTGGTCATTGTTCAACCACCACCATCTTCACTCACAGTTAGAGTGCATTGGCAATTGCGAGGAACCTTGTGTTCCATGCTCGCACTAAGCACATTGAGGTGTACTATCATTATGTCAGTGAGAGGTTCTCTACTAGAGAGATTAGTTTGGCATATGTGCCCACACAGGAGAACATTGTAGAATTTTTCACAAAGGGTCTACCTAGGGAGCAGTTTGAAGCTTTCCATAAAGCTTTTGGCTTACTTCCTTTTAAGGATTGATTCCACATATCTTGGCAGTTCCTTATACATGAGTGCCAGCTCCTTGTTCACCACATCAATCCTGGGGAGGGGGATCTGTTGATATATGTAGGCAGTTATGTGTGTGAACACACTAGGATGGGGAGAGCACCTTTTCCCCTCTTTAGGAGGTTTTTTCCAATTGGCTTTTATATATGCCTATAACCCTAATGGATCACTTATCTTTGTACATTCTCTTGGTAATACATTCAGTATTGTGTGTTGTGAGCCACACTTCTTCTTCTTCCTTGTGCTACTCGCATGCCTCCGTAGACCTAAAACTCCACCCAATATGAGGTGTCTTTCTTTGTAATTTGGGGAAGGCATCTATTTTTCTTTTCTCAATTATATATTGTAGTAATGGTCATATGAAAAGTACAAAGCTCTAGACTTTGTGGCACAGCATGTGGGAAAGGGAATATAGGAAATATCTGAGGAGCAGATGTGCAAACTAATCAAATAGTTTTGCTACTTTTCTTTCCAGCTCTCGCTCTTTTATGGTTTTCGCTATTGATCTCTCTCTCTCTAAGCCTTGACTAGGTAAATCTTTTCTCTAATTATCTGATTCCGTAGTTGCCAAAATGTATATTGCACTGACTACTCAAAGCTTCAATGCATTTCTTATGATCAACTGCTCACAAATATGCAGACGCTCACAAATACATGTGCATATTCTTCCAAATTCACACTCATAAGTTAGAACACATTCACATGGATAGAAACCCACCCATCTATCATGCGATCACATGCAGATACACACTTACACATCTTAGCACAAACATAGTCATACAGAAACACAAAGAGAAGATTCACACTAACAAACACATACAATGAGATACGCACACCCATAAATCTTATATAATTCTCAAATGCACTCATATATTTGAATGTGCATTCAAATCATGAAAGCCCATGGATTTCAAATTTATAGAGTAAGTCGAAAACGGGTAGGTTATGTTATATTTATCATCATTAAAACATGGATATATCTGAAGTACTTTTAAAGTGCTTGATAAAATGGAATTTGTTGGAAAATGTGCACAAGTTGGCCTTAATCTTCTCAGTAGCATTTGAAAAAGAAAACAACTTAAGTTTCTCAATGTTGAACTTTCATATTGGCATAATCTTGAAGCAATAAAAAACATGCAAAATATGTGCTTTCATGCCATGGCTGTCTCTCATATGAATCCAACCATCTCAAGCTTATTCCACCTTCCAAATTGCTTTCAGGAAATTTTCACCTCCAATAAGGAATTCAAATCCTTCTATAGTCCTTTCAATGAGAACTTACTGCATCCTATTGGAACAATGTTTTATTTTGTGCGAGCCTTCCCTATTGACCTTATTTCACATCAAACATGTACCTGAATGGAGATGCCATTTATTTAGAGGTAAAAATTTATCTTCTTTGACTTTGATATTTTCCATTCTTTCTCTAATTTTCTCATTTATGAGGAGGGTCATGGTACTTTCCTTGTTTTTCAACACTCGCCAATCCTTAGGCTTTTAAGTGTTGTACCAACAACTACTCAAGGTTCAATTTCCCTCCGCTCATAATGATAAACTCATCTTCCACAATGAGTAGTAGAAAGAGGAAGACTAGCCGTGAGTGTTCTCAAACGATCCTTGTCCAAAATATGTACACAATGAAATCATTGAATAATCTCCAATGATTCTTATCTTCATTGTGATCACCCATGTCTCTGTCAAGTTTCCCTTCATAAGAGGCAACGATTGATTCTTTTGCTTATTCATCGACAAAGAATCCCTTTCAGAAAGGACTGAGATCTTCTAGCAGTTCATTTGTCTATCCATTGAAGGCTCTACCTTTCAAAACGATCCTTAAAAAAACTTCGTTCTACCTTTAGCTTAAGATTTCTCTTGCCTTTATTTTTGTTTCCTTTGTTGCCTTTGTAACGCAACCTTTTTCCTCCGTAAAATGAGATTCCAAATGCAATGCCTCCATGTGTTTCTCCATTCACATGAAGCATTCTCGCCAGATACCTCTTCTGGAATCATCAGTGAGAGTCCCTTTTCATACGTTTTCATATATAAGCATACATATACATGCACATATAACATCATTAACACATAGTGCACTCAAATACACCCATACACCACACAATCACATGCATACACACACGGCTAAACACACACATATATAAACATGTATGCACACAAACAGATACATAATACGTACATACACACATGCGCGCGCGCGCGCACACACACACACACATATATATATACATATATATATATATATATATATATATATATATATATATATATATATATATATATATATATATATATATACACGCCAATAAACACATATAGCACATACACATGCGCAGTACACATACCTTATACATGCCCAATACCACATATGCAGATACATATTTGCATAGGAAAACACACATGGATACGTACACGTCTCTATATGGGCACGTACACATAAGCATACACTTCACCTGAACACTGAAAACTTTACAAATATATTGTAATGATCTGACAATAACAAGTCCATAATCACATGAGAATGTACGAAAAGAGGAAAACTTGCATGAGAGCAAAAGAAAAAGGTGTTTTTCAAATTTTAGGTTGTGTTTTGAAGCTAATTTCCAAGTTTTTTTATAAAGGAAGGAAATTATTGTTTTCGCTTAATTAAAAATGGACTTATGCTAGGAAGCTCACTTGCATATTTGAAACATGTTTTTTTAAATTGTCTACATATTGTTAAAATCTTGAAAAAGGAATTTTGATGCTGCTTTGGTTGTTATAATTGTATCATTGGCCGATCATGGAGGATGTGTAGATGTGAAGGGGGGTGACTATCATGAAGTTCGTGTCCCACAAACCTTGCAAGACACCAAGTTATTACCATGAAAATTGTGCAAAACAATTTGGAAACCATCTATACAGTAAGGAGTTAATTCTACGAGAGTCCAATAAGCATGGAAATTAATGTAAATTTATAAGAGGACAAGAAAATAATGTGTAAAAATTTTGAAGATGAAAGGATATCTTGAAGAATGTGAAAGTAACTCCAAGGCACAAAACAAATCCAAAGAATGTGTAAATTTATAAGTGGATATTTATAAGAGGACAAGCAAAAAATGTGTAAAAATTTTGAAGATGAAAGGATAGGTTGAAGAATGTGAAAAGAACTCCAAAGCATAAAACAACTCCATAGAAAACTTTAAAATATTTCTTAAAATGTGCACATGTAAACTAATTTTTCCATCAATATGGAAATATGACCTCTACTAGTGATATCTGGATGAAATTTGATACCTAGGATAATTCACCAGAATGAAACTCATCTATAAGTTTTCAAAAGGTTTATTTACTGTACAAAGCCTAATTCAGACCCCAATTTGGGCATCTTTATGCATTCTTATGAGATTTAAATTTATGGATGATGTTAATCTACACTAAATCCAGCATGATGTATATCATACAAAACCTGTCAACGAAAGCTATAGGAAGGTTCCCTACATCTAAAATGGATAAGAAATAAAAGGAAAAAAAGTTCCATTTTCAAAGGGGAAGTTGGAGCAAGCATGCTAGTATCTTTAACCTTGAAGTGATTCAAGTGGTACACTTCAAATTGACTTCACTAGACGGATATTAAATACTCTTGGGAAGAAGCAAAACAGGGAGGAACAAAGGTATCCTTCTTTCCCACACACTTGCTCTGAGGCAATTCATTATGTGTCCAAAATATGTTTAATACGACAATGCCTACGAAAAATAAATGCACCTAACGCTCTTAAGAAATTGAAAGCTTAGCATTTTCGATCCTCCCCATGAAATTGAAAAATCGTTGGATAAAGCGATTAAGAAAAATCTCCGTTCCTCTAGGCCTAAAGAGGTGTAATGGTGTAGGAAAAAAAACATCCAATGTTCAAATGTGGTGTGGCTCTTTGTAAATTGCCGAAGCCGTTGATTTTTCTTTTACAATATGTTTGAAAGGGACTATAGGAAATATCTGAGGAATAGATTGCAAACTAATCAAATAGTTTTTCTTCTGCTCTTTCCATCTCTCCCTGTTTCATGTTTGTCACAGCTGATCTTTCTCTAACCTAGAATAACTAAATTGTTGCTATAAGTATCTAATTCCCTAGTTTCATATGTCCACATTTCACTGAATACTCAAATCTCCATCTCATTTCTCATAAGGACATGCTTACAAAGGTGCAATCGCTCATATACATGCAAGCTTACGAGAATCTATTAAGCGGTACATCGATGGTAGACGCGTGAAGAAAAGACATTGGAAGGAACGTATTTGAGAAAAAGAACATCTCAATGTAAATATTATGTGTGAATGCACTACATGCAAATATTTATATAGAGCATTGATTGAGTGTGAAAGAACAAAAGAGAAAGATGTTTCTCTTGAGACATATTCAAATTTCTAGGTTGTCTTTTAAACCTAGTTTCCAAGTTTTTTTTTATAAAGGAAGGAGATTATTGTTTTGACTTAACTCGAAATGGACGCATGCTAGGAGGCTCACTTGCATATTTGGAACATGTTTTTATAAAATTTTTACATATGGTTAAAATCTTGAAAAAGGAATTTTCCTGCTGCTTTGGTTGTTATGATTCTATAATTGGTCCATCATGGGGGATGTGTAGGTGTGGAGGTAATTTTGATGCTGCTTGGTCGTTATCATTATATAATTGGTCCATCATGGAGGATGTTTAGGTGTGGTGGGGTGAATGTCATAAAGTTTGTGTCCCCGGAACCTTGCAAGTCACCACTATGCAAAACAATTTGGAAACCATCTATACATAATGAATTTAGCTCTACAAGAGTCCAATGTCCATAAGCATGGAAATTAAAGTAAATTTATAAGAGGACAAGAAAAGAATGCGTAATAATTTTGAAGATGAAAGGATTTCATGAAGAATGTAAAAAGAACTCTAAAGCACAAAAAAACTCCATAGAAAACGTAAAAATACTTCTTAAAGTTTGCACATGCCAACGAATATCTCGATCGTTTTAGAAGTTTGATCTCTACTACTGATATCCGGATGAAAATTGATACCTAGAATAACTCATTAGAATGAAACTCACCTATAAGTTTCCAAAAGGTCTATTTACTCTACAAAGCTTAAATCAGATCCCAATTTGGACATCTTTATGCATTCTTACGACATTTAGATTTATAGATCTTTATGCATTCTTACGACATTTAAATTATGTTAATCTGCACTAAATCCAGCATGATGTATATTGTACAAAAGCTGACAACGAAATCTATATGAAGGTTCCCTACATCTCAAATGGATAAGAAATAAAAGGAAATAAGTTCCATTTTCAAAGGGGAAGTTGGAGCAAGCATGTCAATATGTTCAACCTTGCAGAGTACAAAAGCAAGCTGCATCTATAAACTGTTGAAAGGGAGTCAATTGGTACTTTTACTAGACGGATATTAACTACTCTTGGGAACAAGAAAAACATGGAGAAACAAAGGTATCATCCTTTCCCATACACTTGGTCTAAGGCTATGCGTTATGTGTCCAATTTTCTTTTCTTTTTGAGAGTACAACGAATTAAAAACACACCACACACCCGACCACGTAAGATAGAGGCACTCAACTTTGAGAATCTCATAGATACATGTCCACCCAAGACTTGAACTCAGGAATTCCTCTTTAAGAGTGAAGGTCTCAAGCCACCAAAAATAGTTTTAATATGAAAATGCCTACGACAAATCGATGCACGTCATCCTAAGAAATTGAAAGATTAGCATTTTCGATCCTCCCCATGAAATTGAAATATCGTTGGATAAAGTGATTAAGAAAGATCTCCGTTCCTCTAGGTCTAAAGAGGTGGAATGGTGTAGGAAAAAAGCATACAATGTTCAAATGTAGTGTGGTTCTTTGTAAATTGCCGAAGCCTTTCATTTTTCTTTTCTTGATTATTTACAAGTATAAAGTTCTAGACTTTCTATTGAACAACAATCGGTTGGAAAAGGGATATAGGAAACATCTGAGGATAAGATGTACAAACTAATCAAATAGTTTTGTTTCTGCTCTTTCCATCTATCCCTCTTTCATGTTTGTCACAACTCATCTCTCTCTAACCTAGAATACGTAAATTCTTGCTATAAATAACTGATTCCCTAGTTTCATATGTCCATATTGCACTGAATACTCGAAATTTCAAATCATTTTTTATAAGGACATGCTCACGAAGACGCAATCGCTCCTATACATGCATGCACTTGTATGCTTCCAATTATACACATCTATATTCTCCAATGTTCACTGTTAATCTTGGCATTATCTGGAAAAAAGTAAGAAACTGCGAAATATTTGCTTTCATCCCATGGGCTCTCTCATGTGAATCGAACATTCGCAGGGCTGATTCCACCATCCAAGTTGCTTTGAGGGAATTTGCATATCCTTCACATGAACATGGTAATCTTCACACACATGTTGTAATGATTGCATATTGACAAGCCTACAATTACATGACAATATAAGAAAAGAGAAAAGTTTGCATGAGAGAAGAGATAATCGGACACAATAGAAAAGAGAAGAGATAATCGTACACAATAGAAAAGAGAATATCCGATGCATAAAGAGAGATGATTATATATAATGGATTAGATACAACAACATATTCGGAATAGATTTCTAGACAAGCATGAACCTCACAACCACCTTTGACCAATCTAAATCGCAATGACACTCACACACTCACTCATAATCTCGAACACAATCACAATCAAAATGCCATTCACATTGGCAATATTTCGACCGCACCTTTTGTCTATCACGACACGCTATTTCCACGAAGACTTGGTGGTCTCTAAAGTCTCATTTTCAATTTCTTTGGAAGCATCTCAATAGTAAGTGCGAATGAAGAGTCATCGTTTTTTAATGAAGCATATTATTTCAAGACTCAGGAGTCGTCCTTTTTGAATAAGTAGCTCTAAGCCCGTATGAGGAAATAGCTGCAACAGATGGCTTTCAGTTTGGTCTTCCTTGTTTAGTTGAGGCGACGAAGAATCAAAAGAGAGAGAAAAAAAAAGTAAAAAAAAAAACCCTACAACAATGGTTTCGACGGGAGTGGTTTTCCCATGATCTAAGTGTTAGCAAGTGTAAATCTCTTTTAGCAAATCAATTCCATTGGTTCTTTAAGATGAAGAAATGGCTTTACAAGTTCTATAGAATGGTGCATTAAAGGTTTGGCGTACAACTTTGTGCCTCTTTAATAAATGGTTTCCTAATTTCATTTCAAATGATTCCAATCCACCATGATTTAAAATCTAGGTTGAGTTACCTAATCTTCCCTTTTTTCATATAGAGTTACCACGGGCTTTGTTGGGCCCATTCAGCTCCCTTTGGCCTCTAGGGAGGATAAGCCTGGTCTTAGTTATGAAGGTGCTTTGTACTCCTTCAATTCTAGATGACACTTGCGAATCTCCATGAAGGCAGATCTTAGTGGTGAGTTTCCCTAAAAAATTAACATTGAAATTTATGAAAATAAAATTCCCATAAAACAAGAATTCATTGTAAAAATTGGCCTAATGCTTGCTTCCAATGCAATACCTTCGGCCAAACAAAGAATCAAAGAATGCCCTCAATCACTACAACAGATCGACCGTATACCAAGTTTTTTATCGAGGGAAATGAATGTGCGTATTTTTGCCGCGATGTCGATGTAGGCGTCGGTATGCGCATCGGTATGAAAGCGCCGGTATGGATGTCCGTATAAGCATCGGTATGGGTGTTAGTATAAGTGTCGGTAATACCGATGCCCATATCGATGGCTGTGCTGGGTGTACCATCACGCATACCGACGCCCACTGGGTGTACCGATGCTTATTCTGATGACATTATTGGGAGTACCATCTCTTATACTGACGACCATATTTGCAAAAAATTTTTGGGTAGAGTGTGTTGTCTTTTGCTACAACAACATTACCATGATATTGCTTAGCAAAGGACAATTCACTCTACCCAAAAAAAACTGAGTACGTGTGATGTGTACTCTAATGTCAACCAAAATATGATTTCATAAAACAGAATATTATTGGACACAAAAGAGATAATCTGAATGAACCATGGACCATGTACATTAAAAAGAGTTATATATTTCATAAATGAAGCATGTACAAGAGTGTGGCAAACCACTGTCATATATGACACTTTTACAAAATGTGGAAAAGCAACGCATTGCCATATAAAAATCAAATACAAAATTTTGGTGTGCCACTGCCATACACATGCAAACAACGTTCCATATCAATAGTCCTGCAACAAAGAACATTAATGAAATGAGATAAATTCAAATGAAATTTACAAACAACAAGTAAAAACCAAGTTTATAAATTAATCACCTCATCGTAAACACTCCCATGAAACGACCGCACCGGGTCCCTCCAAGTCCTCCAATAGTGCAGTCAATCCATGAGGATATCCATAAGCCTCCTCCATTCGTGTTGGAGGAGGACCCATTGCTAGCCCCTGCAACAAATATACAAAACATTAGAGGAACATAGATGAGAAACTTAACACAAACAAATTAAATAAACCAAATGGTACTTACAAACTCGTGATGCATCGTGTCATATCCGCCGTTGCCCAAATGTGACGGTCCTATCGTATCTAAACGTGTGACTGCGGCATCTCACTGTTGGTGATATCGGTCAGGAGTCTGCTACTGCTCGTCGCGAATCATATCCCACTCCTCAGCATCTAACCATACAGGCTTTGGTAAGCCTGTTTAGAAAGCATCACGAGCCTCGGTTGTCCATCGACTGGTCAGAACTCCTGATAAATCATCTGTGTGATATAATTCTTCCAATCTTTATCTTGTTCACTCCATTTCAACATGATAGAGTGTCCAAACTATATGGAGCAAAGCTTTCGTATATGTGCATGCATTGCTTTGCCAGCCACATCCATGACTGGAGTTCCATCTCGGATACTATACACCTTGGAGTCATCATGGTCATGAGCACCCCAAGGTGTACGTGGTGTTCCATGGGGTATACCGTATGGCATACCTACATCTGAGGTACTCATCCTAGGAGTAGACGCGGGCGACACAACGTCCGTCGCACTGCCTCCACAACAGCCTAATGTCTTCAGAAAGCGCTCTAAGAAGAACATCCATCGACTACGGAGAGTTCTTGCTATTGCAACTTCATCTACCACATGAACCAGTAAATGAAGTTGAATAGTGAGAATACCTATGGGAAAGTATTTCTCTACCATACAAACAACCTAGATAGCATTGAGTTTCGCAGTCTCTATGCTATCTTTATTTATCTCTTTAGAACAGATCCACCGTACTAAAGAACTAATTTTATAAATGGTTCTTTGTACATCCTCCAAAAGACAATCTTTTAGGGCTACAGGGAGCACAAACTGTAAAAACTTGTGCCAATCATGAGACTTGAGCCCTCCAACATCGTCGTTTTGTGTGAAAGCAATTTTTAGACACCTCATGCATGTAGTAGATGTCCGAAACTCTGAAATTGTTTTCTTTACTTGTTGCTCTTCCATCCTGCGAAGCACCCAAGAAGCTCTTGGTAATGATACTATTCCGTTGGGCTTAGTAACTTCCCACAACTCTCGCATACAACCTCGCTCTTCTAAGTCCTCCCTTTGTGCTTTGATTTCTTTCTTTCGGATCAAAGTCTTCCAAAGAATCTCTCCCACATTCTTAAAAATATGCATCGGGTCTACCAAATGATTGATCAATAATTCACTCCAGTAAGGGAGTTCATGAAAAATGGAAAACCGTTTGATGCCAGCGACTAGATTTTATGAATCCCACAATTGTTTCCAATCGCTAGCTTTCATTTGGCGTTGCGCTTGTCGATCAATTTCTCCTTCATGAACATCAAGAAAATATCTATGGTATCCTTCATAGACAGTTTTACCAATATATAAATAAAAAATTGTTGAGCGTCCATCGCGACTGATACGGGGCGTCCATCGTGAGTCTTCGTGACTGATACTGGCTCACGGTGACTGATAGAAGGCATGGGTCCACTATGGATGCACTTCACGATTGACAGTGGGCACGAGCTTGCTTCATGAGCGGGTGTCCATCGTGGACCTATGATTGACAGGGGGTGATTGTGGAGGCGTGCATCATTTAATTATCCCCTCATTAAATTTTTTTGCCAAGTCGTTTTACACGGGCAGGTTAGTATCCTTTCGGCTCGAATTGCAAAGTAGTTAGTTGGTGGTTTCAAAAAAGTAGTTCTTTGGAGATGAGAAGCTTACACATGAGATGAGAATCTTACGCATTGAGACTTGACCTATGGTGAAGAATCTTACTCTGTTGAGTTTCCTATCTATTTAGTCTTTTATGCCTCAGCTCTTCCGTTTCAATAGGAGGAAAAATTTTAATTATAGCAAAGCAAGAAATACGAAGAATTCTGTTTAGTGGAGGGTTAAAAACTCAATCTAGTTAGCTTTTGATTACTCTTGCCTTTATGTCGACCCTTTTTCCCTCGTTGGTCCCAAGCAATGTGGCTACCCCCTATCTCAGTGCCCCCTTGAGATGAATTCCGTCCCATCGGACGTCGCACCTCTCGTGGTCTCTTTGTGTGAGAAGTCTGTGGCGGCAAAGCAATATGAACTGACGAAAACTTGTCTGATCGGTCAAGTTTTTGGCCCTAGGCCCCCTTTAGAAAATGTGAGGATCTGGCTGTGCAAGGAGTGGGTCCGCATGGTCTAATTTTGTGCAAATGTCAATTCCTGTCGACGAATCACCTGCTTCTAGTGTTTGAGAATGAAGAGATGGCCTTCCTTGCCTTGCAAGCCGGTTCCTAGCACGTGGGCCAGTCCACGTTATGTCTTTTTAACTGGTTTGCAGACTTTTCTATGAACAAGTGAAAACCACTTTGTTAACCGCTATAGGTGGAGCTTCCCAATCTGTCCTATTTCCTGTATGGATTTCTTTGAGAAATCGTTTCACCGATCGGTCGGCCCATAGCCTCAAGAGAGGATGTTGGGGGGTTAATCTACGATGGAGCTCAATATTCTTTCAACGCACGATGGCACCCACAAATCTGCCTAGAAAGAGACTTGAACCAAGTCCTCCCCTCGAAGATCTCCATAAACTGTGGAGATGGTAAGATTTGGGTACAGGAGGTTACTTAAAAGAATCTGCCCAATGCGTGCTTCCGTTACGGGCACCAGGGTCATAGGATCAAAGATTGCCCCCTGAAGCAAAATACACATAAAAAGAAGCTTAATCTAGATGTGGTCCCGGATCCTTTCCCTCAAGTTGGCACTTGGGGTCATCCCCCTCTGATGGAAGAAGACAAAGGCACTCATGTGACAGAGGCAAATTCAGAAGGATTCACCAAAATAAGACGTAGGAGGAAAGTTAGCACTCGAAGATCACTAGCAACAAACATTATGACCTTTGCTCCTTCGAATAACATGTATTCTAATCTAGAAAACGATATTAATGAGGTAGACCTCCTTGGGGAGAACCATTATGAAGAAGACCCTGCTGACAATACCCTTGGGTGCTCTACCAGCAAAGAAGACAATGAGGAAGGTTACACCACCAGTAAAGAGGAAGGCTTCACTACTAGCAATGAAGACAACCAAGACAGGGAACCCTCCTTCCTTGGTCCTACTCCTTCGGTTTGCATGCCAAGCTTACCGCAACAAAAGTCAAAGCTTAAAGGGAAACAACCGTCGGGCATGCCTAGGAAGAGCCCCCTCAAGAATAGGATCCTAAGTCAAGAAGTTGGGAGGAGAAAAGATCACAAGAAAAAAAATATCCGGTCCCTCCCCTCAAAGAGGGCAACTATCAATAATGAAAATCACATCGCTAAACATCAGGGGTTTGTTGGACCCCTCAAGAGCGGTGATTCTTGAGACAAGTGCCTCAACCCCGAATTTATCTACTTACAAGAGATTAAAATCGACGAAGAGGATCTCGAGAAATGGCTTAAATGCATTTCTCTGAACCACCTTTGGCTCTCCACTTCACATCCTAGGGGGGGGCATGGCAATTGGTATTAGTCACTCGTGGTCCAGTAAATTGGCCTCGACTTGCAAAGATGAGAATCATCATTGGATTGTTGCCTCTATTAGGCTCCCTAATCAGTTCACTATGGTATTAAATTATGCCCCTAATGGAGAGGCGGATAGAATCGACACTTGGACTTCCCTCGAATCCCTCTCACACAATGTCGGGATTTGCAGGTTCCTCAACATGGTTCAGTTTCTTGAGGAATGATGGAATAACAAGGGGAAAATTATTGATGGTCAGGAGAAAGAGATATGGGATAAAATCAAGCTTCATCTCAACCTGGTTGACGTGAAAGACATCAAGGGGTTCTCTAGTCTAATCTCCAATTGGGGGACTCTCTAAGGAAAGCAAGACTTGATAGATGTTACATCAACCAAAACACCATCCTCCAATGGGGTACTCCTTTGATTTCCCAACACATAAACCTAACTATCTTGGACCACTACCCGATTACTCTTTCTTTCAAATTGATTCCCATGCTTCGGAAAGCTCCTTGGATTCATGCTTGTCAGAGGTTGTTTTCCCTCCCCTCTATCCACCAAGAAATTTCGGCAGTGTGGGCGGAGGCCTTTGCCTACTGTAATGAACTGGCTAAGTGCTGGAGAAACGCGGTGGAAAGGAGTCCACAAATTTTGATCAAGACACATAAGGCTATAGGAGATATCCGGGATAAAAGAAGAGAAACGATGTACCAAAGGCTCTCACTGCTTGAAGAAGAAGTGAACAAAGGTAACTTGCAATGCCAACAAGGGCTTCTCAAAATTAGGGGAAGACTAAGACTCGAGGAAGATGTTCAAAGGAAAAATATGCAAATATTCTTCAAAGATTGGTGGGCGGGGAAGGCTGACAAACCATCGAAAGAGATGTGTAACATGCTCAAAAGGAAAGAAGCTAAGGAAGTCATTCCCTTCTTGCTTGACAACAATGGGATCAAATGTAGCACGGAAGTTGAGAATAGATCTATTATCATCGAGCACTTTACCCATCTTCTCGAGGTCTCGACTCCTCTTTCCCCACACAGGCAGGATTGCATGGCAACCATCTAAAGGGTTTCTCAACCCAGAATCCCACAAAACTTGAATTCTCTGCTGGATGCTAACATTTCCCAGAACGAAATTATCGAGGTTATTGATGCTCTTCCCAATGGAAAACATCCAGGTCCTCACACCCTCACCAATGAGTTTTTCAAGTCCTTCAAGCACATGGTGGCCACCCTACTTTGTCTAGTGTGGCAAGAGGCTCTCTCCTTTGGTGCCCTCCTATGTGTCTTAATAATGGTGTCATCAAGTTAATTCACAATAAGGGCGATAAAAACAAAATTGTAAACTAGCGGCCAATTACCATGTTCCAAACTAGATACAAGATTATTGCCAAAGTTATCGCCAACAGAATCTCTTGTCATTTAAATTCATGACTTTGTGAGAACCAAAAAGGTTATATCAAAGGTAGATCTATACAAGAAGCAATTGTCGATATTTGGGAAGGCCTTGCGTTTGCCGAGGAGTCTACACAAGATCTGGTATTCATTAAGGTCGACTTCGACAAAGCATATGACTAATTGGAATGGGACTTTATTCTTCAATCACTGAACGACCTTGAATGCAGCCAAAAGTTCACGAAGATGATTTCCACTCTACGCGAAAGCGCTTCAACAAGAATAAATCAATGGTAAGCTCTCTGAGCCCATACGTTTAAAACGATCTATCAGGCAAGGCTGCCCAATGGCTCCACTACTCTTCGCTATCACCTCAGATGGCCTCAGTCACCTATTAAAGCATCACATGGATGCTGGCAATCTCAAGGGTCTTTCCATACCTCTAGATCATGGCCAAATGATTGCGAGACTCTTTTCCGATGACATGAATGCCTTTGTACTTAATCATATGAACATCATTGAGGTGTTCTAGAGTTGCCTTGACACCTTTTGTGTCGCGTCAGGTTCAAAAATCAACCATGCTAAAACTACTTTCAGAGAAATCTGGGGACCTCCACCCCAACTCTTGTTATATCAAGGGTGTCAAGGTATCCCTAGAGGTCAAGTTTTCCGTCTCCTCCGCATTTTGATGAGCTTCAACATCTCAATGGACCACTGGTGGAACTGGGTGATATTCAAACTGGATAGCAAACTAAATCATTGGAAAGGTATGCAAGTTAACTTGGCAGGTTGTGCAAGGGTTGTTAACACATTTATGATTTCTATGAATATTTACTTTATCTCGTGTTGGAGACCTAAGGAGAAAGAGTTGGCCAAAGTGGAAAGAATATATAGAAACTTCCTAAGGACTAGGACCCTTGGTGGCAAATTGGTTTATCAAAGCTTCGAGTAATAGTGATTCCGCTTGGGCTAAATTGATCTTCAGAAACTTGAAAGACCTTACCTTGGTTGACCACCATGGTTGGAAGGACATAGGGATCCTCACGGTGTCCCCCAAAGGCTCTAGCCTCCTGTGTCCCTTATGGAAGAGTTGGAACAAGGCCAAACAATTCATCAAAATCAGTGACGAGTGGAAGTGGGCAGTTGGGATAAGACAAAATGACTCTATCTGGTTCCCGATCATGAGCATCGGGGGGTGGAATCTTGGAACCTCCAAACTGCTAAGCCGCCATGGAACAAGGGTTTCAAACAGTGGAAATAGCTGTGGAAACAAGAGGCCAACCACTGGATTAGGTTCAAAGACCTAGACCGGAGACATAGAGTTACCCTCGAGGAATCGATTCTTCTTCAAGGTAGGTGTAGGCGTGGGACCGCTCAACTTCTAACCTTCTCTGCGCACATGATCTTCCTTGCCTGGAAGGCATGAAATGGAGCAATGGTAAGATACTAACCAGAATCCTCAACTTCAAAGAGAACTTACATGTTCATCACACCCTTAATATGATGTGGTGCCTTTCTTGGAACAAACTTCGATGGGAACTAAAGTTCATGTGTATTTGGCACCCCCTAATTGAGATAAAAAAGTTTGTTCTCATGTGGAAGATCTTGCATAAGGGTATCTAGTCCAATGCAAGGCCTAACAAAATTTATGGTGTGCCTCCATGGTGCACGCGTTGCCATGGATGCATCGAAGATTTAGTTCACCTTTTCTTTGAATGCCCCAAGCCCCGTGTTATCTGGCATCACGTGACGCGGATATTGAGGCTCATGAAACAAATCAATTGGCAGCAGGCGCTATTGGGTGAGGCAGTTGGCTGCTCCTCAAGGTTGTGGAATGCCATCAGGAGTGAGCCCCTTTGGAAGATTTGGAGGCAGCGATGTGTTGTCAAATTTGGCCAAACCCCAAAAGGAATGGTCGATCGAGAAATCCTTGTTTCTCCTAGGTAAAAGACTCTCTTGAGATAAGAGATCTCCAATGTTTAGGCATCACTGTATTTATCTCCTCGAAGACAACAAGTTAAAATCCAAATGGGTCCCGCATGAGGGAGATGATAGATTCTTATGCCTCATTTGTAATGCCTTCGAGTTTACCGAACTTCTCCCCTGCATTGTGGGATTTGGGGGTCCCATGGGCACTAGTCCCATTCACTTGTAACTTTTCTTCTTTATTTTAATTGAAGTTTGGGAGAATAGGCCAAGGTCGAACTTCCTTTATTAAAAACAAAATTGCTGAGCAGAAAAGAAAAGAGTTGATATATATGAAAAAATAAGATCATAACGAGACAGAAAATGAAAGATAAAAGAAAGACAGAAAACGTGTTTAAAAATTTGTGAAAAGAAAACCGTTTCTCGCTCATTAAAAAACTTGCATATGAGCTTTAGAATTTCGCCTCAATGAGATTAGAGTAGACGAATGTGACGTCTACCTAAAAATAGATGCAAGTACAATTTTTCCATTCACTGACAAGCAAGTAAGTTTCTCTCCTATTGCTACTTCACAGATTGTGCATATGGTAGCCCTACAACCTAGAACCTTTGTGGACGTAGTAAATAATGGTCTAGGGCTTTTATCAGAGAATGTCAGGTTTGGTTTGCTAAACACCATGGACAAGCTCCATTGGTCAGAACACCTGATTGCTATTTTAAAGAAATGAGACTAAACTCGTCTGCCCATGAGGGTTCCACACTCATTGTTGACAAATCTGCGTACTCGGAATGCCAAAAGCACGTCACTGAGAGAGTGGTCATTGGGCTATGCCATGGCCCTAGGCCCCCGCTTGACGTGCTTAAACATTGGATCAAAATAAATTTGGAATTGAGAGGGCTTTTTGTTTGGAAAGTGTAGTACTTACCTAATGGGGTTTTTTTTTTGTTCTTCTTCGATGATGCCAATAGTGCCCATAGAGTCATTACAGAAGGTCAATGGATGGTTAGGTCTACACAAGTCTCATTCTATAAATGGTATGGAGTTTTTAATCCGAGGGCTTTAAAGCCCTCAAAAGTCTTAGTGTGGGTCAAACTACCGGACCTCCGAGTTGAGTTTTTTCCTTCGATTGAAGGGTTATGTTCCCTAATTGGAAACGTTCTTGGGCAGCGACCTAGGGGGAATTTCAACCCAAAGTGGGACCCTCAAGTTCTCATAGAAATAGACATTAACAATCCTATTAAATCTTCCTTGAAAATCAACAACTCTGATGGAATTTTTTTGCATGAACAGAAAGTGATTTATAAAAACTTCCCATGCTTGCATTAAGTGTAATAAGCAGGGGTATTGGATTAGGGATTGCCCCCTGTTGAAAGAGTCTCTAATTCTTGAAGGAAAAAATTTGGATGATCCTCCTCCAACCACACGTGTGCCAGGTAACTCCTTCAAGAAACCAATTGGTAAACAAATAAGAAAAAAGATAGAAACAAGGTTAATACATATGATGTTTTTGTTGGAAGGGATTTCTAACCCTCTTGATGAGGCAGATAATATGAAGGATGGAAGGATCTGTTTCTTGTTTGAGTCCAACAACTCTACTAGGAGGGTGGATTTAAATGTTAACCAAACTATTTGTGTTTCAGAACAAAACAATAATGGAGCAAAAGAAGGGTGGACTACGGTACATAGTAGGAAAAATGTCCTCATCCCACTCCCAAGGTTGCTAACCAGTATAGATTGCAACCTACACTAGGTGATAACTTACCTTTATCTTCTGAGGACTACAGGTTTGTGGTTGAACTTAATAAGTTGGATGAGAATGAAATCCATGGGCTTTAGAACAATGGTTTTGAAATTGAGCATCATCTGTCTTGTCAAAAAGAAAACTTTGCCCCCTCGAGAGAGCAGGTCTCTAGGGCAAAACAAAAAGACTGAGGAGCTAAAAACAAAAGAAAGGATATCTTTAAGAATTCTCTAGCAGTGAACAAGTTTACAAAAAACATTAAGAAATAATGATTGTTTTTAGGTTGGCTTTGTCTGCTTTTTTTATATTATCATGAATAGTATTAAGATCCTGTCTTTTAATATTAAAGCCATCACTGACCCAGTTTGGGCCAAGTGTGTTAAAAAGTGGATGCAAGATCAATCATAGGTGCCTGTAGGATGGGTTGGCCACACCTAGAGCCTACCTTGCTTAAAGTCCCTTGTGTTATAGATAAGGCTAAGGCTATTATTGCCCACTGCTTCCAAAAGTATGCTAACCCTAGTATAGCTTGGGCTAAAGCTGTTAGAGACACTCAGGTTCTACTCACTCACTTCAAGAATTTGAAAAGAGAAGCTAGAGCCAAAAGAAGACGTATTCTTGCCAAGGAAATAGATCTTGTGGCATCCTCTCCGGAACCTAATAAAATGGACTTGATTTTATCCCTTCAAGAGAAACAGAGATATGAAGAGTACCTTGAGGCTAGTAGTATCCTTACCTCTTCAAGAGAATTTTGGGCTGGGAATCTTGACAAACCATTCCTCAAGACAAAGAATGGTGGATTTGCTTTATGTGTTTAGGAGAACTTGCAAGGACTACTAGCTTCTTTACGAATGTTTTCCCTAGTACTCCCAAGTGGGGGGAGGATACCTGCGGAGCCACAACCCTCATTGCTCTTAAAAGGAAGAAAACTATTCCTCCTAGCCTGGCTGCCTTGCTAGACATGTCCCTCACTACCGGTGAGATTAAAGAGACCATTGGTAATTTGAAACCCTACAAGACTCCTAGTTTGGATGTTCTTCCTAATGCATTTTTCATTGCTCTGAAAGATTTCATAGCTCCTTACATTTTGTTGATTTGGAAGGATTTTGTTAGCCGGGGCACTCTCCCTATTGAAGTTAACACTGGAGTTATAAACTTGATCCATGAAAAAGGAGCTAAAGATGATTTGAACAACCGGAGACCTATTACCTATCTAACAACCACCTACAAATGTTTTGCCTCTACCCTTGCTAGAAGATTGAGCCCTATCATGAAGGATATCATTCTCCCAGAGCAAAAAGGGTTCATTAAAGGCAGGTTTATCCTTGATGCTATTATCTCCCTATGGGAAGGGATGGATTATGCCAAAGAGTCTAATCAGCACTATTTTTTCTTCACAATGGATTTTGACAAGGCCTATGACAGGATTGAATGGGATTTCATTCCCCAATCACTGCATGACTGGTAAGAGGTTCATTAAAGCTGTTGGTACTTTGTTTGGAAATGCCCATTCTAGAATTTCTATAAATGGTACCTCTCCCCTCACTTTAGACTTAGAAGGTCTATTCATCAGGGTTGTTCCTTAGCCCTCCTTTTGTTTACCATTTCTAGTGATGCCCTTGGTGGGTTGATTAAGGATGTTTTTGAAGAAAAAAAAGTTGAAGGTGTCAATCTGCCTGGATCTGATAAACAACTCTGTTTGCAAGCCTTTGCTAATGACACTAATATCCTCACTAAAGCTGATGATGAATATGCTAAATGTATTTTAAGCCGTCTCAATATGTTTTGCCTAGCCAGGGGCTCCCACATAAATCATAAGAAAAATGCCTTCAAAGCCTCTAATAATATGGTCCCTAATAGCATTAGTAATCTGGGTTGTGAAATAATAAGAGACGGAGAAATCTTCAGACTTTTGGGCATACCTATGGGTTTTCAAGTCTCTTTAAATCAAAGGTGGAAGAGGGATATGGAAAGATAAAAAAAAAGCTTTTTACTTGGTATGCCTGTCAATCTTCCCTTTCTCACTGCGTCTTTGTGCTTAACCATTACATTCAGCCTACTATTGTTTATTTCCTTTCTTGTTGGATGCCTAATAAAGCTCATATCAATCAGCTTATTGGTCTTTCTAGAAGGTTACTTGGGGGGGAGTCTTATACATAATAAAATCCCTAAAGGTGCTTGGAAAATCTGTTGCCTACCTAAAAGGGAAGGGCGGCTTGGGATATTTTGTCCTTTGAAATGTCCTATAGGGGCTTAGCTACAAAGACATTATTCTTGGTTGTTGTAACAAATTTGACTTTGTACTGTGGAGTATATGGAGAGCTCACATCCTCTTGAATATATGGAGGAGCAGGAATGAAGCTTTCTTCAATAATAGAGTTTCGAGCTCCTTTTTGATCTCCTGCTACAAGGGCCTCAGAAGGATTAGCCAACAGTGTTTGGACTCTATGTCTTCTGCCCCTTCTATTGATTTCTCGTTGAGAAGGCACCTGCAAGATAATGCTCCCCAAAAATGGAGAAGTTCTCTGTTGACTCTTTACTCTCCCTCTAGACTTCACATGGTTGTGCTGTGTAACAATAGATGAGCATATGTCATGTTGTACACCATTTTCTCTTATACATTGTAACACCATGTAAACCTCTCTAACGTTGGCCTTCTGTTGGCTTTTTGTTGTTACATTGAGGTGCGGGCATCTCTGCCCTTTGTATATCTTTACATGCCATTTTTAATATACTTTCGGTCTCTTCAAAAAAAAAAACCATAATAATTATAAGAACTTAACTCTTCAACTCCCAAAAGTTCTCACTTAGCAGAAGAACAACAACAGATTTCAAAAGGCCACTTCTGATCTAGGTTCACTTATAGTTCATGATCTAAGGTCGCATATAGGTTCACATAGAGGCGCTAACGATCATTCGAGCTCTCATTATGACTAGCAAATAGCATTGTATAATTTGAAGCATACAAGTGCATGCCTCTATCTGAGCAACTTCATATCTGTGATCATGTCATTATGAAAAATGAGATGAAGGTCGGAACTAGATACTTAGAGCAAGAACTTACCTATTCTTGTTCTAGAGAGAGATCAAGAGTGAGAAACATGAAAACGGGAGAGATTGAAAGAAAGAAACAAAACTATTTGATTAGTTTGCACATCTATTCCTCCGTTATTTCCTATCTCTCTCCGTTTAGATCTCACATCTTGGTAAGTGGTGCACATACTCTTAGCCTTTGTCTTTCTCTATGCTTTAATTTTTATAATTTCTCTTCTCTTTGATTTTTCACAAGTTCCTTGGCATCGATTGTTTAGAATTCCACGATAGACAACATACATTACGCTTTGACGACAACGATCCAAAAGAGGGACATACTTGTAAGTGATTGTTTTATTCGCTATTGATAGAGAGAGAAAGAGAGAGAGAAAGAGAGAGAGCGATGAGAGAGAGAGAGATAGAGAGAGAGAGAGAAAGAGAGAGAAGAGAGAGAGAGAGAGAGAGAGAGAGAGAGAGAGAGAGAGAGAGAGAGAGAGAGAGAGAGATAGAGAGATAAAGAGAGAGAGAGAGAAGAGAGAGAGAGAGAGAGAGAGAGAGAGAGAGAGAGAGAGAGAGAGAGAGAGAGAGAGAGAGAGAGAGAGAGAGAGAAAGAGAGTGAGAGAGATAAAGAGAGAGAGAGTGAGAGATAAAGAGAGATGAAAGAGAGGAAGATAGAGATAGGAAAATAGAGCATACATACACACACACATCTACACATGCATACATACACACATACATGTACATACATGCATGCTTACATACACACACATATACACACATGCATGCTTACATACACACACATATACACACATGCATGCATACACACAAATACAAATATACACACATGCATACATACACACACACATGCATACACACATACATGCACACACATATATACACATATCCATACATACACATACACAGACACACATGCATACACACATACATACACACACACATATACACACATACATACACACACACATACATACACCCCATATACACACATGCATGCACACATACACACACATATACACACATGCATGCATACACACATATACACATATACACATATACACACATGCATACATACACACACACACACATACATACACACACATATACACATATGCATACACACATACATACACAGATATACACACATGAATGCATACATACACACACAAACACATATACACACATGCAAGCATACATACACACACATAGACATGTACACACATGCATACATACATACACATGTACACACATGCATACTTACACACACATATGTATACACATGCATACATACACACATATACACACATGCATGCATACATACACACACATGAATGCATACACTCACATGCACACACACATACATACACACATGCACAAACACATGAATGCATACACACACATGCATACATACACACACATACACATATACTCACACATGCATACATAGACACAAATACACATATACACACATGCATACATTCACACACACACATACATACACACATGCACACATATACACACACATAAGCTAGTGTTCTAATTAAATATATATAAATAAATATATAAAATTTTGATTTTGAAGTTTTTTTTACATCAAATATATAAACATGCATACACAAATATACATATTTTAGGTCTAGATCTTTAAGATTAGGGTTTTAGGGCTAAGGAATACATATAACTCAATTAAATTTATATAAAGGGAAAATATAGAAAAAAAATTAAGGAAAAAAATCTAAATATATAAATAAGTATATATATATATATATAAAATAGGATAATTATATAGATAAATAAATATAAAAAGAACTAGTGTTTTAAATAATTTAATTAAATATATATAATTAAATATATAAAAATAGGATTAATTAAGAGAAAAATCTATATATATATATATATATATATATATATATATATATATATATATATATATATATATATATATATATAATAGGATAATTATATGGATAAATAAATATGATAAAAAATAGTGTTTTAAATAAATAAATTTAATATATAAGATTAAATATATAAAAATAGGTTTAATTTTAATCATTTTAATTAGAGTAAATATACATACACATACACATACACACATATACTTATACACCTATTTATGTACACATATATATACACATCCATACACATATATACATGTTTTAGGTCTAGGTCTTTCTAATTAGGGTTTTAGGGTTTACACATACACATATAATACATATATACATGTATATACACATGCATACAGAAATATAGATATTTTAAGTCTAAATCTTTAAGATTAGGGTTTTAGGGTTTAGACATACATATAACTCAGATAAATTTATATAAAGAGAAAATATAGAAGAAATTAAGGAAAAAATCTGAATATATAAATAAATATATATAAAAAATAGGATAATTATATAAATAAATAAAAATAAAGAACTAGTGTTTTGAATAATTAAATTAAATATATATAATTAAATATATAAAATAGGATTAATTAATAAAAAAATGAATATATAAATAAATAAATAAATAAATAAATAAATATATATATATATATATATATATATATATATATATATATATATATATATATATATATATATATATATATATATATATATATATATATATATATATATAATAGGATAATTATATAGATAAATAAATATGATAAGAACTAGTGTTTTAAATAAATAAATTATATATATAAGATTAAATATATAAAAATAGGTTTAATTTTAATCATTTTAATCAAAGTAAATACACATACTCATATATACACTTTTTATATACACATATATATACACATGCACATATATATACACATGCATACACATATGTACATGTTTTAGGTCTAGGTCTTTTTTATTAGGGTTTTAGGGTTTTTACACCTACATAACATATATACACACATACACATACACATATAATACATATATAAATGTATATACACATGCATTTAGAAATATACATATTTTAGTTCTAAATCTTTAACATTGGGGTTTTAGGGTTTATGCATACATATAACTCAATTAAATTTATATAAAGAGAAAGTATAGAAAAAAATTAAGGAAAAAATCTGAATATATAAATAAATATATTTATAAAGTAGGATAATTATATAGGTAAATAAATATAAAAAGAACT
This sequence comes from Ceratopteris richardii, assembly GCA_020310875.1. NCBI lineage: Eukaryota > Viridiplantae > Streptophyta > Polypodiopsida > Polypodiales > Pteridaceae > Ceratopteris > Ceratopteris richardii. Next base: position 110,086,162 of record CM035407.1, on the reverse strand, counting down.
AGTGTTTTAAATGATTTAATTAAATATATATAATTAAATATACATAATTAAATATATATAATTAAATATATATAATTAAATATATAAAGATAGGTTTAATTAAGAAAAAAATTTGAATATATAGATGAAATAGAATAATTATATAGATTAGGGTTTAGGATTAGGGTTTTAGGTTTTTTTAGATGTTTAAGTAATTAGGTTTTAGTATTTCAGGTTTAAGTCTTTAAGAGTATGATTTTTATATCTAATAAAAAAAACAAATGTTCTAAAATGTCCATATTGTATCAAATGGCTAATTTGGATCCGCAGGAGAGAATGGCATGTCCTTGCACTTAGTGCAAGTATCAAATTTATTGAAAACGACAGATTTGTACTGCACATGTTAGAGAGTATGGATCCTTTGATAAAAGTCGACTAGAAAACCTACGCTTCCATTCACATGGTCCCCCAGGTGAGCACATGGACACAAATGACATTGCACCGGTAACCTCTCGTGGAAAAAAGAGAACAAAAAAGGGCTTAGACGTACAAGCAAGTACTAATAACATTACACGGAATGAACATATGGAAGAGATGCTCGAAGAATTTTATGAGATGGACGAAGATCATGATGGTGCAGAAGATGTCGAGAATTTCATGGACACAACAGAATTTCCATGATCAGAAGTCGATGAATAATATGAAAACATGTGAAGACTAGCTCGTTTACCACTTTACAATGGAGCAAAGATATCTGTACTATGTGCATCACTCGCGATGCTCAATCTGCAATCCATTTATGGATGGTCAGATAGTAGTGTCACTAAATAGTTTAGGTAAGTGGATTTGAGATAAACTTTCATTGTTGTATCAAAATAAATTTATTTACTAATATCGTTTTAATTGCTTATTGCAGGATTTTTAAAGATCAATTTTTGCAAGATGGCAATGACATGCCTCCAACACGTGGAGATGCAAAAAAAAACCTTTTTATAGTCCATTGGAATGGATTATACCAAGATTCATGCTTGTCCGAATGATTGCATCCTCTTTCGATATGAGTATGAGCATCTCCACGTATGGCCAAAGTGTGAAGAAAATAGATCTAGAGAAGACCTTGTAGACGAAGCAATCCCCACAAAGGTTCTTTGCCACTTTCCTATTATTCCACGAATTAAGAACATGTTTAGATGCAAATCTATAGCGGAGTTAATGTCATGGCATACAAAGAGCAGGTCTACAGATGGTGTAATGCGAGTGCCTATTGACTCTGATGCTTGGAAGCACATAGATAGTAATGGGCCAGAGTTTGCTAGTGAGCCTTGGTTCATAAGTCTAGGCCTAGCTATGGATGGAGTGATTCCATTTGGTTTAGGCAGTTCTTCATGAAGCACATGGCATGTATGTTTGGTCAATTATTACATCCCACCATGGCTGGCCACAAATTATTGTACTAGGTAAGTATAAGGTAAAAAACATGGATGTATATCTTGCACCATTTGTGGAAGAACTGCACATTTTATGGGATGGGATTACTGTGTGTGACATGTCTCAACCTATAAGAATACGAGATGTGCGAGTGCAAGGCATACTTATGTGGACGATGCATGAGTGGCTTGGTTATGGTGAATTCCACCTCTCCCTATCGGGTATCACGTGGTCCATCGATTTTTTAATGTTATACAGTAACTCAAAAACGAGTACATTTTTTGTTTTTTATCATCATCAAAACATGGCTATACTTCAGCAATTTAAAGTGATTGATGAAATAGAATTTGTGGAAAAATGTACTCCATTTTTGGAGGGGAAATAGGAGGCGTCATGCCAATATGTTCAACATTTTTTTTTATAAAAGGAAGTTCGGCCTCGGCCTATTCTCCCGGACTTTAATTAAAATAAAGAAGAAAAGTTACACGTGAATGGGACTAGTGCCCTTGGGACCCCCCAAATCCCACAATACAGGGGACAAGCTCGGTAAGCTAGAGGGCATTACAAATGAGGCTTACAAATCTATCATCTCCCTCATGCGGGACCCATTTGGGTTTCAACTTGTTATCAACGAGGAGATAAATATAGTGGTGCCTAAATGGCGGAGACCTCTTATCACGGGAGATTCTTTTACCTAGAAGAAACAAGGATTTCTCAATCGACCATTCCTTTGGGGTTTGGCCAAAGTTGACTGCACATCACTCCCTCCAAATCTTCCAAAGAGTCTCACCCCTCATGGCATTCTACAACCTCGATGAGCAGTCAACCGCCTCACCCAAGAGCGCCTGTTTCCAATTGATTCGGTTTGTGAGTCTCAAAACTCATGTCACATGATGCCAGATAACATGGGACTTGGGGCAATCGAAGAAAAGATGAAAAAGGTCTTCGATGTGAGGATGTGACTGCTTGGACCATGGAGGCACGCTGCAATTTTTGTTGGCCCTTGCATTGTACCGGAGGCCCTTATGCAAGATTTGCCACATGAGAACGGACTTCTTGATCTCAATAAGGGGGTGCCAAATAGACATGAACTTAAGTTTCCATGGAAGTTTGGTCCAAGAAAGGCACCACATCTTGTTAAGAGTGTGATGACCATCTAAGTTTTCTTTGAAGTTGGGAATTCCGGATAGTTTCTTAGCATTGCTCCATTTGAGGCCCTCCAGGCACGGAAGATCCTGGCCGCAGAGCAGGCGGGTAGTTGAGTGGTCCCATGCTAAACACCTGTTTTGGAGAAGAGTCCATTCCTCGAGGGAAACTCTATGTCTTGGGTCTAAGTTTTCAAACCTGATCCACTCGCCGGTCTCTTGTTTCTAGAGCTGTTTCTACTGTTTTAACCCCTTGTTCCATAACCGCTTAGCAGTTTGGAGGTTCCAAGACTCCAACGCCCTTATGCCATTGATCGAGAACCAGATAGAGTCATCTTGTCTTATCCCAACAACCCACTTCCACTCATTACTGATTCTAATGAATTGTTTGGTTTTGTTCCAACTCTTCCATAAGGAACACACGAGGCTCGAGCCTTTAGGGGACACCGGGTGGGGGGAGAACATTGGATAGTACAAAAGGAAACTGCATCTATAAAGTGTTGAAAGGGAATCAATTCGTACCTTTAATTATGACTTCATTATATGGATATCAACCGCTCTTGGACAAACATACGTGTCCTTCTTTTCCATATTTATTACGACAACGACTACGGAAAAGCAAAACAAGTGATGAGGCAATGGGTTCAAAATACTCTTATTACGACAACGATTACGGAAAAGAAAAGCAGGTCACATCTTTCTTTGTTGGCTGGAGAGGTTGGACGTCATGACTTCGTACCTTCTTTGTAAATATCATGATTTCGTACGTTCTACTTCCGACTACGAGAACATGAGGTCTACATTTTGCACACAAACAAGAAACACGCTTGTAGATTTGTATTTGTCTCATTGGGCAAATCGTCCATACTTTTTCCAACTGTTATAAATCGTCTATAAATTGGACGCACATGCTACTTTCTGAACTGTAAGCGACCGTAGACCAGAAATGCACCCTCCTTGCAGTGACAAAGTTTCTGGTAAATTGTTCCTTTTTCTTTTACTCTTGAGCACTTGAGCTCAGACACACACTCTAATAGTTGTCAATCAATTCATTTATTTCTTTCTCTCTCTCTCTCTCGATGTAAACTCACACATGTATAATCAGATCACATGCATACCCACACATGATCAAAACATATGCGAACATACACACAGCTATGCACACACGTAATCCTACAAAAACAGGTGGACAAAGTTGACCATAATATAGAGACATACTCATTAAGCATGCTCAAATACATTAATATTTTTGAATGTGCATTCAAATTATCGAATCCCATCGATTTTTCAGTTTTACAAAGCAACTCAAAGAAGAGTACAATATTTTAATTTTTTCATCATCAGAGCATGGATGGAGCTGTAGAAATTTAAAGTAATTGATAAAATGGATTTCGTGGAAAATGTGCATAATTTGACCTATGTAGACTTATACCAGGAAGCTCATTTGTATATTTGGAACATGTTCTCATGAATCATTTGCATACTACTATCAAAGGTAGATCTCAATGGATAAGCAAGTACCTCGAAAAAAAAATGTGCGAGTTTCACAGGGCAAGTCTGAAATGTGGAATGAAAAGGACTCATACATGATGAGACAGCTTCTTTCTTTTTGTTTTTAAACAAAGTTCAAAAATGGCTTACTCTCCCGAACTTTAATTAATAGAAAGACCAAGTTTACATGTGAATAAACCTAGCAACCCTGGGACTCTAGGACTCCTCAAATGCAACAGAGCATGGGTTAGAAGACATCGTAAACAAAGTTGATTACCCTTTTCTCTCCTCATGGGGGCCCCACTTTTTGTTAATCTTGTGGGTATCAAGGAAAAACACTCCATGATGTCTAAGATGCAGGGCTTCTTACAGTTGGAAATTCTTTTGCCTAAAAGGAAAAGAATTTTCTTTTATGAACTAGTCTTTAGGAGAGCTACCAAAGCTAGAGGCACACCTCTCTTTCGAGATCTTTGAGAGGGTCTCACCTCTTGTAGCATTCCACAATGTTGAGAAACACATAATCCCTTCACCCAATAATGCTTGCTTCGAGTTGATTTGTTCTTGTAGCAATCCGATTGTCCCAAGGGATCATTTGACTGACATTGACTTGGCACAAGAAAATAAGAGGTGTCCCAAGTCCTTATAGCCATGAAGGCATCCTTTACACCATGAGGGGTTCCAAAATTTTTGTTACCTTTTATAGTGGTCCAAGATTCGCCACATAAGAACCTATTTTTTAACCTTGATCATGGCATGCCAAAGGGATTGAACTTGAAATTCCACCTAAGAATCAACCAATCCAAAGACCATCTCTTATTAAGCATGAAATGGAAATTCCACAATCTTCTTCAATCTTGGAATTTTACCAAGATTTCATCATTGTAGCATCTAAGAACCTTATGGTGATGGGAGTCATGTCCAATAAGGAGGCAAATCCTCCTGCCCTCCTAAGCATTGAACCTACTTGACAATAGGGAGCTTTCTTCATAGTCCACTCTCTTAGCCGCATCAATGTCCTCAAATCTAATCAACTGGCATGTTTCTTCATTCCAAAGGTGTTTCCACTAGTGGAAACCCTTCTTCTAAAGTTTCTTAGCTTTCTGGAGGTTCTAAACACCTCAGATGCCCTTGATAGCGAATCACGTTGAATCATTTTGTCTAATAGTGATTGCCTATTTTCATTCTCCATTTATGTTGACAAACTATCTCACCTTGTTCCAACTCTTCCATAGGGACCAAATCTGCTGTAGGCCTCGGGGAGCCATTTCATATGGGGAGAACACAAGAGTGATAAGATCCACACCCTTCCACCTTGGAAGGTCCACAAGCCTAAGAGCACTCTTATTTCTAAAAATTAGTTTGGCCCAAGAGGCATCCTTGTTGTTCCAAGCTCTAATTAACCGTTTTGCGCTTCAACCATTCTTTCAATGTCTAGAATCTCCAAACCACCTTGATCTTTTTGAGTGATTCTAGTGGCCCATTTAGTTTTGTGGATACTCCTTCTATTAGGGTCTCACATCCCAATAGATTTTCAACAAATTCTTTCTAATTTGACAATCTCCTCGCCCTTCCCTCTCCACCAAGGTAGAAAGTAAATAATCAAAGGCATTTGGGTAACACACTAAATGAAATTACCTCTTGCCACTCCACATGTAATGGACTAGTCCCTATTTGCTTGAAGGCCTTGAAAAATGCATTGGTGAGGCCACTTAGCTTCATGCTTTTGCCATTACGAAGACAATCAATAACTTCAAGAAGCTCATCATCTGAAATGGGAGCTTCAAAAAGAGGCTTCATATTTTGTGGAATTATTTTGGTTTTAGACTTTATAGATGGCCATCATGCAATCATGCATGTGAGGAGAGAGAGGGGTGGACACCCCCAAATGCTAGGTAAAGTCATTGAGAATCAACGTACTATTTTCATAATTCGTGTTCCACTCAATCCCACTAATGTCAATTATGAAAGGGATCGCTTCTTTGGATTGCTTCTTCTTGAGGAGGTTACACATCTCTTTAGTAGGTTTGTATGTCTTTCCCATCCATGAATCTTTAAAACATACCTGTAGATTTTTTATTTGAATTTATTAGCTCTCAATATTTTGGTGCACTTGTCGGGAAGCCTATGAGCTAGGGCATCGACAAAGGAAGTATCAATCGATTTTCGTATCTTAGCATGCTTTTGATTTTGCGGAGCCTTGTTTGATATTGAAAGTTGCCTATGTTGAGAGTGCCACTTTCTGATGGAAGTCTGAAACATTCAAAGAAAAAAGAATGATGGGCGATTACATAGGTTACTTTTTCACACTCTAATTATTTTGTACACTAATGTATATAACGCCACGAGGGAGGAGTCATGCATGTCACTCTCCTCGCTTCTGTTTTTCCTTTGTCCTGCGCCCAACGGTACATATTTTAAATTTTTAGCAAATTCTTTTCAATTTGACAATCTCTTGGCCCTTCCCTCTCCACCAAAGTAGAAAGTAAATTATCGAAGACATTCGGGTAACACACAAAATGAAACAAACTCTTGCTACTCCACATGTAATGAACTAGTCACTATTTGCTTCAAGGCCTTGAAAGATGCATCAGTAAGGCCACTTAGCTTCATGCTTTTGCCATTAGGAAGAGAAACAATTACTTGAAGAAGCTCATCATCTGAAATGGGAGCTTCAAGAAGAGGCTTCATATTTTGTGGAATTATTTTGATTTTAGACTTTCTAGATTGACATCACGCAATCATGCATGTGAGGAAAAAGAGAGATGGAAACCCCCAAATGCAGGGTAAAGTGATTGAGAATCAACGTACTATTTTCATCATCTTTGTTGCACTCAATCCCATTGATGCCAATTATGAAAGGGATCGTTTCCTTGGATTGCTTCTTCTTGAGGAGGTTACACATCTCTTTAGTAGGTTTGTATGTCTTTCCCATGCATGAATCTTTATAACATACCTGTAGATTTTTTATTTGAATTTCTTTTTCGTATCTTAGCATGCTTTTGATTTTGCGGAGCCTTGTTTGATATTGAAAGTGGCCTATGTTTACTTCTATCTTTATTGAGAGTGCCACTTTCTGATGGAAGTCTAAAACATTCAAAGAAAAAAGAATGATCGGCGATTACATAGGTTACTTTTTCACACTCTAATTATTTTGTACACTAATGTATATAACGCCACGAGGGAGGAGTCATGCATATCAGTCTCCTCGCTTCTGTTTTTCCTTTGTCCTGCCCAACGGTACATATTTTAAAGCAGCGAAAACGAGATTACCACTTTCTTACCATCCTATTTCGCACCATGAGCTCGCCCCATTTAAAAGATATATTATATGTCGGAACATTAAATATATGCCAATCTCTTCAATCTTGGATAGTACAAAACGAAAACGCATCTGTAAAGTGTTGAAAGGGAGTTTAAGACACGGATGGAAGAAGCAAACATCTGTAAAGTCCTTCTTTCGCAGAAGCGTAGAGATCATATACGTTATTTTTCATTCGCAAACAAGGTCTCTCAGATATTGAAGAATGAAGTCCCACTCGAGTATCATGAGTTTTGTATTTCTAAGAGTATGAGGCCTAAAGGGCACGGGATCATTACAATTGGAAATTCTTTGTCCTAAAAGGAAAAGAGATTTCTCCATTGATCATTCTTTAGGAAAAGGAATCCCAAGTGCTCATTTTCATGGAGGCACTATTTAGACCACCTAATGACTCCACATATTTTGTTAGCCTTACATAGTTCAAAATTCCCTAGGGGAGGACTTTCCACATAAGAATTGATTTTTCTCTCTCGATGAGCGGATTCCAAAGGAATTGGAACTTAAAATCCCACCAAAAATGTGAAAGAACTTGGAGAAGCTTGTAGGACGTAGAAAAGTGTGTTTCAAAGCGGCAAAGTTTGGTCCAGCCAACTAGCACAAGACCAGCCCTTGAGCTTATGGAGACTCAAATAGAACTTTAAGGCATGCGATAAGTGCAAAGAAATGCACTATGTATTTTAAAGCATCAAGGAGAAGGATTAAATTCAAAACAGATAGGTTCGTGTGTCCACTAGCTCAAAAAACGTACTATCCATGGAAGAGACAATGAACTTCAAACGCCCATAGTGACTAACATGACTACAATTAGAAAAAATCCTTTAAATATGGGAGTGCTAGATATAGTGTTGAGTGTTCATAATGCACAAAATTATAAGGAATAAGAAAAATATGCTATAGGAATGAAATATACAGTCAATGGTGGTACCTCTTATTTTTCAGGAATACATAGAGATTGACCCCGAGATCCATTTCTTATCAAATTTGGAGCTCTGTAGAGAGAGCAACAACCTCTGCAATATTACTATTGGCAAAGAAGATGATGCAGAAAATTGAAGGAGCAAGACAATGATGGTCACAAGTGTATGTATATTTCTTCCATGTATTGTACAAGTGATTTGAAGTCTTTGTATAGACTATACGAGTGTTCCACCACTTCTAAAAGTGGACTTTGAGTTCAAATGAAGGTGGGAATGGTTGTTGGAGGGAATCAATTCACTTTCCTAAAATTTAGGAAAAGTGAAGATCTAGTTTGATCTACTTTTATGTGATTGATTGCTTGATTGATTACAACTCAACCATCACAAATTCGTGGGATTTGGGCTCTCATTTTCTACTTTAAATGTGTAAAGATCAAGGCTTTTACATCGGTAAATGAACCATAAAAAATCTCTCAAAAAAATACAATAAATGATCATAGGTAAAAGAACTCTCCAACGGATATTCTTTTGCCGTAATCCAAGTGATAGTTTTTTATGTAGATCAAATCCATCTCAAGAATAGTGTAAGCTTGATGTTCCAATAGCTCCCCCTCAAGCTAAAGTATGCTTAAGTCTTCATTCTCTGATAGGTTGAATACGTGCCATAGCTTTGAATTTCTTTTAACTTTATATACCCATCTGCAACCAATTACCTTTTCATTCGATAACATTAGAACCAAATCCCAAGTGTGCACCTCCTTCAATGCATCTATTTCTTCTTTCATGGCCTTTTCCCAATTAGGGTTTCCCTTTGCCTCTTCATAGGTTGAGGTTTCCTCTGAAATAGAGTCTTTTGCCAAGTAGATTGAATGCTTTGTAACAAATGTGGAATCATATCCATACCTTTCTAGTTGTTTCTTCTCTCTTGGTGATATTCTAGGTGCTTGTTTGGAGCATTCTCCAACCTCTTGCATCTTTGCTTTGCCTCTTGACTTCCATAGCTTGTAATCCATTTCCCTTTCATCTTGGTCATCATCTATATCACTTCTTGGATCTTGGACTTGTGTATCATGCTTGCTTCCTAAGTGATGAGCATCAGAATCAAGATCATATGGTAGAGTTACCTTTTGTTTGTCTGCATCATACCAAGAGTTTTGTTCTTCAAACACAACATCTCTACTTGTAGTGAAGTGCTTGGTTGAAGGATTATAGAACCTTGAACCCATCTGAGTTGAATCATATCCAATGAGCACTACCTTTCTTCCCCTTTCATCTAGCTTACCTCTTATTTTTTATGGTACAGGAACATAAGCTAAACAACACAAAACCTTGCAATGTCCAAGACTAGGTTTTCTTCCATTCCATGCTTCATAAGGAGTCATACTTTGAAGTGATTTGGATGGTAGTCTATTGACAAGGTACACATTAGGTGAAATAGCGTCTACCCATAGATAATATGGCAACTTCTTCTCTTCAAGCATTGTTCTCACTGATCCAACCAATGTCTTATTTCTCCTCTCGATGATTCCATTTAGTTCAGGATAGTACCTGGTAGTCACTTCCCTTTTGATACCTTTATCATGCAAGAACTCATCAGACTCTTTGAAGAAGTATTTTTCCCCTCCATCAAATCTGAGCTTCTTGAGTGATCTACCTATATGATTCTCCACATGTGCTAGGTACTTTCTGAAGCAATCAAATACTTCATTCTTACTCTTGATAAAGTATAGAATAGTCCGTCTACTATGGTCGTCAATAAATGAGACATAATACCTTGATCCTGCCTATGAAGGTTCTTGACTTGGTCCCCATAAATATGTATGTACTTAGTCCAATAAGTTGTTGTGGATGTAGCCTTTGTGGTTGAATGGTTGTCCTAGTGCCTTCCCAATCTGACATGCATCACACCTCTTGATCATGTGTTGCGTTTATATGTTCGGTAGTCCTAGAACACTTTGATCCCTACATATATCCTTCAAGTTTCTTTCATAGAGCAAGTTTCTTATGCCACACTTCAAGCTCACTTAGGGTTTGAGACCCAAAAGTGAATAGAGCTATGTTCTTGGCTTCTCCTACTTCAAAAGTAAAGAGCCTACCATGCTTCTCACCTGTGGTTATCTTCTTAAAGCCTTGAGATGGACGTTCCAAAAAAGCTCCATAATGGGTGAACCTAACTTGCAAGCCTTTTTTGACTATTTGGCCTATACTTATTAGGTTTTTAGTGATAGTGGGTACATAGGGAAACTTACTTAGAATGTTTGTCCTACCATTGGAAGGTTTGACATTACCAATCTTCTCCACATTGTGCTTTGTGTCATCCACTGTTTGCACTTCATGTCTATGCTTTGGACTTTCCGAATCACGTTGAAGAGCAATGTTGCCTGCAACATTATTTGAACATCCTATTCTATGTAGAAGAAACGATCATATTCTTTACCTTCTTTGTGGCTTAGATTCATAACAAGCAATGAGTCTTCATGTGGTTGATCTTCTGAATAATTGTTGAAGTCCCTTCTATTATAGCCTCTATTGTTATTGTTGAAGTTGTGTCCACATCTACCTCTATTGCTGCCATATCCACCTCTTCCACTTGCTTTCTAGGCCTTCCCATTGAACCAACAATTATGAGTGGTTTGGTTGGTCTTATAGCAGATGGCACAAGGTTGAACATTCTGACCTTTGGCTTTGTCTTGCGTTGGTCCTTTCTTCTTCCCTTTCCACTTTCTTTTGCTTGCGAAGTTGGCTTGGGAAGTCTCTTCTTCATCTTCTTCCTTCTTTTTGCCTTTCTCCTTCTTATCCTTCTGAGCTGCATATAGAGTAGTAGTTGGATGATAGAAGTTACCTTCCTCTATGCTATTGTTGGCCTCTTCATTGACGGGTTGTCCAAGAAAGATTTTGAAGTCTGGAGTGTGCACATCCATGATGAGATAATAAGCCGTCGTGAAGGATTTCCATTGCTTATCACTACGAATGCCATTGAGAATCTGCTTCATGATAGCCTCTTCTTCAATTAGCTCTCCAATGGATGCTAACTGATCCGCAACCTCCTTGACCTTGGCAACAAACTCCGTGATGTTTTGCTTAGGTGTCTTCTTCATTTGGTTGAACTCCTCCCAAAGATGATTCTTTCTTGCTTTGGTACTAGCACAAAAGAAAGTCTCGAGGGCATCCGAAGTCTCTTGAGATGTCTTGCATCCTGTAATATGTAGTAATACAAAGTTAGAGATAGAGTTTAGTATGTAGGACGTTGCTTGAGCATCCCTTGTGCACCAAAGTATCAGCTTATCCATCTCCTCTTGTGTAGGTCCTCCTTTCGATCTTGGAATAGGCATAGCTTCATCACATGCTACAATTCCATAAAGATTTCTACCTTGCAAATAGGCCTCCATTATGATTTTCCAAGCCATGTTGTTGTGTCGATCAAGCTTCTCGATCATTGAGGGAAAGTCTTCACCCATCTTGATCTAGCTTTGATACCACTCAAAGAACTTGGAGAAGCTTATAGGTAGAAACGTGCGTTTCGAAGCGACGAAGTTTGGTCTAGCCAACCGACACAAGACCAGAGCTTGAGCTTATGGAGACTCCAATAATCCCTACAAGCATGCGATAAGTGCAAAGAAATGCACTATGTACTTTGGAGCATCAAGGAGAGCGAGTCGATACAAAACAAATAGGTTCATGTGTCGACTAGCTCAAAAATTTTCATATCTATGGAAGAGACAATGAACTTCAAATGCCCATAGCGACAACCGTGATTACAATTAGAAACATTCCTTTTATGGGAGTGATACACATAGGATTTAGTATATATAATGCACAGAAGTATAAGGAATAAGAAAAATATGCTATAGGAATGAATCAGACACTCAACGGTGGTACCTCCTATTTTTAAGAAATACACAAAGATTGACCCTAAGACACAAAAACTGAAATTTCTCCCAATTTACTAAACCAAATGCTATGAAAATTTACAGGCATAAACTAGACACTAATATCGTTTCAATGAGCTATTGCGTACTACATTTGGAGCTCTCTAGAGAGACAAGCAACCTCTGCAAGGTTACTTTTGGTGAAGAAGATGATGCAAAAAATTGAAGGAGCAAGACAATGATGGTCACAAGTGTATGTATATTGCTTCCATGTATTCTAGAAGTGATTTTAAGTCTTTATATAGACTCTAGCAGTGTTCCAAGACTTCTACAAGTGGGTTTTGAATTCAAATGAAGGTTGCAATGGTCGCAAAGTATATTGCTTCCAATTTTTTAGCATACCTATGTAGACACGTAGTCTATTGTGGTTGGTTAAGTTTCCCAAGCAAAACATATCCAAATTCCTTGGTTTTTAGCTTCTTGGAAAGCTCTTTGCATGTACTTCCTCTATCCCAAGTATCTGCATCAAAAGCCATATGTTGTTTGAGATATCTATCAGAGAGTGAAGTCAAGTTGTTTAGTATACTTGTCGGCACAGGTGGTCTATTTTGGCCAGTTAAGTTTTGTAACCAAAATGCATCCAAATTTACTTGATTTTTAGCTTATTGGAAAGATAATTTTGTGTACTTTATCTTTCGCAAATACCTTTCTCGAAGGATATATATATATTAGGGAGCTATCAGTCCGAGAGTGAAGTTCAATAGGAGAACTCATTCTACACATAAGGCTAGGCTTCTTGCAAAGGGTTATGCTCAAGAAAGAGGCATTGATTTTGATGAGACCTTTGCTCCTACATGCCAAATGACTATTGTTTATTGCACCTTTTACACTTGCACCTCATCATGGTTGGAATGTACATTAGTTGGACATGAAAACTTCATTTGACAATGGTGACTTGCATGAAGAAGTGAATGTTTTTTAGCCCCATGGGTTTGTGCAAAAAATGCATGAAAACAAAGTGTGCATGTTCAAAAAGGCATTATATGGTCTGACGCAAGCACCACGTGCTTAGATACATGTCTACCTGGTTACACATGGTTTTGAGAACAGTCCATTAGAGAGGACCTTATATGTTAAGCATGCAAGTGATGTGCTTCTGCTCATTTTTGTCTATGTTGATGACATGCAACTCACTGCTCCCCATGAAAAGCATATTGTTGATTTTAAGGCTGATTTGCATGCCTCATTTGAGATATTAGATTTGGAAGACAATAGTTACGCAATATAACAGAGGAGCAATGGCAGAGAAGATAATAGATATAGGAGAATCTCAGCAATTTTCTACTAGCAGCAAGTACAAAGATGATGGTGTTGTCCACCCGTGCGCTCTCACGGTAGAGCTTAAATGGTGATCTAGACAACTCTAGATAGGGAGATACAAGGTAGAGGTATGCTCGCTCAACTCGATGTCTCAGGTAGTGCAGAAGTCATGTATATATAGGATCATGGGTGGCCTTCTGTGGACGGCTATACATGGGCGGTAGAGGGTGGGCGGCCACCGCCCACGTAATTTCCATACATGGCTTAGACCGGTTGAACCGACCTTACAAATATAAATGATTTCTCACTCCGACAGGGAATATTCTATGGAATATTCCCTTTACCATCGCGCTGGGGCCACTGCCCCCGGACCCCCACCAAGGGGCCTGCTGGCCCCTTGAGACCCCCCAGCCAGGGGTAGACCCAATTGGGGACCCTAGTACCTCCCTTTTCTTACAATACCTTACATGGTCCAATATGACCTTCATCCAACATGCAAGTTGGGATTCCCATCAATTGGGTAATGCACGCGTGGCTTCTCCTCATAACAATAGCCTTACAAAATGTGCATACAATCATGAGGGGTAGACATTGATCATATACCAACACCCCCCCTCAATGTTTACCGATGAAAAATCAAGTAGGTTTCAGTCCTATGCCCATCTGTTGAAGATGTCTGTTGAGCTGCTCTCTTCCAAGTGCTTTAGTGAATATGTCAGCACAATTTGCCTCTGTTGGGCAATATTCTAGCTCCACAATTTCATCTTCAATTAGCTCACGAATGTAATGGTACTGTACTTCTATGTGCTTGGTGCGAGCATGAAATACTGGGTTCTTTGCAATAGCCATACAACTTTGATTATCACACTTGAGTACAGTCGCCATATTTGATGGAAAGCCTACATCTGCAAGAATTCTCCTTAACCAGACTGCCTCGCAAGAAGCAAAACAAGCTGCTTTGTACTCTGCTTCAGTGGAGGAGAGTGCGAGAGTTGGTTGCTTTCTACTTACCCAAGAAAATATTCCTGAACCAAGTGAGAAACAATATCCAGAAACTGATTTTCTAGAATCACAATCTCCAGTCCAATCTGAATCACAATATCCTTGGAGTGTATCACCTGTGGTATAAAAAATACCAAAATCCAAGGTTCCTACAATGTACCTTAGAATTCGCATTCCAGCATTTCAATGACTCTCCTTAGGTTTGTTGGAAAACCTGCTTAATACTCCAACAACATAGCAAATGTCTCGTCTAGTGTTGCACAGAAAAATAAGACTTCCAACGAGCTTCCTATACTTCTTAGCATCTACATCAAGCATGTTATCATCCATAGATAGGTTATGATTTACCTCCATAGGTGTGCTGGTTGGCTTGCAATCCATCATTCCAAATGCCTCAAGAATCTCTTTGGCATATTTTTGTTGTGAGATGAAAATGCCATCCTTCCTTTGCCATACTACAATTCCGAGAAAAAAATGGAGTAGACCTAAATTTGTCATTTCAAACTCGGTTCCCAAGCTGATTCGAGTTTGATTGATGAGTTCTTGATGATCTCCTGTAATGATCAAATCATCTACATATACAATGACAACAACTAGCTTTCTATCCCTTTTCGTTACATACAAGTTAGCATCAGAAGTACTTCTTTCAAAACCCATATTTAAAAAAAAAATGATCTGTTCGTTGGTACCAAGCCCATGGAGCTTGCTTAAGTCCATACAAAGCTTTCTTCAACCTGCAAACTTTATTCTCTGAATTGGGCACCTCAAAAGCTGGTGGTTGAGATACATATACCTCCTCCTTGAGGTGACCATTCAAAAATGCAGATTTGACATCCATCTGGAAAAAAGGCCAGGCCTTTTGTGCAGCTACTGCAGGTACCGTCCGAATAGTTGTCATGCGTGCTGTTGGTGCAAAAGTTTCTTGAACATCAAATCCTTCGATCTGTGAAAAGCCCTGTGCAACTAATCTTGCCTTATACTTTTCTAATGTTCCATCTGCTTTATACTTAGCTTTCCAAATCCATTTAGTACCTATTACCTTCTTCTTTGGCGGCAAGTCGACTAGATCCCATGTACCACTTTTGAGTATACTATCATACTCCGACTGCATTGTGCCACTCTCCAACCTGGATCATCAAGGGCTTCTTCAATGGTGGTAGGCTCCTTTATCGAGCCCATGATATCTGCCATTAGAGACATGTTAACAATGTGTTCTGAGGCTCTTCCTTGCTCCTCTATTCTCTTTGATCTTCGTAATCCATCCGATGATGATTCTGGTACATCTACATGTGGATTGTGATCATCAAAGAGCTTTTGTGCCCACTTCGGTAGTGGCTTACGCTGTGCAGCTACAACTGGTTGGCTTTTTATTGAGGAAATTTCTCCATCAGATGTTTCCTCCTCCTCAACTTTAACCTGTCTTTTGATAGGCACAAGGTGAGATATTTCTCCGTTTGATGAGATAGTAGATTTACCTTTATCTTCTACTAAGTGTGGTTGTTCATCAAACACCACATCTCGGCTGACAAAAATCTTCCTTGCCTCAGGATCCCACAACCTATATGCTTTAGACTCTTCACTATATCCTAGGAAGACACACTTTTTCCTTTTTGAATCCAACTTTGATCTTGTTGAATCAGGAATATGTGCGTAACAGAAACAACCAAAAATTCTGAAAAGCAAAACTGAAGACTTTTTACGAGAATATGCTTCTTGAGGAGTCATCCCCTTCAGAGCTTTTGTGTAGCTTCGATTGAGGATGTAGACTGTTGTATTGACTGCTTCTGCCCAAAATGAATCAGGCATGTCTTGAGCCTTTAACATAAAACGAGCCATTTCAACTACTGTCCTGTTCCTGCGCTCAACAACGCCATTTTGTTGAGGTGTATGAGATGTGGTAAGTTGCCTTTTCACACCATGCTCCTTACAGTAATTGTTGAATTCTGTTGACAAGAATTCACCTCCTCTATCTGTTCTAAATTTCTTCAGTTTCCTTCCTGATTCATTTTCTACATACTTATGCCACTCTTTAAATTTTTCAAAAGCATCAGCCTTCTCTCGAATGAAATAAACCCACATCTTTCTACTATAATCGTTGACTAACAGCAAGAAGTAGAAAGATCCTCCTAAAGCAGGTGTAGACATTTTACCGCAGAGATCAGCATGTACCAACTCTAGAGGAGCTTGAGATCGATTGCTGGTCTCTCTTGGAAACGCCTTTCGTTGTTGCTTGCCCATCATACAAGCTTCACAAGGTTCCTGCAACTCTGAAAATGCAGGCAAATGAGCAATCATCCCTGTTCTTTGCATCTCCTTCCAAACTGCAAATCCGAGATGCCTAAATCGTTGGTGCCATAACCTGCTTACATCTTTATCTTTTTTAGTAGTTAAAGCACTTAACTCATACAAGTTATCCCGTCGTATGCCTTTACCTACAACATTACCTGATGAGTCCATGATTTCCGCACCACTCTTATTGAAGTGAACTTCGAGTCCACGATCTATTATTGCAAAAACTGACAACAAATTTCTTTTGAGTGTAGGTACATAGAGAACATCAGATAACTTTTTCTCAACACCTAGAGAAGTGATAAAAGAGATGATTTTAGTTCCTTCGGCTGGACACTTGGAGTCATTTCCCACCACTACATTGATGGATTCCCATAGAGGCACTAGGGAACTATACCAATCCTTTTTACTGGTCATATGGCGAGAAGCTCCACTATCTAAAATCCATGGTTCATCAACACGAGCTTGAGCAGATGAACATACCTCTTCAATAGCTACCCAAATTTCTAGCTCTGTGTTGTTTGCAGACTCTTTGTTCTTCCATGATGATTTTACAGTCCCATTCCGTTCATGAGCTTGCTTCTTTCTGCAATCCTTGATGGCATGTCCTTTCTTTTCACAATAGAAGCAACTTTCTGTGAAATTTTTCTTCTTTGGCTTCTTCTTTGATCCTTCAGAAGAGCCTTTACCTTTTGCATTTGCTGAGAATGCAGCATCACTTGTACTTTGCCAATTCTTCAGCCGCATCTCTTCTTCTAAAAGCATCGCACAAAATTCTTCAAATGTAAGGGAGTTGGTCTTACCTGAGTGTTAAGGTCTGTTACTAATCCATCATATTTTGCTGGAAGAACACGTACACATCTTCGAGCCAGCTCTTCTGGTGTTATAACAACAGTAAAAATTTATCTTCTTTGACTTTGATATTTTCCATTATTTCTCTAGTTTTCTCATTTTAGAGGAGGGTTCTGGTACTTTCCTTGTTGTTCAAGACTCCCCACACCTTAGGCTTTTGAGTGTTGTATCACCAACTACTCAAGGTTCAATTTCCCTCCATTCATAATGATGAATTCATCTTCCACAATGAGTAACTGTAGACAACTCTAGCCGTGAGTGTTCTCAAACGATCCTTGTCCAAAATATGTACACAAAGTGCGTGTGCACCGCGACGTGAAAAACCGAAACTTCAGAAGGAGTTGAACCTGCTCTCATACCACTATTGGGTGTGTGTGGAAGTGTTAGAGACACACAAGAAGCACACACAAGGAGCACAAATGCAGCAAGACACACACAGAAGACGATGGTTGGAATAGCTCTCTCTATTGATGATGAACTGAACTGAAGTAAGAGCTGAATAATATCCCTACGTACAAAGTACCACCACATATGAATGAATCATGTATGTGGCAACATGGGGAAAAAAACCTCTAGCTAGCACTAGAGTAAAAAGTGCCCATGTATAGGGAAAAGGTTCACATCAAAGCTACTCGAGGAACACATAAGTGTAACACTAACGATCATTCGGACTCCCACCATGACTAGAAAATAGCATGTATAATTGAAAGCATACATATTTGTGAGCATGTCATTATGAAAAATGAGGTGAAGGTTGGAATGAGATACTTAGAGTAAGAACTTACTTATTCTTGTTCTAGAGAGAGATCAACAGCGACATACATGAAAATGGGAGAGATGGAAAGAAAGAAACAAACATATTTGATTAGTTTGCGCATATATTCCTCAGCTATTTCCTATATTCCCTTTCAATAATGATGTGCAATGAAAAGTATAGACCTTTTTTACTTCTTCAAGCCTAGAGGAATGGAGATTTTTATTAATCACTTTATCTAATGGTGAGCTCATATCTCATGGAAGGGGAGGATACTTCTACCAAGACCTTGATGAGTACTTTCAGAATAAAGGCATCAAAAGAGAAGTCACCACTAGATACCCTACTCAAAAAATGGCATTGGTTAAACAAAACAAAACCCTAGTGGGATCTAGAAGGACTATGCTTGAAGAAAAGAATTTACCAAGTTCAGGTCATTGTAAAGTTCTTCGTTGTTTAGAATAACTTCATGTACCTTCACAAATCAATGGGAAATTTGATGAAGGAGCATCAAAGGTTGTGTTCACTGGCTACCACGCAACCCTATTGGGATATAGATTCTACAATCCAATCACAAAGCAATCCACAACAAGAGTGGATGATTTTTTTAAAGAACAAAGGTCATGGTAGGAAGAGGATAAATAGAAGGTAAATATACCCTATGATCATTATTTAGATTTTCATCAATTAGTCAGCAAGCGTGATTCATAAGTAGACTTTGGAAAGTGAATCAAAAAAGGAGGAGGATGAGAAGGAAAGGGACTACAGGCTTTGGATATCAAGGGGGAAGGCCAAAATGCAAGAATGTGGAGAATGATCTCAACACACTCCTAGAAGATCCAGAGGGGAAAGAAAGCAACCTAAAAGGTATGGTTATGACTCTACTCTTGTAACACAAAAAAAAACCCTGTTTGGCCAAAGACTTAGTTTTAGAAGGACCCTCAAATTATGAAGATGCCAAAGGTAATCATAATTGGGATAACACCACAAAAGAGGATATAGAATATTTAAAGGAAATGGACTCATAGGAGTTAGTTGTAATGCAAACCAATCATAAGGTAATAGGTTGCAAATGGTTGTACCAATTGAAAAGGAATTTAGATAAATCCATTTCCAAGCATAAATCAAGGTTGTTTGCTAGAGAATGTGCCAAAAATTAGGGCATCGACCATGAAGAAGCCCTTTCACGCATAGCCAAGATGACCACCATCATGACCTTGCTTGGTGTTGCACATGCTAAAGGAATTGGAACGTACTTCAACTTGATGTGAGGAATGCTTTCCTCAATTTTTGGATAAGTGAGAAGGTATACATGTCACAAACCATAGGGTTTAAAAAATCTAATTATCCTACTTATTTGAAATATACAAGTCCGGGAGAGTAGGCTAATGCCGAACTTCCTTTATATTAAAAAAAAAAAAGAAGGAAATATACATACGTTTGTTATCACCTTATCAAGGAGAAGCTCTTTACAAAGGAAATAGATGTTTCATAAAAACGTGGAAGATATAATGACCAAATTTCAAGATGGAGTTAAGCTTTGCACATTCATAGTAGTTCCAAAGATTCAAATAACAATCAAATCTTTAAGGTTCAACCACGTTCTCAACATGCTCAAAATGTTAAAGTCTATCAAAGATCAAAATCAAGATCACTTATGGGAGAAACCTTAGTTTTGTAGGAGATCATATGCTTTCTCTTATAAATCCTTTGTATACTCATTACATTTTTAAAATTAACAAGCTCTCAACATGCTCAAAAGGTTAAAGTGTACCAAAGATCAAAATCAAGTTCACTTCTTTGAGAAACCTTAGTCTTGTGGGAAATCATATGCTTTCTCTTAGAAATCCTTTGTATAATCATGAAAAATTCTCTTGTATAATCATAAAAAATTCTCTTGTACCATAGTGTGTAGAACTTTCATTCAAGATATAAGAGAAGCCAAAATCCGCAAGTTAAGTGGCTGACATCCCTTCCAAATATTTTTAACCAAGCTTTTATTAGAATCCTCATTTTACTTTATTGTAGAAAAAGAGAGTTCTTCACATCTAACTCTATGCTATGTGGATTAGAAGTTCAGATTCAAATCAATGAGTCATGCGAACTCACAAGGGAATATGTAGGAGTGTATATAAACACTTCACACACTTGTACACATGGAGAGAAGTGAATTCAAATCAGGTTGATCTACTCCTTTTCCATTGAGCATTACTTTGCATCTTCTTTTGTATTAATGTAGAGATGTTTATATCATTTGGTTTCATATTTTGTGAGAAACAACACTACATTTTAGGAATCATGTACTCTTTTTCCTTGATACCAACAAGATTAACAGCAAGTGGGGTCTAACCCATGCTTTGTTGCATTTGAGGGGTCCCAGGGTTGCTAGGCCCATTCACATGTACACTTTGTCTCTCTATTAATTAAAGTTCCGGAGAGTAAGCTATTTCTGAACTTTGTTAAAAATAAATAAATAAATAACCTATCTCATCATGTGTTCATCTTTTTTTTTACACATTTCAGACTTGCCTTGTGAAACTAGCACATTTTTAATTCAGGGACTTGCTTATCCATTGAGATCTAGCTGCTTTTGTAGGATTACGTGTGTGCATAGCTGTGTGTATGTTCGCATATGTTTTGATCATGTGTGGGTATGCATGTGATCTGATTATACATGTGTGAGTTTACATCGAGAGAGAGAGAGGGAGGTATAGAGAGAGAGAAAGAAATAAATGAATTGATTGACAACTTTTAGAGTGTGTGTCTGAGCTCAAGAGTAAAAGAGAAAGGAACAATTTACCAGAAACTTTGTCACTGCAAGGAGGGTGCATTTCTGGTCTACGGTCGCTTACAGTTCAGAAAGTAGCATGTGCGTCCAATTTATAGACAATTTATAACAGTTAGAAAAAGTATGGACAATTTATAGAAAAAGTAACGAACCTACAAGCGTGTTTCTTGATTGTGTGCAAAATGTAGACCTCATGTTCTCGTAGTCGGAAGTAGAAGGTACGAAATCATGATATTTACAAAGAAGGTACGAAGTCATGACGTCCAACAAAGAAGGTACGAAGTCATGACGTCCAACCTCTCCAGCCAACAAAGAAAGATGTGACCTGCTTTTGTTTTCCGTAGTCGTCGTCGTAATAAGAGTATTTTGAACCCCTTGCCTCATGACTTGCCCTGTGAAACTGGCACATTCTTTTTCCAGGTACTTGCTTATCCATTGAGATCTAGCTTTGATAGTAGTATGCAAATGATTCATGAGAACATGTTCCAAATATACAAATGAGCTTCCTGGTATAAGTCTACATAGGCCAAATTATGCACATTTTCCACGAAATCCATTTTATCAATCACTTTAAATTTTCACAGCTCCATCCATGTTCTGATGATGACAAAAACAAAATATTGTACTCTTCTTTGAGTTGCTTTGTAAAAATTGAAAATCGATGGGATTCGATAATTTGAATGCACAATCAAAAATATTAATGTATTTGAGAATGCGATTAGAGTTATGGGTGTGCTTAATGAGTATGTCTCTATATTATGATCAACTTTCTCCACCTGCTTTTGTAGGATTACGTGTGTGCATAGCTGTGTGTGTATGTTCGCATATGTTTTTATCATGTGTGGGTATGCATGTGATCTGATTATACATGTGTGAGTTTACATCGACAGAGAGAGAGAAAAAGAAATAAATGAATTGATTGACAAATTTTGAGCATGCGATTAGAGTTATGGGTGTGCTCTATGAGTATGTCTCTATATTATGGTCAACTTTGTCCATTTGGTTTTGTAGGATTACGTGTGTGCATACATGTGTGTGTATGTTCGCATATGCTTTTATCATGTGTGGGTATGCACGTGATCTAATTACCTAAGCTCAAAATGCCTCGAGGATATGTAAGCACACATTTCACTACTTGCCAATTCTTAGTGCCAGGGCTATACATGAATTGAGTCAACTGGAAAACTGCATACTGTATATCCGGCTTTGTGTTGCATGCATATATAAGACATCCCACAGCTTGCTGATAAAGAGAAGTGTCAAATGCATCATTGGAGTCCTCAACTGAGAACCTAAATCTTATCTCAACTGGTGTGGAAACTGGCTTGCAATCCTCAAAGTCAAAATGCTGAAGTAGTTTTTCAACATACTTTGCTTGATGCATAACAATTCCCCCCTCAACACATACAAACTGCATGCCAACATAGTAGCTCAAAAGACCAAGATAAGTGACATCAAAAGTATGCTACAAATCAGCCATAAGAATGTTAAGTTTTGCATCACATGACCAGTCAAGAGTATGTCATTGACATAAAGAACAAGCACTATAAGATCAGCCCCATTTTTGCATACATAGAGTGTTCTTTCAATCGGACTACATATAAAGCCAAGAGGAGCTTATGGATTTTGCCATAGCATGCAGGTGGAGCTTGCTTGAGACCACACAAAGCTTTATGCAAGCAACAAACCATATGCTCTTTCCCTTTCATAGCAAATCCAGGAGGTTGCTTGACATAAAACTCTTTTTCACCACTCAAGAAGGTTGTTTTTTATGTCCAACTAATGCACTTTCCAACCTACAAGCGTGTTTCTTGATTGTGTGCCGAATCTAGACCTCATGTTCTCGTAGTCGGAAGTAGAAGGTACAAAATCATGATATTTACAAAGAAGGTACGAAGTCATGACATCCAACCTCTCCAGCCAACAAAGAAAGATGTGACCTGCTTTAGTTTTCCGTAGTTGTCGTCATAATAAGAGTATTCTGAACGAACTGCTGGAGGTGTCGCTGTAGCTGCTGACGGAAGGAGGTGCCGCTGTAGCTGCTGACGGAAGGAGGTGTCGCTGTAGCTGATGGAGGCATCGCTGGAGCTTCCGACGACTGACTGAGGTCCCACGACGGACAGGGACTCTTTCGCGATTGACAAGAGTTTCCACGCCTGAGTGGTGGTCATCAATCGTGACTGACAACGGTTTCACGACTGATAGGCGGGCTCCAGTCACGATTGACACGAGGGAGTCCGTCGCGAGCGATACACTTCAATTTTCGAGGAGCTTTTTCAAACTGTACTGCCACTAAAAGAAAGATAATTGGAGAACGACGATCGATAGGCTCCACGATTGACAGCTACAGGGTCCATCGGCGGCCCATTCAGCGACTGACAGGAAGATGGGTCCGTCGGCGACTGACTGAGGCCCCTGCGACAAGGGACAGGACTAGCGCCGATTGATAGGCGGGTCCTTCGGCGATTGGCAGACTGTGGCCCCTTCGCGATTGATTGGTGGGTCCTCGCCGATTGACAGATATGCCTCCCCGGAGTCCCTCGCGATTGACTGGGCTCCCCGGCGATCGACTGAAAACTCGGCAGTGAGTGTCCGGGCCCAACTAACACGTAAGTGAAGGCGTCGACTGACCGGCTGTCAGTCGGTGGGTGTCCATCGCGCGTGGGTCTCGCTCATTCAACGACTGTTTGACTGGGAGCGGCCACGTGTATCGTTCAACGATCGTTTGACTGGGAGCGGCCTCGTGTGACTGGGCGCGGGTATCGGTCAACGATTGTTCGACTGGTTCTCGCTCGACTGGCGGGCCTCGTTCGACTGGCGGGTCAACGACGGTTTGACTCGCTGTTTCTGAAGCTAGTCTCTTTTTTTTTGTTCGAAAAATTTGGCTCCTTCCCTCCGCCAAGCCTCCTGTTAGGAAGGTTTTTATAGCTTGAATTAGATAAAGTAGAGAAAAAGAAAAAAGAAGAAGAAAAAGAAAAAAAAGAAGAAGAAGAAAAAAAAAAGAGAAAGAGAAAAAAAAAAAAAGAAAGAAAAGAAAAAAAGAAGAAAAGGGAGAAGAAAAAAGAAGAAAAAGAAAAAGGAAATTAGAAAAAGGTAATTAGAAAAGTTTCAAAAAAGTAGATGTGTGGTCCCCTCTTCTGTGGGATTTTTGCCCTTTTTGTTTCTCCCTGAAAAGCGGAGGTTTTGGATGCGTTGTGATCGGTGGGGGGGTTTTTTCCTTGTCTGTGGTCCGCTTTCTCTCTATGTTGGAGGGTCCTGAAAATTAAAAGTGGTGCAAGTTCCTTCGGCCATGGATGTGGCTTCGTCCTCTCTCGTGAAAAGTAATCGGGCCCCCCCCCCTGGGGAGACCGGCACTCTGGCCGCTCTGCTGGAGGGGGGGTCTTGTGCCGCCCCTGGGGCATCCGATAGTGTTGAATCCCCCATCGTGTCCCTCAGTAGACCCGCAGTTCTGACTGCTCAAGAGGAGCTCAAGAAAGTTTGCCTCGTCGGCCAAGTGTTTGGCCCTAGGCCCCCGCTCGAAATCGTGCGACAATGGCTTCGAAAAGAGTGGTTCCCTCGAGGACTCATTGTCAGCAAATGCCAGTTCTTACCAGCAAACCACATGCTGCTAGTCTTTGAAAATGAAGAGATGGCGTTCCAAGCCCTAAGCGTTGGCACCTGGCAGCTCGGTCGGACGACCCTGTGCTTATTCAGATGGTCCCCGGACTTTACCCCCGACAAATCGAAATCACTTCGGTACCCTCTTTGGGTTGAGCTCCCTAACCTCCCATATTTCTTGTACAAATTCGTGTGGGACATTGTCTCCCCTATCGGCAAGCCGTTGGCTTCACGCGAAGACATTGGTGGTCTCATATATGAGGGTGCAAGACACTCGTTCAATGCTAGATGGCACCCACAAATCTGCGTCGAGGCCGACCTCAGTTCGCCGCTTCCATCAACGATCAAAGTGGACATGGGCGAAGGAGATGTTTGGGAGCAGGATATCACCTACAAAAACCTCCCCAACGCGTGCTTTCGTTGTGGCCAGCAAGGTCACAGGATTAAAGACTGCCCTCTCAGGCAAAAAAACAAGCGATCTCAAGAAGCCTCCAAAACTGCTCAAGACAACTCTGACGATTTGACCCACTTGACCAAGGAAGGGGAAGGCAAGGGCCTCCTCAATCCACAAGCTGATGCCGATGGCTTTACTGAAGTTAGAAGAAGAAGGAAAAGAAGTCCGAGGGCCAACGGTGAGAGGAACAACCTGCTAATTACCCCACATAGCAATTTGTATTGCAATCTTGGAAAGGAGATCAACGAGCTCGACTACCCAGGTGGGAAGCCACCTGTGGTAGACAACTATGACGAAGCCCTAGAGATCCCTGACAACAAAGAAACCCCCCAGGAGGGCTATACTACAAGCAAAGAAGATGGTTTCACTACTAATAATGAAGACAACATGGATAGTGAAAGTTCCATCATTGGATCGACGATCCCGGAAACGATGCCGAGCACGGGGCCCAATTCTCCCCAGCGGGGGGCATCCCGTAAAGGGAAACAGCCCTTGGAGTTTCCCTGGAAAAGCCCCCACAAGAACCGTTTTCTAAGCCGGGATCAGATCCCAGCGAAAAAGAAAGATGAAGCCAAGAGAAGAAAGGACAAGGCTCCCTCCCGCAAAGAGGGATCAATACAAAAATGATTGTCATCTCGCTAAATGCTAGGGGGCTAACCGACCCCTCAAGAGCGGCCATCATTGGTCAATGGCTCCGCGACATTAGCTTAAAACCAGACATTATATGCATTCAAGAGATTAAAATTGATGGAGATGACCTTCTGAAACGGCTCAGACAGGTTTCCTCGGCCCATGTGTGGATCCCAACAAAGCACCAGCGGGGGTCCGGTGGAACGGCTATCGGTGTTAAACAAACTTGGTTTGAAAAGCTTGAGAACTCCATTGAAGATGTAAATCACCGCTGGATTGCGGTTTCTTTTGGTGCTCCCCTCTGTGTTACTATGGTTTCTTTGTACGCCCCTAACGGGGATCTGGAGAGGCTGAACACTTGGACTTCTCTTGACTCGCTTCCACACAACGTGCTTATATGTGGAGACTTCAACATGGTGGAGGACCCTATGGACAGATGGATGGGCAAGGGCAGGGTCATCGACAGTCGGGAGAAAGAAACGTGGGACACGACCAAACTCCACTTGGATCTGGTCGAATTCAAAGACTCGAATGGCTTTTCCTGGTCGAATCTCCAAGCGGGCGAGGATCTGAGGAAAGCTAGACTTGATAGATGCTACATCTCTCAGAGCTTTACTCATCTGTGGGGCCACCCTTCCATCACGCAACGTACTGACCTCACCATCTCTGATCACTACCCGATAGTTATCACTTTTCAACCTTCCAACAGGACCCTCAAGGCTCCGTGGTTCCATGCCAACGCTTCCACCTTCTCTCTCCCCTCCGTCCATCAAGAGATTACCGATGTGTGGAAGGTGGCGTTCGCCTCTGGCTTGGCCCCAGCCAAGTGCTGGAGAAGTGCGGTCGACAAGTCTCGCAAGATCATGATCAGAACTAAGAAGATGCTCGAGACGGTGCGGCGGGCTCGTAGGGAAGCGCTATACCACAGACTCTGGCGACTCGAGGAGGAAGTGAACAAAGGAAAACACCAAGCCCAGAAAGGTCTCCGAAAAATCAGAGCAGCGTTGAGATACGAGGAAGAAATACAAAGGAAAAACTTGCAAATCTTCTTCAAGGAGTGGTGGGCTGGAAAAGCCGACAAACCCACCAAAGAGATGTGCAGTATCCTTAAAAGGAAACACAACAGAGAGACGATTCCCCTTTTGCTTGACCCACATGGCAATGTATGCAACTCGGAAGAAGATAATTTTGGCATCATCGAAGGGCACTTCACGAGACTCCTGGGAACCTCGAACCCCCTCTCCCACCATAGAAGGGAATGCATGGCTGCCATTTCTAGGGTTTCCCCCCGGAGAATTCCACCCAACCTCCACTCCCTGCTTCATGCCCCGATCTCTGAATCAGAAATCATTGAGGTCATTGATGCCCTCCCTCTCGGTAAAAGCCCGGGACCCGACGGACTCACTAATGAGTTTTTTAAATCCTTCAAGCAGGTGGTTGCCACCCCTCTTCGGATGGTTTGGCAAGAAGCGCTAAAATTTGGTGCTCTTCCTTCTTGTATAAATAATGGAATTATCAAGCTGATTCACAAGAAGGGGGAAAAAAACAGAATCGAGAACTGGAGGCCAATTACGATGCTCCAAACAGGATACAAGATCGTCGCCAAAGTCATTGCCAACAGACTGGCGTGCCACCTGAGATCTTGGCTTAGTGAGGACCAAAAAGGCTTCATCAAAGGCAGGTCCATCCTGGAAACCATCATGGATATTTGGGAAGGTATTCAATTTGCAAATGAGTCTAATCAAGATGTGGTCTTCCTCAAGATCGACTTTGACAAAGCCTACGATAGGCTAGAATGGGACTATATTCTGCAGTCGCTCCAAGACCTCGGATGTAGTCAGAAATTCACCAAGATGATCGCGACCCTTCTCGGCAACGCAACGACTCAAATTAACGTTAACGGCAAACTTTCGAAGGCGATCCATCTTAAAAGATCAATTAGATAAGGGTGCCCTCTTGCCCCCCTTCTCTTTGCCATCGCCACTGAGGGGCTGAGCAGACTTGTGGCTCATCATGTGGAGGCTGGCAATATCAAAGGCCTCCAGCTACCTCACGACCACAGTCAAATCATCATGAGACTTTTTGCTGACGATATGAACGCGTTCGTTCACAATGATAATACCAGCCTGGAGACTTTCTGGAGGTGTCTTGATACCTTTTGTGAGGCCTCTGGATCCAAAATCAACCACAATAAGACCGCCTTTAGGGCCATTGTGGGACATCAACCTGGCCTTCTCATTGATCATGGCTGTCAAATCATTTCGCAGGGCCAAATCTTTCGGCTGCTAGGAATCCCCTTGGGGTTTGGCGTCTCTATGGAGCAGCGATGGAACTGGGTGCTGGCCAAACTTGAAAACAAGCTCAATTACTGGAGAGGCATGCAAATCAATCTCGCTGGACGGGCGATGGTTATCAACACGTTCCTCCTCTCGTCTACCATCTATTTCCTTTCTTGCTGGAGACCGAATGAGCAAGGCCTGTCCAAATTGAATAACATCTGCAGAAACTTTCTTTGGACGGGTGATCATAACAGAAGGGGGGTGCCTAAAATCAAATGGGCCATCTGCACCAGCCCTAGAGATAGCGGGGGACTTGGCATCCTGGACATTGGGTGTATGGCTAACAAACAGGCGGCCAAATGGATGATTAAAGCTTGGTGCAATAGGGAGGCCTCGTGGGCCAAGCTGATCTTCAGAAACAAAAATGAGTTGGCCCTCAAGGGGTCCCCGAACTGGAAGAACCTTGACATCATGACCCTGCTATTCTCCCCGATACCTGTCTTCCCGAAAGGCTCCAATCTCGTATGCTCTCTTTGGAAGGGCTGGAATAAAGTCAAAAGCTTCACAAGAATTAGTGAGGACTGGAAGTGGGCGGCCGGAATCAGACAAAACGACTCTATCTGGTTTCCGATACATGGCATCCGGAGTGTGGAGTCGTGGAACATTCAAAATGCCAAGAAGTTATGGAACAAAGGATTCAAAAAATGGAAACACCTCTGGAAACAGGACACCAACAGTTGGATCAACTACGAGGATATCGACCCTCGCATAAACATCTCCTACGAAGAATGGAACACCTTGCAAAGCAGATGCCTCGCTTGGGATCGTCACAAAACGCGCCTTCTCATGGGACATGATGCTCCAAACGCGCGTGGTCTCAAATGGCACAATGGAAATAGTCTACTCAAAATCCCAAACATCAAAGAAACGAATGACCTCCAGATCAGCCTCAACAAGAAGTGGTGCCTGTCTTGGACGCGGCTTCGGTGGGACATGAAATTCATGGGTATCTGGCACCCACTTATAGAGATTAAGAAGTCGGTCCTCTTATGGCAAATTCTTCATCGAGGAATTTGGACTAACCATAAGGCAAGCAAAATTTGTGGAATCCCTCCGTGGTGCAAACGCTGCCACCGTGCAATCGAAGATGTCCCACACATCTTCCTTACTTGCCCCAACTCCTACAGAACCTGGCAGATGGTTGGACTGAAAATCAGAGCTCAGAAACAGCTTAGTTGGAAACAAATCCTGTTAGGAGAAGCGATTGGATGCTCTGCGGCTCTCTGGAACGCAATGAGAGGGGAAGTCCTGTGGAAAATTTGGCGGGAGCGGTGTGCTCTCAACTTCGGCGACCCCCCCAGGGAGTGGTCGATTGAAAAATCTCTATTCCTCCTTGGCAAAAGGATTGTCAACAGTAAGAAATCCCCCCCCTTCAGGCACCATCAAGTCCTCCTGTTGATCAACAACAAGCTCAAATCCAAGTGGGTCCCGCATGAGGGCGACGAGAGGGTGATCAACCTTCTTTGTAATGCAACCTAGGAATCAACCAAGCTTCCCCTGCTTTGTGGGATTTGGGGGGTCCCGTGGGCACTAGTCCCCTTCTTTTGTACCTTTGTTTCTTAATTTAATTCAAGTCCGGGAGAGTAGGCGATTGCCGAACTTCCTTTAAAAAAAAAAAAAAAAAAAGAGTATTCTGAACCGCCAAATGATTAATTAGAGCTTGGAGCAACAAGGATGCCTCTTGGGCCAAACTAATTTTTAGAAATAAAAGTGCTCTTATGCTTGTGGACCTTCCAAGGTGGAAGGGTGTGGATCTTATCACTCTTCTGTTCTCCCCATATGAAGTGGCTCCCGAAGGCTCGTAGTTGATCTGCTCCCTATGGAAGAGTTGGAACAAGGTGAGATAGTTTGTCAACATAAATCAAGAATGAAAATGGGCAACCGGTATTATACAAAATGATTCAACGTGATTCCCTATCAAGGGCATTCAAGGTGTTTGGAACCTCCATAAAGCTAAGAAACTTTAGAAGAAGGGTTTGCACTCGTTGAAACACCTTTATAATCAAGAAACATACCAATTAATTAGATTTGAGGACATTTATGCGGCTAAGAGAGTGGACTATGAAGAGGGCTCCCTATTGTCGAGTAGGTTCAATGCTTAGGAGGGCAGGAGGACTCGCCTCCTTATTGGACATGACTCCCATCACCTTAAGGTTCTTAGATGGTACAATGGTGGAGTCTCGATAACATTCCAAGATTCAAGAAGAATGTGAAATTTCCATGTCATGCTTAATAAGAGATGGTCCTTGGATTGGTTGAGTCGTAGCTGGGATTTCAAGTTCCAATCCCTTTCGCATGCCATGATCAAGGTTAAAAAATAGGTTCTGATGATGACAAAAATAAAATATTGTAGTCTTCTTTGAGTTACTTTGTAAAATTGAAAAATCGATGGGATTTGATCATTTGAATGCACATTCAAAAATATTAATGTATTTGAGCATGCGATTAGAGTGTGCTTAATGAGTATATCTCTATATTATGGTCAACTTTGTCCACCTGTTTTTGTAGGATTACGTGTGTGCATAGCTGTGTGTATGTTCGCATATGTTTTGATCATGTGTGGGTATGCATGTGATCTGATTATACATGTGTGAGTTTACATCGAGAGAGAGAGAGAGGGAGGTATAGAGAGAGAGAAAGAAATAAATGAATTGATTGACAACTTTTAGAGTGTGTGTCTGAGCTCAAGTGCTCAAGAGTAAAAGAGAAAGGAACAATTTACCAGAAACTTTGTCACTGCAAGGAGGGTGCATTTCTGGTCTACGGTCGCTTACAGTTCAGAAAGTAGCATGTGCGTCCAATTTATAGACGATTTATAACAGCTGGAAAAAGTATGGACGATTTGCCCAATGAGACAAATACAAATCTACAAGCGTGTTTCTTGTTTGTGTGCAAAATGTAGACCTCATGTTCTCGTAGTCGGAAGTAGAAGGTACGAAATCATGATATTTACAAAGAAGGTACGAAGTCATGACGTCCAACCTCTCCAGCCAACAAAGAAAGATGTGACCTGCTTTTGTTTTCCGTAGTCGTCGTGGTAATAAGAGTACTTTGAACCCCTTGCCTCATGACTTGTTTTGCTCATGAAAGAAGCTGTCTCATCATGTATAGGTCTTTTTTTTTACACATTTCAGACTTGCCCTGTGAAACTGGCACATTTCTTTTCCAGGTACTTGCTTATCCATTGAGATCTAGCTTTGATAGTAGTATGCAAATGATTCATGAGAACATGTTCCAAATATACAAATGAGCTTCCGGGTATAAGTCTACATAGGCCAAATTATGCACATTTTCCGTAGTCGTCGTCGTAATAAGAGTATTTTGAACCCCTTGCCTCATGACTTGTTTTGCTTTTCCGTAGTCGTTGTCGTAATCAAGATGGAAAAGAAGGGGACGTATCTGTCCAAGAGCGGTGGATATCCATCTAATGAAGTCATTTTGGAAGGTCCGAATTGATTCCCTTTCAACACTTTATAGATGCACTTTCCTTTTGTACTATCAGATGTTGAACATATTGGCATGATGACATATATGATCAATTAATCATGGAGTCTGTGCACTGCTAGATGACATATATGATGACATATATGATCAATTACATTGAAAAATTTCACATTTTGAACAATAAGTGTAACCATCCAATATATAAATAAAAAATTGTTCAGTACAAAAGAAAAGAGTTGATATATGTGAAAGAATAAGATCAAAATGAGACACAAAATGAAAGATAAAAGAAAGACAGAAAACGTGTTAAGCGTTTGTCAAAAAAAAAGTTTGTGGCTCATCTAAAAAACTTGCATATAAGCTTTAGAATTTCACCTTAATGAAATTAGAGTAAACGAATGTCTCTAACTCAAAATAGATGCAAGTACTTCTCCTTCGCGAAGTAGACGTATAGAAAATCTCAAATCCCCAACGTCAAAATTTCCCAAGAAGCTTATCTAAAAGAACTTAATATTATTATTCTTATTATTATTATTATTATAAGAATAATAATGTTAATAATAATAATATTAATAACCATAATAATTATAAGAACTTAGCCCGTCAACTACCAAAAGCACTCGCTTAGCAGAAGAAGAACAATAGATTTCTAAAGGCGACTTCTGATCTAGGGTCGCTTAAAGTTCATGATCTAAGGTCGCATGTAGGTTCACATAGAGCCCCTAATTGTTGGGTGTGTGTAGAAGTGCAAGAGACACACAAGAAGCACACACAAGGAGCATAAACGTAGCAAGACATACAATGAAGATGATGGCTAGATATCTCTCTCTATTGATGAAATGAGATGAAGGAAGACGTGAATAATATCCCTAAATACAAAGTACAAACACATATGAGTGAATCATGTATGTGGTAAAATGGGGAAGAAACCTCTAGCGAGCACTAGAGTAAAAAGTGCCCATGCATAGGGAAACGGTTCACATCAAAGCTACTTAAGGAACACATAAGTGTAACAAACCCCCCTGGAGCGAATGATGTGAACACATATAGGGAGTGACAAATCAGGCCCCACAAGGTCATAAGCCTAAAGCTTTGCGAAAAGCTTCAAACTTTTCCTGTGGAAGAGCTTTGGTGAATATGTTTGCCACATTATCTTGTGTAGGCACATATACCAAATCAATATCTCCTGCATGAAGGTGCTCTCTCACATAGTGATAATGCACCTCAATATGTTTGGTCTGTGAATCAAACACTAGGTTTCGTGCAACAACCAAAGCACTCTAACTATCAGTGAGAATATGCGTAGCAACATCAATCTCCATGCAAAGATCCATCAATAGGCGTCTCAACCATATACACTCCACTGTAGCTATGAAAACTGCCCTCTACCTAGCTTCACAACTCGATGTCCCCACTGTAGGTTGGTTCTTACTCAACCAAGATATGCATGAGTCTCCAAGAAATACCTAGCTTCACAACTCGATGTCCCCACTGTAGGTTGGTTCTTACTCAACCAAGATATGCATGAGTCTCCAAGAAAAAAGCAATTCCCACTACTAGACACACAGTATCATAAGCACACATTTCACTACTTGCCAATTCTTAATTCCAGGGCTATACATGAATCGACTCAACTGGGAAACTGCATACAGTATATCTGGCCTTAAGTTGCATGCATATATAAGACATCCCACAGCTTGCTGATAAAGAGAAGTGTCAAATGTATCATTGGAATCCTCAACTCATAACCTGAATCCTATCTCCACTGGTGTGGAAATTGGCTTGCAATCCTCAAAGTCAAAATGTTGAAGTAGTTTTTCAACATACTTTGCTTGATGCATAACAACTCCCCCCTCAACACATACAAACTGGATGCAAACATAGTAGCTCAACAGACCAAGATAAGTGACATCCAAAGTATGCTATAAATCAGCCATAAGAATGTTAAGTTTTGCATCACATAACTAGTCAAGAGTATGTCATCGACATAAAGAACAAGCACTATAAGATCAGCCCCATTTTTGCATACATAGAGTGTTCTTTCAATGGGACTACATATAAAGCCAAGAGCAATCAAGTGCTTATGGATTTTGTCATAGCATGCAAGTGGAGCATGCTTGAGACCACACAAGGCTTTATGCAAGCGACAAACCATATTCTCTTTCCCTTTCATACCAAATCCAGGAGGTTGCTTCACATAAAACTCTCCTTGCAAATCACCATTCAAGAAGGTTTTTTTTATGTACAACCTCGACGGGCAGCCAATGCAACCACGGTACGAATGGTAGTCATGCGTGCAGTAGGTGCAAATGGTCTCTCGTAATCAATAGCATATTGTTGCGCATATCCTTTGGCAACCAATCTAGCTTTGTAGGGATCAATGCTACCATCAGATTTTCTCTTAATCTTATAAACCCACTTTGTACCAATGGCATTCTTTCCTTTTGGCAATTCACATAACTCCCAAGTACCATTCTTATGTATGGAATCCATTTATGAGTGCATAAAACTCATCCATTGTGGATCAACACATGTATCTTCAAAAGAAAGTGCCTCTTCATTACATGCTATAGCAATAAGATAATAATCCACAAAATTACTTGATGCATGGTGAGAGCTTGATCTTGTTCTACCAACTAAAGGTGCACTCAATTTCCTGTCCTGCAAAGTTTGTTTCAGCCACTTTGGCATAGCTTGGGCACCCCTGAAAGACATGCATTCATCATGTAAAACATCTTCAATATGTACATCATGTGTGAATGAATTTCATGCTTGTTTTGAGTCATATTTTGTCACAAATGTTCGGCCATATGTGGCTGGAAATTTCTAGTAGTTTTAATAATTTTTGGCTGAAAAAATTCAGCCATGTTTGGTTGCAAATTCTCTGCATTTTCAGCACTATTTTGCTGGAATTTTTGAGCCCTTTGAGCCTCAGTTGGCTAGTCTACATGGCCATAGTCAAGCGCACCATTTTGGAACAAAGGCATGAGTATATCGAACACATCTTGTGAGCTAACTGTTCGCTATTTTTTGCATTCAAGTAGAGGGAAAACTGAAATTTCAGCAAATACCACATCTCAACACACAATAATTGTTGTTCATCAATGGATGGTACAAATGATATCCCTTACTTTGAGCACCATAACCAACAAACATGCTTTTCTTTGCCTTGTCATCAATTTTATGACGTTGTTCTGATGGCATAAGAGCATATGCCAAACAACCAAACACACGCATATGACTAACCAATTGGTTATGACCATTCTAAGTCTCATAAGGAGTGATGACTCTCAATGCTTTTGTAGGGTAGCGATTCAACACATAGTTTGCACACATGACCACTTCCATCCAAAACTTATCAGGAAGATGCTTTCCTTTAACCATACATTGTGTCATTTCAAGTAGAGTTCTATTTTTACACTCAGCAACACCATTTTGCTAAGGTGTATATGGCACTGTACATTGGTGTGAAATGCCTCTTTCATGAAGAAAATCATTAAAGTCATATGACATGTATTCACCACCATGATCCGTGCGTAGAGTCAAAAACTTTTGTGAAGAAAACTTTTCAGCCATAGCTAAAAAAACTTTGAAGCAAGAAAATACCTCATTCTTTGCTTTCATAGGATACACCCATGTATGGCGAGTAGCATCATCAATGAAGGTAAAAAAATATACATGCTTCCCAAAAGATGGAGACTTGACAAGACCACATACATCACTATGAACAAGCTGTAATTTTCTTGTAATGTGTGTATGAATATCTTTTGGAAAAGAAGCACGATGCATTTTTCCAAGAATGCAACCTTCACATGCATGCTTTTCATAGGACTCAAGTGTAGGCAAACCAATAATCCTTCTTTTGCAAGTAAAGCAAACTATTGAAGTTCAAGTGACCAAAACGAGCATGTCATATCTCCATTTTAGCCATGGAACAAGTATGAGCAACCAAGGCATTCTAGGTAGCCCTCTTGTATGTATCCATGCAATACAAACCATTACATAATGTACTGGACATCACGATAACATCGCCATTGCTGGAATCATGAACCATACATTTATCATCAACAAAGTGTACTGAAGTCCAGCTTTGGCAATCAATTGAACACAATCACACCTCCATTCGCAGCCGTAAGCTCAATTTCTCCTACTCCAATGATAGGATAAGAGGCATTGTTTGCACACACCACATGTCCTCCTTTGGGTGCATCTTTCAAAGAGGCAAAAAAGCTTTTGCATGATGTTATTTGCTTTGAAGCACCACTATCAAAGAACCAATCCGAATCAGCGTCACTTACAACCATACATTTAGAATGCAAAGAAGCATCATTATGACATGTAACAACACATGCCCAAAAAAATTGAGCCATGTTCGCTTCATCATCCTTTGCATTTGTTGAATCTTCAGCAATAGACATGCCGGATTGCTTCTTCTTTTCATTGCGTTTAGCAAGCTTTCTACATTCATCAATAGTATGAACAACCTTTCGGCGATATTTGCATCTCTTTTTCTTTTGAAAATCAACATCATTGGAGGAATGAGTAGAAGAGGAAGC